>JAIWWG010000146.1:0-58861 GCA_025435555.1 Chytriomyces cf. hyalinus JEL632 | reverse complement strand
AGAAATTGGAATAGAAAAGATACTTGCAATGCAACAGATCGATTTGATCATAAATATTAGTTGATGATTGCAGCAAATCTGTGGCAGCTTGAACATGCACCGGATCATTCAGTGTCAATGTCAGCATATCCAACGGATTGTCCTCATCATTTGGTTTATCCGCCGCAGCACTTGTCATGCTGTCTGTTCCCCAAGTGCTCATTTCCCCGTCTTTGCCCCCTTGCGCAGGATCTTCCGACAACCCAGAGGATACACCCTTCTTGAGAACTTCTTTCGATTTGGTGAATTCGTTCAAATCAAAGGTGTAGCTGGACCGGCGAGACTCGGTCAAGTTATTGTCCAATCCTTCGATCGAACTCGACAAGATTCCACTGAGTCCAGCTCGGTTGCTCGAATGAGCTCTGATTGGAGATCTTGCTTCCTTGTCGCGGGTAATAGCGGGTCCCAATTCCAATTTCGCCATATCCACGTCGATATGCTCTCGCAGTTTGAATCCTTCTTCATCTTCAAAGGAAAGAGGGTCTTCTGTGTAGTACGGGCTTTTGAGGGGACTCTTGGTGATGGACGACGCAATGAAACCGCTCATGTCGCCAGATGACTTTCGACGAAGACTTCTGCCGCGCACTGACGGGGTCGGAGCCTGAGTGGCCACATCCGTCTGCAATCGTTTAAGCAGCGGTTGATGCCACTCCCCCTTGAGAACTGAGTGCCAGTCCTCAGTCTCACCCATTGCTTCCGACGACACCAAAAAGTCCAAACTTTCGATGCATGACGAATTAATCATCTCGCTCAATCGGCCGACTCGTACTCGCACTCCACCGCACATTCCAGAGCGTAACGACATCATAAAGTTGAGCAGGTTTCGCTTGCTGTCGCGGTGATTGTACCGCCATCGTTGATTGCTGGCCAGTTCTTTGTTGGATCGCAAGCCACCAATCATTTGGTTTGTCAGCATGACCACCATAGTGGGCCGGCCGGGGTACCACCAGTGATTCTTCACAAAGGAAAGCTCTTGTTCAAGAACGCTCACGACTGGGCGGTGGATAAAGTCAGGGTTCATTCAATCAGAAAGCATAGGTCTTGGTTTCACTCACGGTAGTTGTTGTCGCTGACGAGGTAGAATTCCTCTTTATCCATGAAATGAGGAAGGAATGCGTATAATCGACCCTGACAGCGATACAGTTTCGACGTACTGAGCGTTCCAATGGGTCTTTTCGGGCGACCCGAAAGACCCAGCTTAGCGCTTTCTCCGAGACTCAAGTACGCATCTCTCAGGGCTGAAGGTGGCGAGATATGAACGGGAGAGCAAGTATCGATAGTCTGAGTTTCGAGACCAAATGTTGCCAATTTCGCTTGCAATTCGGGACTCTCAGCAAGGAGCACAACTTGCACAACCACTTCGGATCCTTGTTTAGGTCGGAAAGGAAGAAGTCTGCGTCCGAGCGGATCCAATTCTGCTGGACTCAGAAGATCGTCCTGGATCAACGAGCCCAAAATGTAAAGCGATTGCGCCCAAACTAAAGGGACATTTTCATTCGCGAATCGCTTGACTGATCCTGGATTCTCTTTCTCTTCATTGATTTTCGACTTCGGTACAATGTACAACTCTGTTCAACTCTATCAGTGCCCAAACAAAAAATTCGTGCGACAAATAGACTCATACCAGGAACGAGCTTTGTTCCAGATGGTGGTCGATTATGCATCCTGCGAATAACGGATGATCGACGACCGCTTTGAGAGCTCCGATTTCCTTTCGACGGAGTTGGAGTTGGGGCATGACCTTCGTGGGCAGATGCAGACGAAGAATCCACAAGAAGAGGTTCCAAAAGGTCCCTTCAATAATGTACTGTGTTAGAACAAACTGCAAAGGTTCCGATTTGACGTGTGTATCTCTCACCGGTATTCGTTGACTTGCTTGCTGTCATCGCGAAAAAGCCCGTCAAGAATCATGTACGTGTAGAAGAGAGGCCATTCACATTCGATGCCCTCGAAAATTTTAAGTTCGTGAGGGTCGTAGTGAAGCCTGCTTGTATCTTCGAGTAACGTTTGGTGTCCATCTCTCAAAAATCGCTTGAATCCGTGGCGACCGCCCAATTTTTTTACAATTTCGTTTCTTGTGCGAGTGATGAGTTTGGAGTCGCTGACAGCAAATGCAGGGAAGGAAATGACAGCAAGGACGGCGGCATCTACTTCCTTTGAATTCGATTCTCTGGGCAGGCTTGAGTGTAGCGTTGTGTAGTTGCGCGTAATTTCGTCAGGTAGCACGTGAATAACCTGAATTAAATAGTATTAAGGTTTGGCGTAAACAGTAGCGAGATGGAAATACCGAGGAGGGTCCTCCTCGTGATCCAAAGAGGTTGAGGCCATTGATTGCCTGCAATGCAGCCACTACCATTCCGATACTTGAAGAATTCAATTCAGGTGTTCCGTGATTCATTTTGTTCCCACGCTCCCATATGCCGTAATCCGGGGTTCGATAGCCTCCTGTGAAAGGGAAACACGTCTTCAAAATCAAGAAAATCCACCCATTCAAACCAACACCAACGTTCGATGTAAAAGACCAGATTCTGAATGAAATGCACTTCATCCATTGTGTAAATGACAAGGGTTCCAGCAGCGGTCATTTGTGCCAGCTGAAGGAGGAACAGAGATGTCGCGTCGATTTGAAGATGGCCCCAGTCTTTGTCGCCGACAACAGTGTCCCCGGTGGCGGTGTTGAACTTTGCGTGCAGCGCGTGCTCAATGTGCTGCGAATGTTTGAACTGCTCCACCTGCAAAGACCAAGCAGTGTCAAACTCAGGGTCAGTGTTCGCATCCAAATTGTCCGCACCTTATGTGCCTGGCGCATGTACGCAAACAGAATCCCGCGCATGCACTTGATCGTCGCGTGTTCGAGCTCGTCTGCAACAAAGAACGCCTTTATCGATACTTGAACCAAGAGTCCAGAGACCGAAGCCAAACTCACACGCGCGTCCTTCGTCGTCGTCGATACGTCGGTATGCCAGCGCAAGTCCCCAGGCAGCCATGATGGAGTACACGTTGTCTCTGTAATCGAAAACTGAGTAAGCATCCACCCATTGCGAAACAACGCTTCGCTTGCCTTATCCATGCATCCCTGTAGTCACCGTGCGTCGTAACAGCCGTTGATGCGGGAATCTACCAGCATGGATGATACGATGGGAGGTGGGGGTTAGAGCGGCAGGGATGCGAGGGCCATGCGACGACTGACCAGGCCCGTTGCGTGGTTCTGACGGGACAGGATAATGGCGGACACCTCCTCGTAGTACTTGTCCAGCCGGTCTTTGACGTATCGTCGCGAAGATGGCATTTCTGAGAAGGAGTGTTTTTCCGAATTTTTGTTATCTTTTTGCAACGGTCAAGGCAAAAGGAGGGTTTTTTTTTTTTTTTTTTTTTTTGGTTTGAATTTACAGCTTTATATTTACGTAAACAGTTGGGTGGAAGCGATGTCCACGCAACAGTGTCTGGGCAGATTCTACACGAGAGAGCCGATGTGCACGCGTATGCTGCCAGACATGCTGCTGTCGACCACCGACGCGTCCAGTCGCCCTGCCGGAGTTCAGTTTTGATTTTCGAAAAAGCATTCCAAACTGTCCCCGGCGGCATGGCTTTGTTGTCTGTTTTCCGGACATACTTTTCGGATTCCTTCTAGAACTCAAATTCCAAAGATTTGCTTTCGGGACGTCCCGTTTTAGTTGGTTGGCCCCATTGTCCCCACTTTATTCAGCACCCAACCAATGTCCTCGCAGCTCGCAAGCGCGCTCCCCAAAATCGACGGTGCCCTGGCGGATCAATTTGCTGCCCAGCAAGACATCATCAGCCAACTGAAAATCCAAGTGCAGCTCCTCACCGTCGAGACAACCTCGCAAACGGAACTCATCGACTTACTCAAAGGCGCGAACGAAAACCTTCGACACCGCGTGCTCGAATTACACCACGCCAATGAAGATATCAGACAAGTCGCGACCGGATATCTCAACATTGCGAGCCAACTCCGTGCCAAGACGATGCTGTCGTCCGAGGAACGCGAGATTGTGTTGTCCGCGGATCGCGCCAGCATGGTGCTCAAATGCAGCGCTGTTCCAGCGAATGTCAAAAATCAAGATATCGGTAAAACTGACAACGCTCTTGCGGAAAATGGGCAGTCGCCGCCGTCCGACGTCCAGCTGAAGCAAGACATTACTATTGTATCCTTGGGTCGCAGATCTTCCGTGTCACAGAACCAGAGGAGAGTCTCAATGACACGCCGAGAGAGGAGCTTCCAGCATGATCATCCCAACATGCGAACTTTGATACGATTCCCTTTGTTTGCCAGCTTCCCGCACGAAGTGATGGAAGAAGTCTCCCTGACATCCTACGAAATGCATCGAAAAGCTGGGCAGATCATTGTCAAAAAGGGCGAAGAAGGCGCTGAGATCTTTTTCCTGAAGGAGGGATCGGTGTCAGTCGTTGTGGATGAGGAGGAAATCACGGTCCTCAGTCCGCCAGTGTTTTTCGGAGAAATGGGAGTGTGTAAGTGGGCTGTGTGATTTCATTCATCGGCATCTCAAACCTCTCCGACAGTATTCAAGTTCCAACGGACGGCCACAGTAATAGCCAAAACAGACGCGGTGATGGTGGTCGTGACCAAGCAAAAGCTGGACGAAGTCATAACGGAGCACCCGGAAGTGCAACAGATTGTGGACCAATTCTCAAACAACAAGGAAAACTGGTGGAAAAACCAGCAGTACGTAATTCTTCATGAAAAGTTTGGAGCAGAGTTCGAAATCGACATTATTCGCGAGGATATCCAGAAGGTTTTTTTCCGCTTTTGTTGACCAGCTTGTCGCGTCTTGTGCTGCAAACTAAACTTTCCAAACAGATGAACATATTTTCCACAGCGCCGGATTCCTTTGTCGACGCATTAGCAATGTCAGTAACATCTTGTCATTCAAGCTTCAGCTGGGAAAACGTAGTCTCCGTTGACGAAGAGTCGGACGCCATGTATTTCATTCTGTCCGGCACAGTCGAAGTGGTTGGCAGCACTGGCGCTGTTCACGCAGAAATCGCGGCTGGCTCCTTTTTCGGAGAAGTCGGAGTGCTGCTGAATATGAAAAGAACAGCTTCCATTCGGTCAAAAAAGAAAGTCACGTGTTTCAGCTCGCGAAAAAGGACCTTGATAAAGTCATAAATGACTATCCCTCGGTGAAAGGAACACTGAAGGCTGCTGCCGATGAGCGATACAAACTATTTAAGCAAAGATCCACGTCGCAGCCGCACATTCCAGATCAGTTCGACATGGAAGTTGGAAGCCAGTCATTATCAAAGGTACCATGAATGATGCAATACTTTTGAAGTGGGCCTAACCAATGGTCCCAACCAGTTGAGCATATTCCAAGGAGTCGACCCATCGGTACTCTCAGAACTCGCAATGAAAATGATTCGAAAGAACTGGAATCCTCAGGAATGCATTATCCGCTGCCACGAAAACGGCGACAGCATGTTCTTCCTCGCCGCAGGAAATGCAGAAGTGTTGACTGAGTTTGGTGCCATCATTGAAACTGTATCGGGGCCATCTGCATTTTTCGGCGAAGTGGCCCTGCTGGAACGCGTCCCACGAACTGCAACCGTCAAATGCGTTTCAACCTGCTCGACATACGAGCTTCGTAAAGATGACTTTCAATCGGTTTGGAAAAGTACCTCGAGATTGCGCAGAAGATCAAGGCAACAGCGGACGAACGAATGCAGAATGTGAGTGACCAAGTTTCTCTGAATTCCGATTATCAACTGAACATCTCTCTACAAAAACAGTACCTGATGCGAAGTGTGTTGGCGTGAAACGCGTTCATGTTGTGGTGCATAGACAAAAACAACAAACACACCCCCTTTCAAAACTATTTTTTTTTCCCTCAATTGTCAAAGATTATTTAACTTGCTTGTGGTGACGGCGAACAAAGGGCCCCAACTTTCGTGATTTTCAAAGACACGCTTATGAACTTGAGCGACAACCAAGACTCGGTGGGCCACAGCGCCAGCACAGAGATTCCAGACGCGACCATCATCAGCCCAGAGTGTCCTGAGACCGAGTGTCCTGAGACCATCAACTGCAGTGGGTATCTAGACGCTGCAGTGTCGCTGTCGGAGGTTTCGGTCAAGGTGGACGCAATGGCCGTTGCCCTTCTCCAAACAAGAGTGGCTGAACAAGATGAAGCCATTGCTGCCCTCACTGCGCGTGTTGAAGCCATACAAGCCGAGCGGGATGCACAGCATGCCGTCGTGAGTTCGTTGAGCAAGGCCAACAGCCTCCTTCTTCAAAGCTCGCAGGCAATGATCCGCTTTCTCGAGCACTTGAACCACCCGTCGCCCGTACAGCAAGGGTCTACAAACGCTCAAACAACAACGCGGAGCACAAACTTTTCCCAAGACGAAAACGACGCCGTTCTTGCCGCGCTTTTAAATTTGTCCGCGAAAGCCGACGCTTTTTTCCGCAATCCAATCAAAATGGTTTCGGGTCTTCCAGGGACGGCAGCTTCCGCCCGCGTGTTTGACGCGCATCCGAACTTGGACCTGCTCAAAAGATTTCCGCTCTTTTCCAGCTTTCCACAAAATGTGATCGAACAGGTTTCTCTGGCGTCATATGAACAAAGACGTAGGGAGGGACAAGCCATCATCAGGAAAGGGGAGGGGGGTGCAGAAATGTTTTTCATTGTTTCTGGAACTGTGGCGGTTGTGGTGGATGATAAGGAGCTCGCTCTGCTGACAACGCCAGCCTTTTTCGGCGAACTGGCCGTTTGTAAGTGCATGTGTTTTTTTTATAGATCTCGTGACGCGACCAAATTCTTTTCGATACTAGTATTCCCATTTGAGCGTACCGCGACAATTATTGCCAAGACCGACTGCGTGCTGGCCGTTGTGACAAAGCAAAAGCTCGACAAAATCATAGAAGCGGCAGACCCGGCGGTACAAATGTCGATGCAAGAGTTTTCCATCGTCAAGGAAACTTGGTGGAAAAAACAACAGTCTGTTTCGGCTTTCGAAAAATTTGGCGCCGAGTTTGTCAACGACATAGCGAAAAAAGACATTCGAGAGGTAAAATTTAACCTTTACGCTTTTTTGAGATATTTATACATATGTCGTTCCTATTGCGGTCTTTTTTTTACGCGCTTTTCAGTTGGAAATCTTTTCGGGGACCCCGGATTCATTCATAGACACGCTGGCCATGACAATGAGCTGCCTCGTATTCAAAGCAGACGAAAACATTATCGAGCTCAACGCCGATGCCGATGAAATGTATTTTGTCTTGTCCGGGACTGTGGAAGTAGTCGGAAGCTCTGGGGATGTGCACGCCGAAATCGGAGCGGGCTCATTTTTCGGGGAAGTTGGGATTTTGCTGGACATGAAGAGAACCGC
The DNA here is from genome assembly GCA_025435555.1 of Chytriomyces cf. hyalinus JEL632. Classification (NCBI taxonomy): domain Eukaryota; kingdom Fungi; phylum Chytridiomycota; class Chytridiomycetes; order Chytridiales; family Chytriomycetaceae; genus Chytriomyces; species Chytriomyces cf. hyalinus JEL632. The sequence goes on along the minus strand of JAIWWG010000146.1, from coordinate 51,454 downwards.
GTCGATTAGAGCAAAGACTGAAAGTCACTTGTTCAAGTTGGCGAAATCATCGCTGGATATGGTTGTCACAGATTATCCACTAGTGAAGGAAAAACTTGCGATTGCGGCGCAAGAACGGGTTCTATTGTTTGAGGAAAGGACACACACAGCCACGAATGAGGCGGTTCCGGATCAATTCGATGTGGAAGTATCAGAACAAGCACTTTCGAAGGTTAGTCGTGTGGGTCACCACGGCTTTACTAACGCGGCGAAAAAAAAAACCGCAGTTGAGTTTCTTCGAAGGTGTCGAATCTCATGTCGTGTCCGAACTGGCGCTTCTAATGATACGACATACGTGGGAGCCATCGCAATTGATTATCACGTGCGGTCAGTCAGGCGACAGCATGTTCTTTTTAACAGTTGGTTCTGCACAAGTGATCACTGAGTTTGGAGAAGTTGTGGATATCTTTGAAGCACCGGACGCGTATTTTGGAGAGGTAGCCATCGTCGAGCAAGTGCCGCGAACGGCGTCAGTGAAGTGTGCCACGACATGCTCGACATACGAACTCAAGAAGGAAGACGTCACGTCAGCCATGAGAAGATACCCAATCATTGCGCAGCGAATCAAGGAAACTGCCAACATGAGGTTGCAGAATGTGAGTTTCTACTTGAGACTTCAACAGCATTCGGGGTTAACGAATTGACACCTCCGTCTCCACTCTCAGTACCTGATGCGCAACATTCTTGCCTAGAAAGTCGGGGGGGGGAGGGGGGGGGTGGGGGGTTTCAATTCTTTTCTGCCCGTTCCTGCCGCCCTCCGCCAACGCGAAACGGTTGTCTCGGTCTCAAATATACAGCGCCTTTTTCCACACAACTGCGTTGCTTTTATCGCAAAATACATAGCATTTACCACAACTCACCTGCTTACCAAGATCCCAAATCGCGGTGGATCAACGCCATAACACGTAAATCCTGTCACATGGTCTTCGGAAAAAAAAAAAAAAAAAAAGAAAAGAATGCAAAAATTGCTCTTGACAGTGTCGACTGCTCGACGCTGCTTCACGACGGCGAAGACAGGACCCTTGCATGTCTACGCAGCAAAAGTCCAGCAGGGCGCATTCAGGGAGGACAAGCATCAATGGACCACCGTTGAGCGGCTCCAGTCACTGCACGACACCCTCGTTGTTCACACCCCGCCCGCAATTGTGCCTGTCGACTACGAAGACTCTGATCCGAAGGGACCTCATAGAGTTGGACTAGAGAAAATGGATGACGAGGCAAACGTTTTTAAGACTCTGTACGGCTTTCTCTCCGGGAATACCCGGAAACAAACGAAAAGACAGCAGGAATCGCAGATTGTGCCTGCCGAAAAGTATGGGCCAAAAGGGCTTTATCTGCATGGTGATGTAGGCACTGGTAAAACCATGACCATGGACCTCTTCTATCATTCCCTGGGAATCCCGAGGAAGCGACGGGTGCATTTCCATGCATTTATGCTTGATGTTCACAAACGAGTTCATCAGGTTTGTTTCGACCTTGTTTCAGATTTCGTGGCCTTCGATTTGGCTAATGTTTCAGGTTGCAACTGCCCCTCGCTATCTAGTTAAGGGAAGAACGGCATGTCAATTATGACCCAATCCCACCAATTGCGCAAGAGCTGGCCAACAATGCATGGGTGCTGTGCTTTGACGAACTTCAAGTCACGGATATCGCCGATGCTATGCTTCTTCGCCGCCTGTTTTCGGAGCTATATGCCAGAGGCGTGGTGACAGTCGTGACATCGAACAGACCTCCCGAAGGTGACTTTGAGAAACTTGCGGGAATCTAAACTCACGGCGTCTTTTATTAGAGCTGTACAAGAATGGACTTCAACGCAAAAGCTTCCTCCCAACAATTGAACTGCTCAAATCACGGAACATTGTCCATCCTTTGGACTCTGGAATCGACTACCGTCAGCAAGCAAGAGCTGAGCAAGTATTCTTTCACCCGCTCAATGCAGAGACGTCAGCATCCATTGACTCAATATGGGCTTCAATCACCAAAGGAAAAGAAGGCAAGTCATCAACCACTCGCCTGTCAGCTACAACTAATGCTGGGACTCCTATTACAGTATCACCCAGAACAATGACATTCTTGGGAAGAACACTGACGATTCCCGAAACCTGCGAGCGAAATGCAAAGGCCTCATTTAAGCTTCTTTGTGGCAGTCCTCATTCTGCTGCCGACTTTCTCGAACTTGCCAGCCACTTTGATACTTTGATTCTCACGGACGTACCAAAAATGTCACTGACTCAACGAAACGAAGCTCGTCGATTCATTACCCTGATTGACGCTCTGTATGAGAACAAGGCCAAAATGTACATGTCAAGCGAAACGGAGGCCAGTTTATTGCTGGTTGGAGACCAGGATGATACCACCTCATCAAGTGGTGCGAAGAAGGAACGGGACCTTACTGCTGCAGACCGACAGTTGATGGACGATCTCAAGCTGGAGCTGAGCCATGTAAGTCAAATTTAAAAACTGCATTTCACGTGCTCACAATGTGTAACCAATCTTTTATTAGTTGACAAGCTCCATTTTCACGGGTTCTGAAGAAGCATTTGCATTCCAGCGAGCTGTTTCGCGATTGGTAGAGATGCAAGGTTCAAACTGGGGCACGCGAGTATAGACACATCCGATATTCATACAGTTCAATTCATTCAGTCCAAGTTAATTATCGGAGTTGGTTGCGAATTAAACTCGTGTTGCATAATCTGCTTGTTCCATGTTTGATGATACAACAATTCATAGTCGCGAGACAGACCTGTGAGAAAAGAGAGAAGGCAGTGAGAGATATCATAACGAGTGGCTTGTTGCGTGCTGCATCGGTTGCTGCAGTACAACGCCGAGATGGAGGGGATACGGAAGACCAACAGCGCACTGACCATCACCCGGCTCCTCTGCCTATCAATTCGCGCGAATCGGGGTGGGAGGGTTAAGCATGAGACCGCTCAGCCAGTGTATAAACAGGCCCAGAATTAACAAACATGTTCTGGTAGCCAATCAGTGCAATGTATCGAATATTGCCACGCTGCTTGCTATCGCAGTAATGAAGGAAGAAGGTCCCAGCCGACTGTGCACGAATATGATTGGCGCATTCAGCGCTCCGCCACCGCAAGCCACCCAAAAAAGGGTATATAAGCAGGGAAGCCCCCTTTTGTTGTACGGTACAATCCTCTCAAGCCTATTGGCTAAGATCAAGTGTAGTATCTGTTCTATTTAGTGTGATAACTAAATCTGCGTACATTGTATCTATTATCACAATTATTTTTGCAACTGTTCTGGTCATCTGTGCTTGCACAGACCCGGAAACAGGTGTCGCTGGCCTTTCACTGCCGCCAGCTGACGCCGAGCAACCCTCTTATATGACAAATGATGAAATATCCTCTATCTGTTGGAAGGAGACTTCGGGCAGTAATGGGAAGTCGGGAGGAAAGCTAGAGCTGGGAACAGCGAATTGCACCAAGAATGATTCTGAGATGAAAAAGTTCTTCTTTATTCTCCGATCTTTCTTGCAGTTGAGATCACGTGCTGGAATCGCCTCTCAACACTTCCTATCGAGTCGGTCACGGTGAGTGAGACTGCTGAGCGTGCACTTATGTTGTTCTCGGAGAAGCTTCCCCTGAAGTGCAGTGAGGGGTTGAGCGATATGGTTGAGTGAATTGGCAGAGCGGAGCGGTTGGTGATTTTGTGGAGTAATAAAATTGATGGAGTCCGCATAAAAACCCAGTGGGAAAAAAGTGCGTGACTTTGTATGCTCCCTTGAAAACCTCGCTCGAGAGGGAAAAATGGTGGATGCAACACACGGTTGGTCGCTAGAAAAACCCAGCGGGAGAAAAACAAGCAAGGACGGTGGTGACAAAAACCTGAGATAACAGGAAAAAAGGGTCGATTAGGTAGACGTAAGACGTTTGAGGAGCCAAGTAAGGACAGCGATGGTATTTATTGCTTGGTTGCAGTATGCAAGGTCAGGAAGTTGCATTGAGATTTTAGTCCTAAGAGGGAGAAGAATTTACAAAAGGTAAATTTTTCGGTTGCACGGTGGAGGTTGATAAGGGTGAGTAGTTCTCTGCCAAGTTTGCTGATGGCCATGTACTCAGCTTCAGTGGATGACAGGGCAATGGTTGGTGACTTGGTTGATTTCCAGCTGACAGCGCTGTCTGCGAGCATGGTCAAATAACTGAGCTGGGATTTGCTGTCTGCGATGTAGACATGACAAGCTGCATCTGCATATCCAGTGAGCTGAGAGTTTCCTTTTGTGTTGTTAAGTTTACTTATCAGTACAGACAAAGGAGAAGTTAGATGAATGGGGAATCAAGAACATTGTCATTTCTAAAGTGGTGGCCAAAAGGCAGCCAACAAGGAAGCAGTTTCATACTACACCAACAGGTACTATTGAGGAACTTGTTGACAAGTATCCAAACCCAAAAGATATCCCGCCACAGGGATCTATATCCCAACCACTGGCTTGCCTGAACCACCAAAGTCCAGGAAAGCCATGCTCTTGCACCCATACAGTGAATACTTCCTTGCCACTGAGAAAGTTGAGCTCAACGCAATCAATCGTAAGAAAGTATGGAGAAAGGGTAGACATGTCAAAGGAAGAAAGCTCCTGAGACCAACGTAGATATACTTGTGCAAAGTCGACTTGGATACCAAAACAGTAGCCAAGTTTGACTCATTACTACAAGCATGGCTTGTAGTAATGAGTCACTTATAAGTTGAAGGTGTTGACTACAGTGACACACACTCACCAGTCATCAAGACACAAGCGGAAATCGATTCGAAATCCCAAGGAATGGGTCCGCGGGAAAAATCTCAGAAAAGTTCTACAGCTTTCAATGCTGGTAGTAACAAATCCAATACTAATTCGGGTAATGGTAACGGTTCGGTCATCAAATGCCACCGTTGTGGTAAAAATGGTCACATGCAGAAGGACTGTCATGTGAATCCCAAGAATTTTGACAAGTCGGTCTCGTCTAATAATTCAAGTACCACTGGTAATGCTAATAATGCATCCAAGAAGTCTGGTAAAAGTCAGGAAGGTGACAAAGTCAGGTTCTCTTTCTGTGCCACCAGCAAGAAACAACATCAATCCTCAGAGACGATCAAAAAGTCAGACTGGATTAAGGACAGTGGCGCATCAGACATTTATTGTAATGATCGTCATGCCTTCAAAAACTTTGTTGAAAAGCAATCACAAGTTGAAATTGCTAATGGAAAATTGGACACCACACTCGGTTATGGTTCAATTGAAGTCGAAGCTATTCTATCTAACGGTACAAGTCACCGAATCGAATTTAATGATGTAGTCTACGCACCCAACTTCAAATTCAATCTATTGTCTACGATCTCGTTGGACAAACATGGTTTGAAGGAAGTCACAGAAAATGGGACCAGCATTTTTTATAAGGATACCACGGAGGTAATGACTGCAACCAAAGTTGACAATCGGTGGATTATGAATTTTAAGGTCATAATCAATGGTACAGCTCTTTCGGCTACTCAAAATGACTATGAAATTTTACATCGGCGTATGTGCCACATCAGCCACGCGAATATTCTCAAATTGTCAAAGATGGTCGAAGATTTTAAAGTGCCGCCATTACCACCTAATTTTCAATGTGACGCCTGTGTCGAAAACAAAATGACGAGGCGCCCATTCAAGAGTTCTTCAAATCCACGGTGTAAATATCCACTCGAGTTGGTTCACATGGATTTTGCAATTATCAACACACCCGGTCGAAATGGGGAAACGGTAATATTGGTTTTAACAGACGATGCCACACTGTGTCGGTTCACGTTTCCGATGAAAGGGCGTTCTGGCGACGAAATTGTCGAAAATTTTAAACCATGGCTTACCTGGGCAGAACGAATGTCCGGTAAAAAATTGAAAGTTATTCGGTCCGACAATGCCAAGGAATTTATCCACGGCACGTTCAAAAACTTTATTGTCGAACTTGGTATTGAGCAGCAAGTCTCGGTACCCTATGAGCATGAGCAAAATGGGATGGCAGAGGTCTCTAATCGGATTATTCTTGATCGAGCCAGGACTATTCTCAATGACTCTTTGTTGGCTAAAAATTTCTGGCCATATGCTATTCTAAATGCGACGTACATATCTAATCGATCACCTGTCGTCCATAATGATTCTATGACTCCGATTGAGATGTTTACTGGTATCAAGCCAAATCTCGGTAATCTGGTAGTATTTGGTTCAAAAGGTTTTTCACGTCTACCTGCTGAACATCTTAAGGGTCGTAACAAATTGGATGTACGTACTGTTGCCTGCTATTTTTTGGGCTACACTAGTCACATCAACACCTATAACGTGGTTGCCACCAATTGGTCTGAAATTTTTACGACAACCAACGTCAAATTTGTGGAAATCAACATCACTGATCCTATAAGTGATCAGGTCGCACCTCAAAATGTCGAATTTTATGACGACGATATTGAGGATTCTCATGATCAGGAGGAGGTTGTTGATCAGGATGATGTCGAAAGTGTTGAATCTGAATTCAGTGAACTGGAGGAAGTAGCACCGCCTCGTCGATCATCACGTATTCCTGTACCACGTCAAATTTGGGCTTCATCAAGAAACTCAGTTCATTATGCTTTTCTATCCAACGGTATCAATGACAAGGATCCACGCATTGTGGAAGCTCGTACTGTTGAAATTAACCAACTCAAGAATTTTGGAGTTTGGGAACATGTACCGAAATCTAAAGATATGCACGTCATTGGGTGTAGGTTTGTTGATGTACAGAAAAAGGATTCTCAAGGTAATCCTGGTAAATTCAAGTCTCGATTGGTAGCTCAAGGTTTTACAATGATCGAGGGTGTCGAGTACTTTGACACGTTTGCACCGGTAGCCAGGCCGTATTCAATCAGGATGTTTATGATCATGTGCTGTGATCACGATCTGGAGATGTATCAAGCTGACGTACGTAATGCTTTCGTTCAAGCCAAGCTGAATGACGAAGTGTACATGAGGCAACCTCCTGGATTTGAAGAGTACCCTTTTGGTAAAGGTGTACCAACCGTTCTAAAGCTTCTACGGGCATTGTACGGTACAAAGCAAGCTGCTAGAGCGTGGAACAAGACGTTTAGCAGTTCATTGAAAGATCTCGGTTTCAAGCCAAGTGTCTTCGACCCATGTATTTTCACACGTGGGAAACTCACGGACAAGGATTTCATCATGTTAATCTTAATCGTGGACGATTTTCTGTGTGGTATTGCCAGGAGCAACAAGTCTCTCTGGGCCAAGTTCGTTAAGGAGTTATCTGCCAAGTTTGAAATCAAGGATTTAGGTGTAGTGGAACGTTTCGTCGGTATGCAAGTCATGAGGGACGAGTCTCGGATCTATCTATCACAGAAGCCATCTCTGGGTGAGATGCTAACTCATTTTGGTATGACGGAAGCTACTACAAGGGAAACGCCAATGGTAGGCACTCCAGTAGCACCTTCAGATGACAACGACACCACAACACAACCTTACAGGAGTCTCATTGGATGTCTCTTGTACCCTACTCAATGGACAAGACCAGACCTAGCCTTTGCTGTTGGTAGTCTTAGTAGATTCAATAATAAGCCAAGTGATGTTCACTGGAAGCACGCTACCGATGTTTTACGGTACGTTAAAAAGTCACTGGACCTCTGTCTAGTGTTCACACGGTGCAAGGAGTTCCACCATGTCGGCTACGCGGATGCTGAATGGTTAACAGACACGATTGACTGTCGTTTCACATACGGCTACATCACGTTCTTGGACTCAAACATTATGCACTGGAAAAGTAAACGATCTGGAGGAGTTGTAGGTTCAACAACAGCTGCCGAATTGGAGAGCGTCTATATGTGCCTCACTCATATGATCTGGGAACGCGATTTACTCAAGTCTCTGGGAATTGTAACCAAGAGGATGAAGATTTTCAATGACAATATGGCCTTGATCAAGATTCTGAACAGCGAAAGGATGCTGGACAGGACTAAGCACATGGCGGTGAAAATCGAGTTTATTCGTGAGTACATCAACAAGCAAGAGCTCAATGTGGAACACATCAGCACTACTGAAATGAAGGCCGATATGTTCACAAAGAGTCTTGGCAAGATTTTGTTCAAGAAGGGAGTGGATGGAATTGGTTTGGTAAGCCATACATGATTGTACATGTGTGGAGGAGTGTTGAATTCAGTCGTAGGACGCGTAATTCTTTATTTACACATTGCCAATCTTAATTATTTCTTTACAATCACTCATCTTTCTTCTGGATGTTTTTCAGTCTCTGTCTTTTCATCCAATCATTTTATTCGATAGTTGTTTTACAAGCTACCTCTTTGTTCTGTTTTTTTGATTCACACAATGGGTCACTTGACCATTGTTCTTAGTGTTTCGTATTTGACATCTGCTTCTCCCTTAAGAACAGATCTTTATCTTCTACTATTTGCTCTCTGTTGCAGTATTGTTCTTATCGACTGCGTATATCCTTAGGTTAGCCAGTTATGATACTTCTTCTTTCTTACGCTAATAGTTGTATGATTCCTTAGTTGATATATTAAAGAGTAGTAACTATCGATACAAGCTTTAAGAACTTCACGAAGATCGCTATATAGTCGTGTTCCAGCGCCTATATTTCTACAATTTCATGTGCCTTGCCGTCGCCGCCGGTGAGATGTTGCACCGTCAAGACGGCAGGAGAAATGGAGATGATGCCGCGTTTAATATCATTTAAGCCGCTGGAAGCCAGCGACGCGCTCTTGAATTCATTGTCTTGAAATTCCAGCAACACAAGGCGGCCGTTTTTGAACCCAAGAAGAATCAAAAGCCTATTCTCGAGTGCTTTCATGTCAAAAGTCGCAATCCGCCAGTATCTTTAAGTCTGCCGAAAGTCATCGCAACTGAGGCGCTGTCACTTCCATCACGAAAGGTTGCCGGTAAGATGGAGTATTGGCTGCTTGACAGATTCGTTGGAGGCTGAGATCAGCCAATTACATTCATGAATTGTTGCAAGTTGGAAGAAGTCGCAACCGTGATTCAAAATGAGTATGTAGCTTGAAGCTAATGGTTCCTGAGCTCTGAAATCTCTGCTTTTAGCACGCGTTGAGAAATACTTGAAAATTTGTGCCATTTTACCTCATTTTACCTCATCGATGTCAAAAAAATTCCCCATCTCTTCAGCATCATCTTCAATACTGTCCAAGGTTGCCGGCTGGCCAGCCGGTTCAGAAACATATTCCTTTCCACGCTCCGTGAGATATAACAGGTTGTCTTCTGAGCTCCGAAACACTGTGCATTCAAGGTCAGAAGACCATGCAATTTCGGCGCTATGCCAATGACGAATCGCTTGATGATGGTGAAACTCTGGTAACGCTGGATCAGAAACGCTCCACCATGCAAGCAATGCACGGGTTGAAGAAAGAACCACGAATTCGGAGCCGTCTTTTGAAACCCAGACTTCTGAATTATCCGTGATATCCCCAATATTAGCTGCTTTTTCGATTGTTTGAACATGCTTACCGCCGTCATGCAAGTTCCAAATGTTGACTATTCCGGAGCTTGCCGCTTGGATGGTATACAGCATGCCGTTTTCAGAGATAGCCATATCGCTTTCATAAAATGGTTCCGTCAAGTTGTTGACTGAAGAGCTGTCACGGCGCAGTGCGGTTTGGATGAGCATGTCCAGTTGGTATGTAGAAACGCGTCCATGAACATCAGAAAACAATATAACTTCTCCCGTGAATGTGAAAGATGTGATGTCCTCGTCAAGAAGTCGGACGTTTTTCTTCGATGTTAGGTCTAGACAGGAGATGCCATTCGGTAGCACAGCTACAATGTATTCCAACCCTGAGCAATTGGCATGAAATATTTGGGCATCGGCAGGTGCCAGTCCATCGAGCTGCAGAACTTTGTCGAACGAGCCGGATGAGAGTTGACTGAAATCGCCCGCGACCGCCAAACTTATAAGAGAGGCATCAAGATTGAAAGATGCGTGAGTGATTTCGGCGTTGTTGAATTCGTGGGACGAGTTTGTCATGTCCTTAAAATTGAAAAGCGCGACAGCAGTTTTGGAGTGAAAAAGGAGATGCGGGATGTTGTTTACAGCGACAATATCGAAGCCAAAGCAACATTTCTCATCCAAACTGAGAATCGTTTGCTCGCGACATTTGGATTCTGAGATGTCACTGGAAAAGACCCTGAGTCTTTCGCCATCGAGAACTGCCAGCCAAACAGTTAAATTGCATACGATCGACCGTACTGTCAGGTCATCGCCTGAGTGCTGGATTTCTAGATCTTTGGCCAAGATGCGCAGTTTAAATGAACCTTTCTTGAATTCCAGTTCGGCAATGGCTTTCTTGCACACTATGAATATCGTAGGGTCACCGTCTGCTTGTTGAATTACTTGGATCCGAAGTGGGGACTCCAAAGACAGCTTGTTTGGTGTTGCACGATAGTCCCGCCATAGAAAAATCGTATTCTCGCCTTCAAACACGGCGCATAAATATGGCAGGCAGAGTCCTTCATCGCAAACAATGAAATCCGTATATTGCGACCACCCGTACCTGGAGACAACTGGTAAGTTTTTGTAGTAACTATCTGCACACGTTACTGGTTAAATGCGGTCGGTTTATTCAAGAGGAAGGGGAATCATACCTGCACACGTTACTGGTTAAATGCGGTAACGTGTGCACCCAAAGACCTCTCGCTTAAATACTGAAATAAGAAATAAAGAAACTTCGAGAAAAAACATTTGAAATCAACAAAAAATGTCAAGCACTTAAAACTTAAATCCGCAACAACTTCATGTGACTCGAAGCTTTCACAACAACAGGAAATATCTTTGAAATGCAAGCGTTCCTTTCGGCATCCCATACTTCGCAGTCAACTGGATCCCGCAGTGGGACCTTGTGAGAGTTATAAACAAGGATAATGTTTTTTGAAAACGAGCTTGAATGAAGCACTCTTTTTCCGACGCTGGACAGGAAAGCGTTGGATATCATCCAAAATCTGTTTCCGCCAAGCAACACCCTTGGTTGAAAATCGGCGCTGAGCGTGTTGGTGTCGGCAAATAAATGCGATATTGCCTCATTTTGAAGACACATGACTGCCACGGATTTGTACATTTGTTCGGGTTCCGTCAACAGAACACTTGAAAATCGATCAATAATGCTGACAAGCCCGACACAGTCTATGTCTCTTTTTATGGCTGCTGTGAGAGTGCTGCGAACTGATGGGAGCTGATTCATGGAGGCCATCAGAGTTATCCAATGCAATGCGACAGGAGATTTGAGGTACGCAGCTACTCTGATGTTCAGCCTTGAGCTTTCAGAACTACCACTTCTCGCATGGACGTGTATGGCCCAATATTTTGAAGCGTAACGTTTGACAGCAACGGTGGGCCGCTGATCATTTTTGGTGACCTTGCAATCGAAATTCTCCACAATTTCCAGGCAGTAGTTTGCAATCACTTTGTGCGCAGCGGAAACATCCACAAAGGTTGAAAGCTGATTATGCAGTAAATCTCGCACAAAGACTTGTGCCCCGGCCACACATATGACTCGTAGTTTGTTCGAATCAGCAGCGTGGTTGAAGCGAAAGTAAAGTACTGCAAGAAAAGGGCGCGTGCCTTCTCGAAATCTTCTTCATTGTCAGTGTCCTTATCTTTGTCGTCCATCCAGGAGGATATCCAAAAATGCTGTACAACTTCAACTTTGACAGGCTCAGCGAATGCGAGGACAAGCGACATGAAACTTTTCAAGCCTTCTTGATAGACAGAAGGCATCTTGATTGACTGGCCGAAGCAGGTGAGGTATTGCTGGGAGAGCATGGAATGCAGAGCTGTGTGCGCAACAAAAGGAATATGTTCCTCTTCATTGAGGCCGCGAATGATGCTCACAGCGAGTCTGGCCCACAGAAAGTTGTTGCCTTTCGATTTTGCTGTGAGGATTGTGATGCCTCGTTCAGTTGCCAAGCGCAGCGTTGACTCAAAGTATACGCGAATATCCTCGAAGTTTTCTGGTCGGGACTCAAGGTCTGATAAGACTTCGATCGTTGGTTCACTGACCGTTTCGTCCAATGAGATTCCAGAATCGATGCGCTGTTCTGGGTGTGGAAATTTTGGTGCAGGTTGTGTTACTGCATTCGGGCGGCTTGTGACAAGTATTTTCAGGCTGGCATCTGTCCTTCCGATTTCCTCAAGTAGCGCCCACACTGCGCGTTGGTCGCTATGCGGGCATTCGTCGAAAGCTTCGACAACGATCCAGCCTAAATCGTAAGCATTGCTTTTGAGGCCATCAAGAAGAAGCGGAGAAAGGGTTTCGCCAGAATCCGAGAGTTCGACTGACCCAATTCCCCAGAGTAATTTGGACACAGTTCCAACTTTGTTCGATGTTGTAACAGAGCCATTGGTGAAAGAATGATGGATTTTTTCACACTATCGCACTTTCCATGTTTACACCCATCGCAGTTTTCCCATTTATAATGAGTTCATCTTAGTTTCTCTTCGGTGTTCCATTATTTTGTGTTGAATGTAGCAATGGACGACGGGCGACAATTAATTTTCTGGTGACGTTCAAAAGAAAATAAATTCAATGTCAGATTCTTTGAGTTACTTCGGTTACGCTTTAGGCCCGGATGAATTCCAATACATTTATGATACAGAGGATGCCTCTAATGCAGGAGATTTCGAATTTGTGTCGCCAGATATAGATCAGACGGTTGAAGAGGCAACACTTACCGAGCAACAACCCTTCCCATCCGAACCCGACCAAGTGGTGTCCGAGCCCATGCAAGAGGGATTCGAGGAACTACCCATTGAACAGGCGCTAGAGCAACCAATGGAACAACATGTGTCAATTGAGGCACCTATTATCGAACAGGCACCAGTTGTTGCAGAGCAGCCGGTTGAACAAGCACCAATCAAGGTGCCACCAGTCACAAAACAGGATGAGCAGGCCCCAGAGCAACGTATCGAATAGCCTGCTGAACAAGCACCAATCGAGTGCCGCCAGTCACTCAAGATGAGGAAGTCCCAGAGCAAACCATCGAACAAGCATCAGTCACACCAGGCGTGTCAGTTCCCGAAGAGCCAGTCGGCGACCAAACGGTGTAACCAGCATCCCTCGATTTTTTATCTTTGGGACTTGTGTATAGTAGTAACAAGGATGGCGAAACCAAAAAAGGGTCCTGCAGTGGATCCAGAGAAAATCAACATCCAAAGATTTGATTTAAGTCAGTTGTTACCGGATGCTGTCGCGGTGATCATCGGTAGACGACGCTCTGGTAAGTCGTGGCTTGTTCGTGATTCGGATTGCAGCGAAACTGTAACGGAGCGGGCAAAATTGCAGAGAGTCATTGAAACGTATGGTGCTGATGGAAGGAAATTCAAAATATCCATTGGATGACATTCACCATTTTTTCCTGCAGCTTTGGAAACATGTATAGAACTGCCGAAACCAGGATGTTGGGGTTTTTGCAGTCTTTACAGACGTTTGGAATAAGGGTTCCACAAACAATCGCCGCACGCGATGTAATCATTGTGATTGTTGGTGAGTTATTATTTCTTGATTTCAAACTCGTGACTATCAAATACTGCACGGGTTTAGGTTAACAGCCTTTTCTGATTTATTAAGATCAACTACATACCTGCACGGGTTTAGGTTAACAGCCTTTGACCCGTGCAGTTTCCATTGTCGGACTTTTTATACCCGTTGTCCGAACCACCCATAAATGTAATTATAATAAACGTTTATGAAATTCCTTCCATGACTTCTGTTCCTTTTTCATGAAGAAGAAATCTTCATCTGCTTGATTGTCGACAAGCTACCCGTGCCACCATAGGCTGGACGCTGAGTCTCAACACTCCTCCTCGAGGTATGAAACCCCGCCCGGTAGTTCATCATCGACCTAAACAACTCGAACTTGTGTTTACCCAGAGCCTTCGTCATGACGTCAGCCACCTGCTTGTCTGTTGGAACGTATCGAATCGTCAAGTTCCCGCTCTCGATAAAGTCCCGCATCGAGTGATATCGGATTGCTATGTGTTTCGTGCGGTTGAAGCTTGCCGTCTCCTTGGTCATGCTAATTGCCGCTGTGTTATCCACGTTTACGATCGTCGGTTGCCTGAATGGTCGGTCAATTGATTCCATATACTGTCGAATGTACATCCGTGCTACCGCCACCTCGTTACAAGCTATGTACTCGGATTCTGCTGTTGAAAGAGAGGTAAGTTTCTGTGTTTTGCTGATTGCTGCGACCACGCTGCCCCAATGCATTAACACCCCTCCCGTTCGGCTCCTCCTAGATTCCTCATTTGCAAAGCTTGCGTCACAGAAATCCTCCGACTCCTTGTCACTAAACTTGCCCAAAACCAGAGCCATGTCAATCGTTTCTGCCAGGTAAAACAAGATCCCTTTTGCCATGTCATAATGCTTCTTAACAGGCTTGGACATATAGATTGCTGCCACGCTTGCCGCGTATAAGATATCCTTTCGCGTGATGGTTGCATGCATTATGCTGCCGACCAGTTCTTGGTAAGCCTTCAGGTCCTGTGGTCCGTCCGTCTCGACTGGAAGGTGTTCATACTCAGGTGCCACCGGAACGTTGAATCGTCTGTTCGCAGGTACTGGCCCGTACTTGTCAATCATATCCATTAGGTAGTCGTACTGACTGACTGCAATCTGCTTCTTCCCTCTGTCTCTCCACAGGTTGAGTCCAATGAACTTAGTTGGTTCCTCTTCGAACTTCATCAAGAACCGTTTCTCCAGCTTCCCGCGAATGTCGTGCATAGCCGCTCGTGTTCCGCGCACAAGTCCGTCATCCACGTGTATTGCCAGTTGCTGTCGCCGGCTCTGGAACTCCCGAAAGAACTGCATCGGGTCCTTCTCTGATTTTGTAAAGCCGCACTGCATCTCCAAGAATGTTGTTAGCTCCTTACACCATTGATACATAGCATCTGGCGACCCATACAGGTAAACAGGACACTTGAAACACATATCTCTTAGCTTCGTGATTCCTTTCCGACTAACGTAGTCTGCTGGTACTTGCAGGTAGACCTCCTGTCCTGGCTCCCGTCTTGCTTCTGGAAACGCTTTTGATACGTCGAAACCCCAAAGATCGTCATCCTCAATTGCTGCCTCAGTCAAGAAGATCAACAGTGTTGTCTTGTTGACAACTGCTGCTGATGTTGCCCCATACTCACTCATTAGGTCACCGCGTATACACAGTCGAGCCTTCTTCTTGCCATTGGACTTGGTTTCGTATACCATTTTGGTAGGTATGATTTTAACTCCTGCTGGTCTCTGAACTAACTCCAGTTGTCCCGCATCTTCTAGTGGGTAGTACTCTCCGTTTACCGCCTCTTTCCAATCCCCAAATTGCCCAGTCATCGCCTCCGCTGTTGTTCTTGGGTCCCGTGATGGCTTATCCCGTGTCGAGACTTGTGGTGCTATAAGACCCCGACTTTGATCCCGCAAGCTTGTTTGATTCAGCCGTGGCCGGACACGTCGTGTGTTCAGTCCTATATCCGCGAATTCTTCCTCCAAGGTTCGTTTCTGTGGTATCAGCTCAATAGTGTTTTGTCCCCGGCGCCCAATAACACGATATTGCATTCCAGGAGGTGCTTGTTCCAGTTCCTCGTCGTTGGTCTCCTCCATGGGTTCACCTGCGTCATCTGCTGGGGTCTTCTCACGTCGCGCATCCGGCATATCTGGCTCTTGAACTTGCTCAATGACTACTTGATTCGGAGTTGGCTTGGCTTGCTTGCGTCGAGATCGTCTGGGCACTTGGTAAGACTTCTCATACATTTGCAGCACATCTGCTAACGCCTCAATATCCAGATCATCGTCAACTTCAAGCTCCGGATCATCCGCCGTAAAATCATGAGACTCCTCCTCAGATACATCAGAATCAACTTCGTAAGTATCTGACTGAACTTGATTTACATATTCTTGCGGGTGCTCTAACAACTCGAATGTCCTTTCCAGCTCCTCGTGAAAATTGCGGACCTCTTGTTCCGTTGGCGGCGTGCCTGTTGCATCCCGTCGACCAAAGGTAAACTTGTCCTCAAAGAACTTCACATTTCGACTACTGAAGAATCGTCCCTTCTCCGTATAAACAACATAGGACTCTCGAATCACGTCATAGCCCACGAACATTCCCTTTGCACCGTGTGGATCAAAGGACTTCCGCCACTCCGGAGGTATGTAAAAGATTACATCACAGAACAGTGTCCGGATGAAACTGAGATCCGGTAACATTTGCTCATAAAACAGCTCATATGGGGACTTTGGTACAACACCTTTAAACCCCATTCGATCCAGCGCAGGTGGCGTGAATTGATACAGATACTCTTGCGTCACTGCCGCCCAGCCCCAGAACTTCTTCGAAACCCGACCTTTGATCATTAGTGCCAAGGCGCCCCGCTCATTGATCTTCATGCGGTTTTCAGCATCCGGATTGCCCTGATGATAATATGCCGGTGACTTGCCACCAATTATCCCTGTGGAGTTGTTTGCGTGTGTCTGAGCTTTCCCGGTTGTCTCTCGTGCATTATCCGTGTGCCACTGTTTGAACTACCGATCCACGCGTTTTTGAAGTAAATCCATGTGGTTTCGTGCCTGTGACTTATTTTTGATAATCATAATGTCACCTTTACCACTACAGTAGTCCACTGCAATAGTCCGATACCGGCCCCCACTAAATCCAATGGCTGGTTCTGCCATCAAACCGGACAGGTCATGGGACCATTTCTCCCCAGGCAAAACATCTGTTCGTTGTCGCTTATCATGTGCACGCGCTGGATATGGAACCATCTTCGCCAAGTCACATGCAGTGCAGGTAATTTCCTTTTCTTTGTCCAGTACCACAACTCCTCCAATTTCCAATCGCTTAATCAGATTTTCCAGGGACTGTCCTCTTGGATGCCCATACCGATCATGACACACAGCTTTCGAAATTCGCGGCTTCATCTTCTGAGATGCGTACAATGCCCTGTTTCCTTTCCATGCTTCCCAAGCTTGTGCCTTTTCTTCTACTGACGCCTTCATAATACTACAGTAGTAGAGCTCGTCCTTGGCTGGGAACAAACGCGTAAATTCTTCGCCGTTGTACTTGATCATGTATGGCTGGTGAGGATCATCCTCCTTGTCTTTCATGGAAATACTGATGTTCGGTAGCTTTCCCAGCTTCCGCTGAGCAATGACTGGATCAGTGTACGTTGGCTGCAAATATGAATCAGGCATAGAAAGTAAGATATACTTTCCCGTTGCTGGATTGCCCAACCGGAAGATTCCTAATCCTTTCTTTTCAGGCTTAACAATCCGTCCATCAATAGCTTCCGTTCCAACGCCTTGAACATCCTCGAAAGACTCCTCAGCGAACCAATCTGCGGTCGGAAAGCCTGTTGATGTAGAACCATTGTCCAGCGGAGCCATAAACACTTCACGATCACTTGATTGAATCTCAGACTGACGCGCCATCAATGCACGCCCCCATTCCTGAGTGCCTCGCGCAACTTTCGAACTCTCTTCAGACTTCGGATTTTCCGTCTTGCACTGATCCACGAAGCATTTGCTTCTTTCACACTTTGAAGTACAGGTTCGCGAGATGTGACCGAGCTTGCCGCAATGATGACAACGAATGTTTGAAAGATCCTTGTTCTCTGATGACTTGCTGTTGGATGATTTGTCTTTCTTCTTTCCATCCCATTGTTTTTGCTTTGTATCTTGTTCCCACTTTGCTTTAAGTCCCTTGGACTTGGACTGACCTTTTTCTTCAGGTTCTTGCTCATGCTTATCACCCTTTCTGGTCACTGTCGATTGAACCTTGCAGACAAAGTCCGGCTTGCCGTCCAATCGGTTCGTATTAACCAATCGTAGTTCCTTCAGGAAATCAGCTAACGTGCTTCCTTCCGGTACAGTATCCCATTTCGACTTGAACATCAACCAGAGGCCATTCTCGAGACCCTTGTTCAAGTCCCGTATCTTCGCAGCCTCATTAAGCTCTGGACTGCCAGCCATCTTAGCTGCCGCATTGTAGAACCCAATCTTGTCTTGCTTGATACGTAAGTAGTCTTCGAGCTTTGAAGTCCATCCTGTTTCATGATTCGTTTGCTTATACGCCTTCATTTGCGCCAGCAAATTGTCCAAGTCTTCGCCACCGACTACCGCAAGAATTGCCCGACGTATGGCCTTATAAATCTCGAATGATGTGCCAATACCGGGTCCCGTTACCACATGGTAGAGTGTCTTGTCAACTTTGCCCAGCAAAATTTTCTTGACCTTCCTGTCCATCTTGACCCAGGCCTTGATTTCAGCTTCCGACCCGTCCACTGGCTTTGTCAACGTGCCCTCAAGGATTTCCAGCATTTCGTCGCCGTCATCCTCGTCAGTGCTGACTTTGACTCTCAACTTGAAGTCCCAGTCTGCCAAGTGACCGTAGTTGGAAAGACCAATCGGTACGTCTCTTTCCTCTTGAAACTTTCTCAATTCTCTGAGATAATCGTTTGCTTCCTTGTTAGACATCTTGTACTCGTTGCTTTCTTCTGACTTTTGCTTTCAATCGCGCTTGTGGTCAGACTCTTAATCTGGTGAGTTATTATTTCTTGATTTCAAACTCGTGACTATCAAATACTGCACGGGTTTAGGTTAACAGCCTTTTCTGATTTATTAAGATCAACTACATACCTGCACGGGTTTAGGTTAACAGCCTTTGACCCGTGCAGTTTCCATTGTCGGACTTTTTATACCCGTTGTCCGAACCACCCATAAATGTAATTATAATAAACGTTTATGAAATTCCTTCCATGACTTCTGTTCCTTTTTCATGAAGAAGAAATCTTCATCTGCTTGATTGTCGACAAGCCACCCGTGCCACCATAGGCTGGACGCTGAGTCTCAACAATTGTCATCACCACCACTGTCATTGCCATTTTCATCGTCGAGTCCGCATTGAACCAGAAAAGCCAGAAAAGACAGAGTCTCTCGCATCAGAATTGTCTCTCGAAGTAGCCAAATCAATCCTCTCTTCAGTCGCACAGAGTGTGTATACTACTTGCACAGACCAGATGTCAAAGCGTTGAATCCTGCTCGTTCTTTTGTTTTGTTGTTCCGTATCAAAGTTGAGTTCTTCGTTCTGTCTGTTGATCCACTCACCATCACGTACTTGGGATTGGTCCTCCTGCTCCTCACTCTCTGGTTCAATTGGTACAAGTGCTGTCCTTGGCCCAACCACAGACGCGTAGGTGCGGCCAAGCACCACCACAGAGCGCCCTTTTTTTTATCACGCGATTCCAAGATGAGCGATGTGTCACAGCCCCCGCGGTACTCATGGACTTGTTTTCGAACATTGGGGACGCTTTCGTGGGATTTGTCAGCGACATGTGCGTCGATACCCCAGTCGCTCCGGATCTTGCCAATGAGCAGCCTCTTGTATCTTGCGATCCTTCTCTTGGAGTCATGATGAGTGGGCAGTCTGTTTTTCGGAGTCTTAATTGAAATATTCGCGAATATCTGCCAAACTCATCATGTCCCCGTCCATTCTGGCGGCCATGAGCAAGTCCTAGGGTGTCACAGTTTGACGCAGTCTTTCCTGTTTATGTTCAATAAAAGGAAGTGTAAAGTCAAACGCATATGGACTTTATTCTGGGTCGATTCATTTCAATCAAATGGCACCGGTTTCAGTTTGAAACAACGATGGTGCAACGCCCTGCTTCCCTAAGCCTTCATGGGCTGTAGCGTAGATAGAGCCACCGAAGGTGTATCTACAACGAACTTGATCCATGAATCATGACATAGGGAACCATGTCATGCATGCGTGGAGGGCACTGAATCATGTAAATGGCCATCTGGTCGACAAAGTCCAATTTCAAGTGCTGAGAGCCTAATGAACGCATTAATAGACCCAGGGTAGTGTAACTTGTCCCACACAACATCTCTCATGAAACCACCCAAGTACCCCTCAACAATTCCATGAACGGACACTGGGGATTTCAACAAGCGGAACACGTTTCAACTTTATTTCTACTCTCTCAGGAATCACATCAGCAACACACAAGCAAAAAACATTCCCATCGCACCAAAGCGGACAGCCCCGCTACCTTTCGATGGAGCAGCGGCACCAGGAGCAGGAGTAACTCCGGCACTTCCCGCCGAAGAACCGGTACTAGACCCTGTACCAGCGCCATTGAGAGAAGTTCCACTTTCACATGCAGCAATCAGTGACTTGGCGATTGGGAGGCCTTGAGCCGAAGTGGGGGAAATTTCTGCCTCGCATGAACTCTTCACCATCTTGTACACCACCAAGTTCTTTTGAGTGCAGAGGCAGTTGGCGGTTTGGGCGTCAGAGGCAGTTAGCTTAACGTTTCCAGCGGCGTCGATTGTCACGCCACATCCATTAAGGCTTTGGAGTCCTTGCTGCACATTCAGCTCACACGGAGAAGCAACACCAGTGCCAACACCAGCGCCAGTGCCAACACCAGTGCCAGTGCCAACGCCAGCGCCAGTGCCAGCGCTGGAGCAGAGGGAAATGACCGGATTCAAGTTCGACGACACCGCAGGATTCGAAGGGCAGTCAGCAAGAGTCGCTTTAAAAATCGATAAACTGGAAGGACTGCACATGCAGGTCTGCACGGCTGCCTGGTTGGCAGTAGCTGGGACTTGGGCGGCACCAGTGGCGTCAAACACATAGCCGCAGATTTGCAGGGTGGCTTGCAGGGTGGGGAGCCTGGAGTTGCATGCAGCTACGCTCATTGTTTTCTGACTGGTTTTGTTGATTCAGGAAAGGCACACGACTGCACTTTATGCAGTAGCGTTTTTGGGCTTGATGGCCCAGTCAATTTGAGGTGGACGGCCCAGTCAATTTGTGACGCACGCAGACCCAGCACAGCAACGCCGCACACCCTGGCGACTGCGGAGCAGCAGAGCAGCAGCAGAGCAGGGAGAATGAATGCAGACAGCTCCGCTTGCACGTTTCGGCACCGCTGCTGGCCAGTTGTATGAGACCAATTAGCCAACGGTTTGATGAAAACAGCCATGCTTAATTTTTTCATCCAAATTTTTCCAGGTTTTACAGTGCTCGGTGCGACGTCTTCGATCACCTTGCGAAGTCTTCGAAGTGGGCCGGACAAGTCTGCGATTCTTGGTGCCTGCGTTTGGATTGGTTTTGGGAGTCTGGATGAGGCTAATTAGAAAAAAGAGGAACTGACTTTTTCTATTTTCAGCGTTTTCAAACTCAACCACCATTTGTCTGATCAGCATCTGTTCTTCAAGTGTCAAGTTCACGCTCTTGCGTGTCTTTCCCATTTCTGCCGCAAGCAGGCGGTACACTCCTCGGAGATGACTGGGCACATTGCGCATCCCCACATGATCGATCAAGCCTCGCTAAATCCGACTGGGCATTTTCTACAGCCGCAACGAAAACTTCAAAAATCAACCTGCACGTGCTTTGGGATTCCTGCTTACTGTTTCCTTGTCCAGAGCGGAAGCGCAGAACGTCATTTGTTTGAAAGAAAAGCCCCCAGACAGGTACTGGCATATTTATTTATCTATATCGCACAACAATTATTGCATAACCATTGAATGAATACGGGACAATTCGACCAGCAAGGATCTTGCATCTATCCCGTATGTGCCTTGAATCAAGAAGAAGGCGGGTATTGGGGCGGCTGTTGTGGCTGCTGATATGGTTTGTACTCTGTACTGGCATACACAGGCTGTTGATACTGCTGCTGATACTGCTGCTGATACTGCGGCTGATACTGCGGCTGAGACCCTGGCGGAGCAACAAAGACGGTCGGGGCGGCGGGCTGCTCCTCCTTCTTCTTCTGGTTGGTGTAGTATACGCAGCAGCACAGCAGGCATAGGATTACGAAGGCCGCACCACCGCCACCGTAGTAGTAGCCGTCGTTGTTGGAATAGGTGTAGTAGACAAGCCTCCGGGTCAGTTCGACTGGTGCCATGATTTTCGTTTTTGGAGTGTTTCTGGTCTAGCCCTCCTTATATAGCATGGTTTTTGGGCTTGATAACCCAGTCAATTTGAGGTGGACGGCCCAGTCAATTTGTGACGCACCCAGACCCAGTACAGCAACGCCGCACACCCTGGCGACTGCTGAGCAGCAGAACAGGGAGAATGAATGCAGACAGCTCTGCTTGCACGTTTCGGCACCGCTGCTGGCCAGTTGTATGAGACCAATTGGCCAACGGTTTGATGAAAACAGCCATGCTTAATTTTTCATCCAAATTTTTCCAGGTTCTACCTTCGAACACAGGTGCTCATTGCGAAGTCTTCGAAGTGGGCCGGATAAGTCTGCGATTCTTGGTGCCTGCGTTTGGATTGGTTTTGGGAGTCTGAATGAGGTTATAGTAAACGCAGCAGCACAGCGTAAATTCAGGCCACAGTAGTTTATATCGCCTTGCACTGACTGCATTTAGTTTTCTTTGGTCTCAACTCAAACGCACGGATATGTTTTCGAAGCGGTGTCTTGGATGCAAACACAAAGTGGCAGTCCGGACAAGCGTACGATTCATTCGGGGGCATGTGAAGGATGGTGTGTAGCAGACGTCATTTTCATTTGCTTGGAAGCGTGTATAGTAATGTGTTGAATTGCTTTAATTTACAAATGACAAAAGAAATCTCAATTTGTATTAATAAGCCACTCAATCCCGCACGGAACAACGGAACAACGGCCCGATCGATCGTTTGTCAACGAGTGTCGTCCAATCCAATCGTGGGCTGCTTACAGTTTCATTTATTCAACACCATCACGCACCTCGTACCATACCGACGTCGTCATTCCGAAAATCATCCCGAGAGTACAACCAACATGCAAGGTAAGCAGGGTTGATTGCTTGCTTGCCCTTTATTTTTTTCTTTTTGTTTGGTTGATGCATGTTGTATTTTTTATTTTTATTTTTTATTTTATTTATTTTTTGCTTCGATTGTCTCTTCATCATCCTTTGGCTGCTCCGCATTGAATAAAACGCCGTCCTTCTTCAAGATTACCTTCCTGAAGTTGATCTCAGTCATAGCAGCAGTCGCTAGTGTGTAAATCAATCTGGACCACCCCGAACCACCCCGAACCAGTCAATAATAGTTATTTATCACTTTGCCACCTTCTTCGCCGCCTTCATCTTGATCAGTCCTACCATTCCATCAGCGAGTTCATTGTGCACAAATAGCTGCGATGACTGTCTTCTAAAACGTCAGGTAAAAAAACGAAACAGAAGACACACCTGAATCGCTGTGATCCCTCGCCAGTCTTGCGCAGTTACTGACGTTGGTTCGACGCGACTTCCTCAACAAAAGCGACCCACGTATTGATGTGCCGTCATGGCCCCGTAGTGCCAATCAGGTGCTCGCCTGGCTCAGGAAATATCCCGGTATCCACATGCCTTCATGACCGCGTTGTGCCAATCAGGTGATATGGTTGCTTTAGAGTCTCGCCAATCATGCTCATACCGGAAGGTGTTCCCATTGCCAGTTATATCATCCTGCAATGACAGCCGTTAAAAATTGTTGGCGAGAAGGCAATGAAGGGCCACGCACCACTTTTGTCAGAAGTGTAAGCTTTTCTTATGCCAACTTCGTATCATCGGTACCATCAATTGGCCTGGGGCAAGAGAACAAAAGGCATTTAGAAGAGGCTGAACAGGGAGAGGCAGTCGATAATGCAGGGGCTTGAATTCCGTGGCATAAACAGAGCACTCTCGATGCAGAATGAGTGGTCAACCACTTACATTGAGATGGTGAGTATGGACAGCCGCCCCAAGTGTCGATCTTGGAGCGCACCAGCCTCGGTCTCCGTCTCTCCGCAGACGTTTTTTTGGTTCGTTTTTTGTTGTTTTGTTTATTGTCTTTTTGCTTTTGCTTTTAAATTGACCCGTGTTTCAAAATGTCCAAGTACGACGCCGCGGCCAGACTTGCCGGCAACGCATATTCCAGGAACTGTTTGGACAATGAATCACTTCCAGTGTTCGAAAGCTGGAAGTTGAGTTTGTCCAGCAGATGCTATCGTTGCTGAAATTTATCGCTCAGTGCGTGCACCCGGTTGAAAATATCGCCAGAATCCTGCTGGGGACTCCCCCCGTCAGATGTTCCAGGATTTCGATCGCAGCGATGTGATCGGGTATGATTCAGAGCCGCATTTGACTGTTGGGTTTGTTTGATGAGTTATTTGGCAGTGCGCGAGAAAAAAAAAAAGCGCGACTGAACTGGATCCTGAATTTCGCTTGTTGTTTGCTGTCATTGGGAAATAAAATTGTCAAGCCATTTTGGCCGCAAGGTTACGCTTGAGATCCGATTTAGACGGCTCTCCGATTCATCCGTCTGTAAGGACGGATCTGGGTTGGAAGAATGGGGAGTCCATTTACTCAGCTTCTTGGCATTGCAGGTTGGATTATTGGTCGCAGTCATTCAGTTGGGTCCGTGAGGTTTCAGGTCTCCTCGATGTGGCTTCTTGCTGGTTGGGGTCTCTTGAAAGTCCTCTATACGGGTTTTGCTTCCGCGTGCCATCGTCTGCTTAGATTGAATATTTTGCGCTGGGGCTGTTGCGCTTCGGGATTCAGAGGGGCCTGTGCGGTTGCTTCCATGGTTGATTTGGTGGCTGCTGACGGATCTCAATCATCCGACTCGAGCAGTGATTGAAACCAGTGATAGCATGGATCGTTTGTCCGCAGTGTCTGGTGTGTCGATGAATCAAGTTCGAAGGTCGAGGCTTCGCTTTCGAAATTGCGCTGGTCTTTTTTGTTTGTTTTTGCGCCAACAAATTTATTCATCCTCGACACACACGCGCAGTTTCGTAAAGAAAATACCGTGTTGCATGATCGCAAGTTCCCAGCAATTGACTCGCTCAGTCCTCAGGGAATGTTCAAACTCTCCATTGATGCGGAACATGCGATGCAGGAAGTGGAAGTTTGGAATGATTTGTGCGCGTTGTATGACAAGCCAAGGCTGTATTTTGTGGTGCCACCGCGTCTTTTTGAGAGCTTCGCGAAACAAAAGTTCTTGGAGACGGATGAGAAGAGCGGGGAGAATTTGATCGAAAAGATGGAGCAGTTTGTATTGGAATTACCTGTCGAGTGAATAAAATTTGGAGAAGAAAAGTCTATTTGTCCCAATTCTGTTAGTATGCCTCCTTGAAACACGTTCGGCTCAAATCATTGATTGAGCAGGGTCATACGAAAGAAGTCACGCGTGCCTCGTCAAGGCTTTCGATACTTACGAGCCTGCAAGGCAGTTGAGTTCTTTCAGGCTTGTAGTTAGGCGTGCAGTGTATCATGCGTTCAATTTTCTTTTGTGTTCCCAAGTCAGATGTGTGAAATGGAGTGGCAAGCAAAACAACATGGAATTGACCGTCAATATTGCAATGAATATTGCAAACTTTGGCTTGGAAGAACAGCAGTTGCTCTGGATGCTATGGTCAGGAAACATGCGTTGAAAGCTACTTGCTATCCGTCAGTTCTATTTATTTGATGTAAATCTTTCCTTTTGTGACAAACACTGTTGTTAAAAATATTGTTTTAAATCCCTCGTTGTTGGACATTGCAGGTACCAGTTACTACTGGAAACAAGGGATCTGTATGATGAGGTATACATATATATGTATATATAATCCAAGCAAGACGTACACCCTGCAAACACTCAAGTAAGGCTGTACACCCTGAAAAAACATGCTCTCACAGATTTTGGGATAAAGGGAGGTACCCTTTTTGCAGACAGAGTGAAAAACAACACCAACAGTATACTGTGGAAACAGTGCTCCACAATGCTGCCAAAAAATAATGCCATCTTCACAAAGGTTAGTTTAACATACATTCTTATCCTTGCAACTGATACAGCCTTTTTCCCAAGCACTTTTCTGGCAACTGCCACTCTCTTTATCAAACGCAGCATCCACAAGGTGAGCAAAAAAATATCCTGCAGATAAGTCAAGCAGTAACTCCATGAGGAGCAGCATCTCCAATTGAAGTGGCAAAGTCTGCTACTGGCTTCAAGAATGAAAGAGCAGCACTGATCAAGAAACAGGGGGATATAGAGGTGGCACTGATCAATAAAAGGGCTGTGCTTGCTTTGAGAGGTCGGTAATTCAAATCATCCAAGATCCCATTGTAACCTCGTTTTTGTTTGTCAGTCAACTAGTCTGATGGAGTACTCCCAGTGATATCATGCAGAAAATTTCTGCTGCATTTGACAGGTTCAAACCTATCCATGACCACTGTCTGTCAATTGATTCAATAATTGATTTCCAGCATCAATCGTTCTTTTAAAAACACTCATTACATGCAGACTGGAGTTCCCAACTCAAGTCTGTTACAGACTTTGTCCTTCACCATTTCAACATCAATATATCCATGGATATTGATGACAATTATCAGCAAGCATCTTGTTATGCATAGTGAGTTAATATTTCATGGTATTTTTTGATTTTCTCTGGCATGTCTTTTTTGAATTCAGCAACAATGATGCTAAACAAGAACACCCCAGGCTAAGTTCAATGGAGGAGCCGGAATTCACACAAGTTATTTTGAGGCCCCTCCTTTCATAGCCATTTGGGGAATGTCAGTTATTGTAGATCCTGGTCAAGGTGGACCAGTGGTCTCCTCATGTACTCAACATAAAGGAGAGCTCAAAATCTCTGGAATGCATGAAGATGTGGGAAACAGGTGTTTGAGCACCTGCAGACCCCATACGTAACAAAGATGTGAAATACACATGACTTCATGTAAATATAGACAAGCCACAGGGGCAGTAACACACCGCCAATCACACACACAGGTCTCTGGCACATCTGCCAAGAGAACTGAGAGACTCGTTCAAACAGTTCTGCAACACACGCACACCTCAAATAGCCGATGAAACATCACCACTGTACAACAAGGAGTACAACGGGATGGTAGAGAGACATTACAGTATACACAAAGGCAATGCTATCACACTGCTGGCCCAGTCAAATCTACCACTACGTTTCACAAGCTACGCCCTCCAGTACTCAATGCATGTCAAAAACTGCATGAATCACCCAGAGGAAATACACACATCCCCTTACAAGCTTTGGTATGGAAGAGAACCTGATCTGACAAGGATTCAACCCTTTGGCTGCAAAGTGACTCACCCCGACCAAAGAAAATCTTTCTACTCAGATAGAGGCTCCACAGGGATCTTTCTCGGTTACAACGGTAATTCCCTCTACTGGGTGTATCAAGACAACTGCGTGAAGTTGTGCACCAATTTGGCATTCCACTCTACCTCATTCCCTGGTATGACCATCACAAGAGGAAACTCAGACATGTTATCTGAGTCTGAACCAGACATCGAGCATGCTCCGAGATATGAGCTAAGGCCAAGGGTACCTACTACAGCCCCAGCCCCAGTCGCACTCGATATACCTGAGATCAGCCCGGCAGAAGATTACCTGGATATCCCTGATGAGGACATACTAGTTAGTCAATACACCTTCTAAGGGTATCACAAAAGAGCCATCCAAACTCCTGTCTGACAATGAATCAGACTTCTCTGAAGTTCATCCTGAAGACTATCTAATACCCAACAATGTGGAGTCGGAGTTCTCTGAGTATCTATCAGATGAAGAAACACAAACTCCAGTCTATTTATCAGTGGAGACAAGGAAGGAGTTGGAGAAATGGGAAATAAAGAACATCATCATTTCCAAAGTGGTAGCCAAGCATAAACCCACAAAGAAAAGAGTCCAGACTCAAATTATGGGACCCATTGAAGAATTTCTTGATGAGTATCCAAACCCAATAGATACCCCACCAAGAGGATCTGTATCCACTGTGGACCTACCTGATGCACCAAAGTCAAGGAAGGCCATGTTACTCCACCCATACTGTGACTACTTCCTTGCTGCTGAGAAAGTTGAGCTCAATGCCATGAATTGCAAGCGTGTATGGAAGGGAGGTAAATATGTCAAAGGAAGGAAACTCCTGAGACCTAAGTGGATCTACTCCTACAAGGTTGACCTGGACACAAAAACGGTGTCGCGGTTCAAAGCCAGACTAGTGGTAATGGGTCATCTACAACAAGAAGGAGTTGACTACACAGATACACATTCTCCGGTCATTAAAACTCAGTGTCTCCGAATAATGATTGTGGTAGCCATATTCTTGAACTACCTCATAGAACAGACTGATACTGCATACCTAAACTCAGATCTGGACACGGTCAATTACATGTCCATACCAGAAGGATATTCCATGAATGATCAAGATGGTAATCCATATATACTACACCTAATGAAGAGCCTCTATGGCCTTCACCAATCAGGTAGACAATGGAACAAACACATTACCGCATCCCTGATAGAACAAGGTTTCACACGGGCAAAGACAGACCCATGCCTCTTCTACAAGAAAGGTTCAAAAGGTTTCATACTCTTGTATTCTATTACTACTTTTGTATGACATATTGGTCATACAAAAGTAGTAATAGAATACTTTTCCAAGTTGATATCTATTTCTTCTTCTTCTGCTTATTTCTCTATAAAGATCAGAAGATAGCTGCATGAAGTTGGCAGCAGTGTGGGTTGAACCAGTGACCTGTGGGTCTTTGGTCACGAACCTTAACAACTAAGCCAGAATCATATAAATTCCAAACTATTACTTTCAACCATGTTTATGCTTGATCAGAGCAAGAATAGTTGAAATCATGTAGTAGAATAAGCTATCATCATCTACAAGTCTGCACCCTTTATAGAATACAAGTATACGTGTATTCATTCCTTGTTATAGTATCAACTAGACATTTACCCTACTCAATGTCATAATTCATGCCCATATGTATTGAGGTTGGTGGAATGGTGAGGTGCGTGACTCTTCTTTATCTGCAGTAGAGAATAAGAGATGAATCAGGGAGAATTAACCTTTATTGAAGTAAACAGTGCTCCATCACTTGAGACTGATATTCAACACTGCTACAGCCAAGTCGTTCCAAAGCCAGTAATCCCTGCACTTTAACCGCAATTTGTTTCTTTTGACTATTATTTGTGAAGTCAGGATGCAGCGCAATTTTCGAAACAAGGTGGCAGAAATATTGCTGAGTCATCTGCGCACGAACTCAAAACTCTTTGTCGGCCATTTTAAGCACATGGTTTTGTAGAGCAGGCATCTTAGGAATAGATTGGCAGTCTTCAATCATTCGGGATGACTGTGCCAGCTGCATTAGATCAAGTAGTTCATCCATGCTGGATTCCTCTACTGGATCACTTTTGCTCTCTGAATTCCAGTCAGCCAATACTGCATCATCATCATCAAGGGCCTCAAAAAGGATGCATTGGTTGATCTGCTCAATCAATGCTTGCCGTGCGCTTTTTTGGCATTATTACTTGCTTCCAACTTTGAAACCCCCTTTCCTGAAAATCGATTTCTGTGCTCCTCAAAAAGTGATTTCTGAAATACTTTAAATCGATTTCCATTTTTTCGTTTTCTTTACCCCTATTAACTGTTCAACAGAATTTCAAAACTGTTCATAAGAATATCCTTGGTCCGAAATGATTCCATGATACCCAATTGATCACCGAAAAAAAAGACTAGCAATCTGAACTAAAATGCCATGCATTTCCAAGCATCCGCTACTTCTGAGCCAACTGGAAAACAACTTCGTTGTCAAAGAACACCGTATGAATTACGAGGCTGTTGAGGTTGTATGAGATTGGATGATGTTGCATAAGGTTAGACAAAAGTATAGTGAAATCATGGGCAAGATCACAAGACATGGTTTCATCCTTGCCTCCTTCAAGTGTCATTCAAAGAAATCAACAAAGTTGCTCGCCTTCGAAAATGAAACTAGTAGGTCGACCTTCCGGCTTTGTGGCGTGTGGTGGTTGTGGTCATCTGTGGTGATATGTGGTGATTGTCTTTTGTCCGTGGGTGGTGACATGTGGTGGTGGTCGCTGTCCCGATTGATTTTGCAGTCACTCTTAGACATTTTTTTATTTTTAATTTTTTAATTTTTGAAGAAATTGATTACGTAAGACGGGATGATTACGAAAGACGGGACGGGGAGGATTCTTTTTCAAGGGAGCACGCGATTCGAGAATTTTCAGGAGGGTACGGCCCAGACGGTGGTTGTGATCGTCTGCCGTCTGTACTGGTGATCATCTTCCGTCCGTCTTGACATCGTACCATCCGTGATGATTGTCTGCAATCCGTTGCGACATCGTACCATCTGTGGAGATCGTCTGTAATCCGTCGTGACATTCTGTCATCCGTGGTTATTTTTGTGTTGAATCCAGAGGACCGGCAGACGATTTATTGGGATTTGCCGGAGGACGAATTGAACACCCGATCCGCCCACGCCCGTCGGATTGTCTTGATGCAAACATCTCATTCACCAGATCCCCCCTGCATCCCACAACTTTCATCATCATCAATCCCTTTCATCGCTTAAAGAAATTGACCGTTTTTCGCTGGACCTATCCAACTCGTTCTGTGCAACACATGTTCTTTCTCACCAACAGACAGAGCTACATTTTTGTGGCAGCAGTGGGCTTGTGGTTCAAGAGTTGATTCTCTCTATTTTATTTCATGTTCAGAATACCCACGGCTCAAGGTACTCGGACTCGTATGATTCATCCAAAAAAGATTCATAGTCCATTTCCTCTTCCGTATATCTCCTTGTGTTATCGGTGAATCCAATGCGAATTTGCGTGGGTCCAATTTTACAATGCGATGCGCGTTCTTGATCGTATTCTTGGACAGAATGACGGTGTCCAATAAATCAGTATCCTTCTTCAACCATACACTCACATTACGTTCCGGCAGTCGATCTCAATCGTATCAGCAGCCACTCGTTGTGTAAATCAATCTGAACCACCCCGAACCACCCCAAACCAGTCAATAATAGTTACGTACATATTTTGTTGAAAACTAGTTTGGATTTGGATGAGTGCTTTTATTGTTGCTGCTCAAAGAAAAGAGAGATGTTTTTACAGGTGTTTGCGAGAGGGTCACGGGATTGTGGCGTTGCGGCGTTGACGTTTGCATTGAGGCGTTCGTTTTGTTATTGTTAATAAAAAAAAAGTAAAAAAAGAAAACATGTCGCTTGCATCCATCGAACTCGTCAACAAGGCCGTTGTCTCCGCATCGTCAACCAACTCGAACTCAAACGACTGCTATGGCGGAAACTGCGATGTCTTAAATGTGAAGCAGACTGCCCCCAACAACGAAGAGGACCACATGACCGACTGGCAGAGTAACCCAAGTACTCTCCCTTCTGCCTCGTCTTGAGCGTATTTCTGACCGTGTGATTATGGCTGGAACTAGGTACCGCATGCACTTCGGAGTGGTAAGTTGTGCTGCTGCGATCAATGATGGCCATGTTTCTAACCTTTTGGCCCCTGAACAGGGTCAATGCCGACTGGTCCAAAGAGGGCGGCTACAGTCTCACGTCCATGTCTGTTCTATTTGCAAGGAAAGATAGTGCGTAGTTGTCGATTCAATCAACACAAAAAAAAAAAAAGGCAACCAATCTTTATCATGTTCACAGCTGGATCCAGAGCAAAGAAGCTCTCGGTGAAGAATTCCAATGGAGCCACTTTCGATGTCTCGACCTACCTTATGTGCACACCAGCAAAAGTCCAAAATGGCGCCGATCTTGTGCGTTGGGACATATGCGCTCCTGACATGAGCGCCCCAACAGGAACCTGGGACAACATTGTGAGCGCGAGGTGGACTTTCCAACCCGTTGCTCCCAGCAGCGGCGCCTCCTGCAGAGTCGGTGTGTATGCCATGCCATCCAACTCCAATCCAAGCATTGCTTCCATTATTGGTGGAGCTGTTGGTGCAGCAGTCCTTTCAGTGCTTGCCATTGCTGTTGGTTTCTGGTGTCACCAAAAATGCGTCAAAAGTAAAAGTCAATCTGATATCGCAACTGACGAAAGGCAGTTTAGGTAGTACAGACAAACCTGATTGATATTGCTTTGGTTGAATGAATATCAATTTGACAGGAATGCAACCAGAATTGAAAGCACGGAGCAGTTCCCACCATCAAGTAACCCACCTCCGTCCAACGCCATCCTGAATAATGACAAGAACGCGCCCGAATCAACACCAGTCAACGGTTTTCTGGTGGCGAGCAATTGCAAGCTGCTGCCTGAAAAGTCTCAATTATTTGACAATCTCGGCGGATTGCTCCACCAAGCTCCTTCTGAAAGGAAAGCAGACAACTCTTCCGCGTTGAACGGCGTTCCGTTGACCAGCAAATATTTTGAGCCGTTGCCTGAAAGAGTTCCTGTCCTCGACCTTCTCGAGGAATTTCCCTATGTCATGCCGGATCGCAAATTTGAAACAGTTTTCAGTCTAAAAGCAGCGATTCCTGAAGGCAGCACATTGGCAGTCTCTCCAGGCTCAATGTCAGTCTCTGCCGAAAGCAAAATGGCCGCACCACAAACGGTTTTTCACCACGAAATGGCAACTGCTGAGCCCTTGGATTTTGCGTCAATACGTGAGAACACTGGATGTTCGTCGCATCACATGGCACTCCCTGACAACCCCAAAGACTGGAACCAAGATGAAACTGCGCAATGGATACTTGAAAGATTTGGGGATGCAACCCTGTCATCGTTGGCTCTCAGTAAGACTCAAACTTTTATCGCCAGTTTCTGTCGCTGAGTATAATCAAACAGGTCAAAAAATCAATGGCCGTGCACTGCTTATGTTGGATAGGCAGGATATGAAAGCTGAATTGGGACTTGAAACCGTTGGAGAGCGGCTTATATTTGAAGAAGCAGTTGCCGAGTTGCGAAGGCAAAGTGCGCAACTGAGCGCACTCGCTCAAGAAAGTCCACCCTTGTACAAATGAATCAAGAAAGCCCTTTGTTTTCGTCCTCTTTGATTTCGTCACAGTGCGATTGGAATGTGACAGATATTTATTTATTTAACAAATACAAAAGTCAGAGAAAGTCCAACAGATGAACCATGTCAATCAGGTCGGATGACGGCACATGCAAGACCAGAAAGTCCAGTACATCCTGCGTACACAATCGAAGGATGTCCTCGATGAGGTGGAAGGGTGGCAGCTCGTAGTCCAGATTGATGATGAAGAACTTGATCCCCGCAAGATCCGACTCGCACAGACAGTCCATGAAGATTGCATCCAGGTGGTACAGCCTGGTGTAATGGAAGATGTTCCACATGAACTCGACATATTTCCAGTTATGAGGGCTCTTGACAAAGCCATCATGGACAGTATTGAAGGTGAAGTTTTTTGACCAATGTATCGGCTCCATATTGCCACAGTCGATGGTATTCTCTAGAGTGATAGAGTCTGACACCTTATGACAACTTGGTGAGGGTGTCATGTGATGGTGTGTTATCGTGGTGGATCGTTTAAGGTCCCAACTTTGTGTAAATAAAGCTTTATTGGGGTCTTGGCAGTATGCCTCACAACTTCTCATCCAGTGACCATAAATAGCCGTGGATGGCACGTAGGTGCTCGTAGGACTTGGCAGATGTGCCAGAGACCTGTGTGTGTGATCGGCAGTGTGTTACCGTCCCCGTGGCTTGTCTATATTTACATGAAGTCATGTGTATTTCACATCTTTGTTACATATGGGGTCTGCAGGTGCTCAAACACCTGTTTCCCACATCTTCATGCATTCCAGAGATTTTGAGCTCTCCTTTATGTTGAGTACATGAGGAGACCACTGGTCCACCTTGACCAGGATCTGCAACAACTTGTTTGCTTGTAGGACTTCATTTGGACTAACAGATTGTCCAGGTCTTCACCACCGACAACAGCAAGGATAGCACGACGAATAGCCTTGTACATTTCATGAGCTGTAGCAACTCCAGCACCGGTAGTGATATGGTACAATGTTTCATCAACTCTGCCAAGCAGAATCCTTCTGACCTTTCGATCCTTTATCTCCCAGGACTTTATAATCTCAGCATTGGAACCTGGAGCAGGTCTGGCCATCGTACCATTGAGGATGAGTATCATATTGTCGCCATCCACTTCATCATCCATGACCTTGCAACGAAGCTTGTAGTCCCACTTAGCCAAGTGGCTGTAGTTGTTCAGACCAATGGTAGTGTCACGCTCATCCAGAAGCTTTTTGAGGTAACTGTTGGTGTCTTTGTTTGCCATTTCGATGTTGATCAATTCGTATCGTAGACTCGTAGCTATCAATCACGCGAGAGTCAGACTCTTAATCTGGTAAGTTTACGTTGTAACTATCTGCACACGTTACTGGTTAAATGCAGTCTGTTTATTCAAGAGGAAGGGGAATCATACCTGCACACGTTACTGGTTAAATGCGGTAACATGTGCACCCAAAGACATCTCGCTTAAATACCGAAATAAGAAATACAGAAACTTCGAGAAAAAACATTTGAAATCAACAAAAAAAATGCCAAGCACTTAAAACTTAAATCCGCAACAACTTCATGTGACTCGAAGCTTTCACAGGCCTCAAAGGCAGTTACTCCAATACCACCGTATGCACTTGTTATTGGTGTGGCGTTCCAAATCCTGGTGGTGATACAACCCAGCACCGTCACTTGATGCTGTGAGGGGCTAACACTGATGATGTTTGCTGCAAAGTCACAAGTCAGTCTAGTTCCTGCAACCACACCACCATTATTGGCTGAAAAGAATGACAGGTTGACTGCATCCTGTGGATTTATTGGCGCCCCAACATTCGAGAGTCGAGAGTTCTGCATATCAATACCTCCCTCGGCCGATATGACACCCTCAGACCAGACACCACCAATCACACCAATACCACCATCGACCATCAGTGCACCCGTACTACCACTCACTGCCGGTGTCTTTTTGGTTAAATGGACGGGAAGCCCGTTGGCAGCAGTCAATACAGGTTCATTCTCAATAAACACATTTCCAAATTCCTTCACAACGTTTCGAGACTGTGTCATGTTGTTGACAAGGGTCGTAAAAAAATCACAACAGCGACTAAATCTCGCGCTTGTGCTTGACCATTCTATCCAGCGTCTTTCGAACGGTTTTCGGGTCACTGTATCCAGTCGCTCGCACCACACTCCGCTTGTTCACAATGACATTGCTGGGCACATGATGGCTGAAGAACGTCAGACTTGCGCAGGCCACATACACTGGATTTCCGGGTCCTTCTGATGATGGAAAAATGTGACGAGGGCAAAGTCAGCTATTTTCTGCACTTGACTCTCTATTTGGAATCCCATCTCGAATCTACTGCATAACCGATGCACCCATTCTTCCGCTGTATACATTGGCGCATTATCTCGCCATCCTGTGACTTTGTCACGAGCAAGTTAAGAGTGAGGGTAGAGGTATGCGCGTTCCAATGGATGCTATCATTTGAACGGCCAGTTTTTTCTGGACCGCGACACGTTTTTGCAGCATAGCAAAGTAAAAGCAGGCAGTCTTCAAGTGCGTTCTTGTCGTGTTTCGCTTCAAATAGCAGTGTTGAGCCTTCATCTCCAAAATCAAATGATTCCACTGACTCCAAGTAGTGACTTGTGGGATGCTTGCGGGGAGGTTGTATCTCTCCCGGATTCGTTCAAATTTCGCGATGAACGCCTTCTGCGTGACGCTTCTTTGTACAATAGTGCCGCCGCCTTCAGAGCGCATGGCAAGTCCGCTTGTCCACTGATGTATCTTTTTTTGGCGACTGTACCGTGAACCGCCACCAAGCTCGATAGAATGTGGTCAAAATGGGAGAGACGTCCCAGTGTAAGTATCCGCAAGGCACGGTGCATCGACGCAGCCACACATCAAACATACCCAGTGACCTGATTGAACTATCAGGTCAGTTGAGTCGCAACAGGTAGTCATTCAAGTGAAGTCTATTCGCTTGAGGGGAAAAACTCAACAAATCTGGATGATGTGATTTTTGTCGTAAAAAAGACGCCCATGCGTTTGACCATCAGTGTTTTTTTCCCGCGCCTGTATCCACAATGAACACCAAAATTTACAGCCAGCATTGCACCAGCATTGCTGAAGAAGAAGATCGGGAATTTCCACCACTTCATTTTCCCGGTGTCAGAAATAACATTTCGGACCCGAGCCCAAGCATACTGACCACGTCACGGTACATGTCGGGTAATTTGATTTCAAAAGAAGCAGAGTCCGGGAATCGAGTCCTATCTCGGTCTGCAGATGAGATAATGACAAAATTGCGTTTTATTTCAAACGGTTTTGCAGGAGTCGGATTGTCCAGGTTCAGGTAACTGGCATGTGGGTGTCGCATGATACCAAGAATGGCAAACCAATCGTGCCCTGAAGAACTGCGGAGATGGCTCAAATCGCTTCCCATGTCCAACAGTAAATACGCGTCTATGCCAATGTGGTTTAAGTTTGGAATTGTCCCACCATACAAGGCCACCAATGATTGCTGCATGCGTTGCCAAGAGCGGGGTAAAAACAGCCAAGTCAATTTGAGGTGTTTCGCCAGACTTTTTTTTTGATCGCTCAATATTCTGTTGTCTCGGAACAGTGGCTTGTGAAAGGAAACTGGACCACTTGAGACAGTTGAAGAGAATGATGGAGTCGGAGGTGTAATTGAAAACAAGGAGTTTTTTAAAAAAAAGCCCTCGTTCGCTCAAAGCGAAAGCCAATCTACCCATATCCTGCCCACGCCCATTCAAGAAGTCTCGCCGCACCCTTCAATGCGATCCCATTGTGATTCACAGCCTTGTTTCTGAGCAGTAGTTTGAGTGCTTCAAGAGCAGCAGCATGCCTGCTGTCGCCAATGCACTTCACAAGCGTTGCCAGCAAGCGCGCGAGACTTTCCGTGTCTGCTTCGACGGCGCTGTCCACACGCACACGCGCTACAAGGGACGCGATTCCAGCAAGTGATCTCAACTGCAAGACAGATCGGAGAACAAACAAAAACTTTTTCATCTCAGAATCATTCATTGTGCACTTCGCTGTTCCCAGCTCCAGCTTTCCTCCCGACTTCCCATTACTCCCCGGAGTCTCCTCCCAACAGTTTTATCAAGATATTTGTAAATACTTTGCAGAGAGAGACTTGAAAAAAGTTGTTAATATTGAAAGAAAAGCTGCAATGAACACGGCAAGAGAAAAAATCGGTTTTTTGTGTTTTCCTTCTTTCCGTTTCATTCCAGCAAATGTCGACTGCGAACCTATCATCAGACTGTGCCATCCTTGCAGTATGGCAGCCCACCATATACGCAAATGGCTGCTGCAACACCTCTTCCTCAACCTGCAACAGCGCAGGCAACGTTGTGGGAGTGTACGCATCTCTTTCCACTGACCCCATCTCGCACATGATCAAGCATTGAACAAATCATTCAGGGATCTCTCTGCCAACCAGTTGACAGGAATCATTCCAACTGAACTCGCCCGGCTCACCAGTCTGACTGCTCTGTTGGTGTCTTGCATCTAATCCATTCATCAAGTTCTGAACAAATCCTCCAGGGATCTGTACAACAACCAGTTGACAGGACCCATTCCAACTGAACTTGGCCGGCTGACCAGTCTGAAATCTCTGTTGGTGTCTTGCATTTGTTATCGCTGTTGTAATGTGCCTGACCTTCTATCAATTACAATAAAGTCTCTTGGACTCAAACAGACTGAGCGGGAGCATACCTTGCGAATTCAGCAACTTGAAAGCGCTGTCGATCAGGTGAGTTTTGTTCCCTTTACGACATGATATCATTGTGTTCACACAACATCAAGCAACTTTACAGGAAATCCCCTTGAGTCCACTAACTTCAATGCTGCAGTGAGTTGACTGAATCACTTTCAAATTGCATCCACGATTTCCAGCTAAAATGAGGCCTCCATCAGTCCTGCAAAAGTAACTCTACAGCCTCCCTGCAATCTGCGTCATTGCCGACAACTGCCCAACCTGCCACCATCTCATCCAACTCTTATGCAAGGATCACAAGAAAAGATCTGCCAAGTCAGGAGAATTCTGGTACCTCCATGATTATCGGACTTGTCAGTGCAGCAGTCATTTCAGTGCTCACCCTTGCTGTTGCTTTCTGGTGTCGCCAAAAACGTGCCAAAAGTAAAAGTCAATCTGATAGCGCAACTGACGAAAGGCAGTCAACGTAAGACAGACAAGCCTGATTGATGTTGCTTTGGTTCAATGAAGTTCATTTTGACAGGAATGCAACCAGAGTTGAAAGCATGGAGCCGTTTTCACCATCGAGTAACCCACACCCGTCGAACGCCATCCTGAATAATGACAAGAATGCGCCTGACTCAACACCAGTCGACGGTTTTCTGGTGGCGAGCAATTCCAAGCTGTTGCCTGAAAAGGCTCAATTATTTGACAATCTCGATGGATTGTCCCACCAAGATCCTCCTCAAAGGAAAGCAGCCAACTCTTCTGTTTTGAACGGTGTTACGTTGGCCAGCAATTTTAAGCCATTGCCTGAAAAAGTTTCTGTCATCGACCTTCTCGGGGATCTGGATGATCGCAAATTTGAAACTGTTTCCAGTCTAAAAGCAGCACTGCCTTCAGGCAGTACATTGGCAGTCTCGCCAGGATCAATGTCAATTACTGCCAAAAGCAAAATAGCCGCACCACAAACGGTTGCTCACCACCACGAAATGACAACTGCTGATTCCCTGGTCGAATTTGCGTCCATAAGTGAGAACGCGGGAAGTTCGTCGCATCGCATGGCACTGCCTGACAACCCCAGAGACTGGAACCAAGATGAAACTGCGCAATGGATACTTGAAAGATTTGGGGATGCAACGCTGTCATCGTTGGCTTTAAGTAAGACCCAATCGTTGATAGTCTGCTTTTTGATGCTGATATAACCAAACAGGTCAAAATATCAATGGACGTGCACTGCTTATGTTGGATAGGCAGGATATGAAAGCTGATTTGGGACTTGAAACTGTTGGACGTCGACTTATATTTGAAGAAGCAGTTGCCGAGTTGCGAAGGCAAAGTGCGCAACAGAGCGCACTCGCTCAAGAAAGTCCACCATCGTACGAATGAATCAAGACAGTCCTTGTTTTCTTATGAGGGCGATTCGGATGGGACACTTAATTTATTCTGTTTTCCGGTTTATTTATTCATAAAAAAAGTCATCAGAGAAAGTCCAACGGATGAACCATGTCAATCAGGTCGGATGACGGCACATGCAAGACCAGAAAGTCCAGTACATCCTGCGTACACAATCGAATGATGGCCTCGATGAGGTGGAAGGGTGGCAGCTCGTTGTCCAGATCGATGATGAAGAAGTCGATCCCCGCAAGATCCGACTTGCACAGACAGTCCATGAAGATTGTGTCCAGGTCGTACAGCCCGGTGCAATGGAAGATGTTCCACACGAACTCGACGTGTTTCCAGTCATGCGGCTTATTGACGTGGTTATCATGGCAAGCTTCAACTCGCGGCATTTATATAAATTCCTGCATATTTAATATTAATATTTACAATAATTCTGGTTTTATTTTCGTCAAAAAATTGAGTGTCCGCCTTAAATATCATACAAACACTCTCACCGAAAACAGGATACGAATTCCGTGAGCTAAAGAAGGATGTTATTTGCGTTGCTCTTGGAATTGCGGTCGCAGCTTGAGTTTCCGAGTGCTTCGGTGCAGCAACACGTGTGCGGTTTTCCACAGGCTGGGTTGGCCTTTCGGGAGTCCAGCAAGCGGTTTTGTTTGGGCGGGCCGTCAGCCGCTTGGTTTGAATCTATTCTGTGATGGGCAGCTGGAATTCGAGGGGCTTTGGACTGCTAGTTCGAGAGGAGCTTCAGTGGGTGCATTCGGATCTTCAGCGTTGGAGTTGAACAGCCATTGAACGGGCTCGGGTGCTTTGGATCGTTTGTTTTGAACTTGTGGATGAATCAAGCTTGTTCGAAGGAGGCTGCAGCGTCAGTCGTTGTCGGCGGACTTGGATGACTTTTTTTGTAATGATTTTTTTTCGGACAAACAGCTTTATTCACACACACATGCAAGAACATAACACACGCAGTTTTGCAATAACCTCAGTATGACAACTCTTTTCATCGCCACGCAACACGGTCTTTTCTTTACAAAACTGCGCATGTGTCATGGATGAATAAATTTGTTGGCGCAAAAACAAACAAAAAAGACCAGCGCAATTTCGAAAGCGAAGCCTCGACCTCCTTCGAAGGAACTTGATTCATCAACACACCAGACACTACGGACAAACGATCCAAGCTATCACTGGTTTCAATCACTGCTCGAGTCGGACGATTGAGATCCGTCAGCAGCCACCGAATCACCCATGGAAGCAACCGCACAGGCCCCTCTGAATCCCGAAGCGCAACAGCCCAGCGCAAAATATTCAAACTAAGCAGACGATGGCACGCCGAAGCAAAACCCGTATAGAGGACTTTCGAGAGACCCACCCCAACCAGCAAGAAGCCACATCGAGGAGACCTGAAACCTCACGGACCTAACCGAATGACTGCGACCAATAATCCAACCTGCAATGCCAAGAAGCTGAGTAAATGGACTGCCCATTCTTCCAACCCAGATCCGTCCTTACAGACGGATGAATCGGAGAGCCGTCAAAAGCGGATCTCAAGCGTAACCTTGCGGCCAAAAAGGCTCGACAATTTTATTTCCCAATGACAGCAAACAACAAGCGAAATTCAGGATCCAGTTCAGTTGCCCCTTTTTTTTTTGTCTCGCGCACTGCCAAATAACTCATCAAACAAACCCAACAGTCAAATGCGGCTCTGAATCATCCCGATCACATTGCTGCAATAGAAATCCTGGAACATCTGACGGGGGGAGTCCCCAGCAGGATTCTAGCGATATTTTCAACCAAGGTGCACGCATGAGCAATAAATTTCAGCAACGATAGCATCTGCTGGACAAACTCAACTTTTGGTTTCTGTCGCAGCTCCACATCTCCAAAAAAGATTTGAAGCAAGTTTACACTGTTCTTAAATGGATGGATGGATGGATGGATGGATGGATGGATGGATGGATGGATGGATGGATGGATGGATGGATGGATGGATGGATGTGGGAAGAAACCTTCCACTTTTTCGGAATGGAGCTTTGCGAGCCGCGCTGCTTCCATTCAGATTTGCCGGGCATGGATCAGCGCCTCTTTTGATGTGCCCAAACTGCCACCTGCGCCGCCCTTCAGCGCTGGATCCTCGCTTCTGGACCTGAAATACGCGAATATTTCGAAGACCTCCCCACAGAAAAAGTGGCTGACTATTTCAAATCCGAGCTTTCAATCACCGTGTATTCCTCACAATACTGCTTTTCGTTCTCCTGGAGCTGGAAGATTAGTGGAGCCAGTTGTTCAGCAAGATTTTCTTTTTAAACGACTGCACCGGCGCTTCTTCTGTGGCCGCTGCTGCTGCTGCTATTGGAGGGAAGAGGTTGTGAAATCTGCACAATACTCCGACAGAGAATCCGACGCTAAAATGGTGCTCGAGTTTTGATGGTGTAGTCGTTGTTGTGTGTTTCATATACCGGCCGGATTCCGATGCTTTGGACGAAGATGGTTCAAGTAAATGTGGTGCTGAAGTGCCAGCAAGAAGAGAGGAGCTGGTTGCAGCAGTTCGAACCTCCGCGGCAAGTACAAGAGCGACTTCAGCAACTCAGTCAGGTCAGTCCTGCGCAATGCCGAATCCAGTTCTATGATATGGACAACGCTATCATCACCGATCTGCGTAACACTTCCTTGACTTTACGCAAGCGGTCTGAAATCTTCAAAGGTACAATCACTTTTTATTTTTTTCCAACCGCGGCTGCTTCGTTTCCCTTTTTGGCCTTCTTCATGTCCCTCTTCGTAAGATTATTGCAGACTGCTTTCATCTTTTCGTCCCTCTTTGTCAAGTTTTTATAGATGCTGTCATACGATCCAAACACCTCCACAATCCGCTCTTTAAACCGGTTCTTGCTTTCAAGGAATTCTGGGTCCACATCAACCTCATGATGAATACGGCCGGCAAAAAAGGAGATGATTGAGCCTTCAGAGATCTGGTGGTCAAGAAAATGAGGTCAGAGGTTGTACATTTGATAAAATAAAATACGATCTGCTCAACTGGAATAGAAACACCATGCTTGCTGAGTTTCAAAAAAGACTTTTCACCCGCAAATCTTCCTCTGTAAAGGAGAGTTGATGGTATGACCTTGTCGTCTTTGGAATCACGATGCTTTGGATTCAGCATGTTTCTGGCTATATACCGCAATGGGTATCTGCCAGTTTTGCTTTTGTCTTCTCAACATGTTTGTTGACCATTTCTTGGTCCATTGTTTTGCCTTTATTGTCATTCATATCTGTGTTCACTGTCTCTGCACCGTCCAATTCTTCAGCATCTGTTTCTGCCACTGGACAACCTTGGAATTATATGTATTGTTACCCAGAAATATATCCAAACATCCAAACAACCACAACCAATACCTCTTTCCCAGAGCGGCCGTCTTTGTCTGGTTCTCTTCCTCTTTCTGGACTTTGGTTTTGAACGTGCTTCCTTGTCATCTTCTTCCAAGTCCACTCCTTTCATTCCATTTAGCAAAACTCTGTGGAAGGAATGCTGTGCATTCAGGCCGTCACGCAATTTAGTGAGCAAGCAGTTTGCTCTCACGGTCAGTATCTGCTTGGTGATTTCCAACGTGGGCCTTGTGGAACGCATTTGTGAGCAAAAGAAAAAACAATCTGCGCACACTGTTTGCTGTTGCGGTAACTGGCCCATTATGAGATACTTGTCAAGAGAGTCGCTGGTTTTGCTCCCATGTTTGACCTCATGACTTACTATCTTGAATGGTCCCTGCCGCGCTCTTCAGTGTGCCTGTTGTTGCGTCCTTATTTGTTGCGCTCAGCCAGCCGCCAAACACGATATTCATCCACTCAGTCCCAGCAGCTGTTTGTCAGTGGTAGCATCTTTTATTCTGATTCCGCACCCCGATGATAATCACCCTTCCTTTGTTTCTTCCTCCAGACCATTGTTGGCACTTTGCCGTGCGCTCCGATCGCCGCAACCTCCGCATTATTATCAACGGCAACTGCATATTCTTCGTTGCAGCACTGACGGCTCCACGCTCAATCCGCAGCCGCTTCATCAGCACCGGCCCCCCCGCATTTCCATCGGCCTCCCCGGCTCCATCAGCAGCCGCTCCCGTTATCAGCCGACTCGGTTCCAGCTGCGCACATTTCTTCAACAGCGCCTCACTTCACCTGCAGAGCCGCCCACGCATTTCGATCGGCCCCACTGAAACAACTCCTTGTTTTCAATTACAGCTCCGACTCCATCATTCTCTTCAACTGTCTCAAGTGGTCCAGTTTCCTTTTACAAGCCACTGTCCCGAGACAACAGAATATCGAGCGATCAAAAAAACAGTCTGGCGAAACACCTCAAATTGACTTGGCTGTTTTTACCCCTCTCTTGGCAACGCATGCAGCAATCATTGATGCTCTCGTCAGATCCTTTTCTCTGCACCCACACGTCGATGGTCGCAAAAATCGACTTATCCTGCAGTCCGTTAAATTAGCACGCAAATTCATGCTCGTTGGGAAACACGGATTCATGCCGAATTTGGTTCTCTCCACGATCCGCAACAACGAAAAACTGGTAGATGGATCCGATTCAACTGCTATTCAATATGCGCTCGTGCTGGGAGAAGCTTTGGGGTGCTTGGTGTACAAGAAGTGGGATCTTGCCCATGTCGCCTCATTGAAGGACCAGGTTGCCAAGTATTTTGAGAAAAACTTAATTGCTGGGTCAGCGAAAAGCGCCGTGTCGAAAACTGTTTTGGTGAGATGCTCGCGATTCACGCTGTTTTTTTGAAGTGTCTCGCGTAGATGCCAATTTGAGCACATCAGATTCATGCCATCCATCAAACTTGTTCTGTCTCTTTTCTTGTGCTAACCAACTTTGTATTCATTTTTCGACAGTCAAGTTTCGATCTGTTCTTCAAACAATTTTTGACCGCAGAAATGCTCCAAAATCAGCTTCGCATGTCCGCCGAAAGATTAATGCTGCGATCTCCCGAATTCATATTGCGAATTTTCCAATCGATTATTAAACCAGTTGCGTTTGGCCTTTCACAATTGTTTCGCGAAAAATTTGTCGATTCCCTTTTGAGTTGAGTACAGTTACGACTGGTGGATTAACGCTGCAGCTAACTGTCTGTTTT
Source organism: Chytriomyces cf. hyalinus JEL632 (assembly GCA_025435555.1). Taxonomy (NCBI): domain Eukaryota; kingdom Fungi; phylum Chytridiomycota; class Chytridiomycetes; order Chytridiales; family Chytriomycetaceae; genus Chytriomyces; species Chytriomyces cf. hyalinus JEL632. The sequence goes on along the minus strand of JAIWWG010000146.1, from coordinate 7,374 downwards.
CCATTCAGACAATATGAAATCTACAAATGAAGCCATTCGAGCGGATGCTGCCAGCTTGTTCGAAACGTTTGCGTCGAAATCTTCCAACGGAGATGACCTGCTGAAAGTTGCACATGTTGTTTTGAAGGCATTTACTGGTGCGTATTTGTTTCTGCCTCTTCCCATTATAATGTTGACAAACTGTTGCATCCAGCTCGTTCTTCCTCGCCCGAAACACGAGCATTGTACTTTTCAATTCTGCAAGCTTCCCAGCCGTGACTCCAGCCATCTCGGGAAAAATTATCTCCGCCTTGATCCCATTGACTGCAAAAGAAACCTCAGAGACTTCCCTCTTGGCATGCTTCGCAGCTCTTGCGGCCCACTCTGAGGCGTACCTTGCAACATCAGATTCGTCAATTCTCACCCAACTCGTCACATTCATTGCGAGTGGGCTTACCGACGTGAAAAGCAGCGATTTGATTCGAAAGAGCATTCTTGGCCTCCTCAACAAGGCTTCTTTTGAAGCCTTGAGCACGTGTTTGGCAGAAAAGAGTCTTTTGGGTGTATGTGAGGCCTGCATCAAGTGTAAAACATTTTTCCTGAACTTTTGTTCCTCACCTCGAAAGACGATCAACTCGCGTTTTTCCATTGCCTCAGTCTTATTCTGACCACTGAATCTCTTTACGCGATGTTGCCTTCGGCATCGCGCCAAGAAAAGTCATTGTTTGCAAGCGCATGGGCTCACCTCATGAGTCCATCTGTGAACCATGAAGTCCGTCGGGCAGCAATCAATTATATCCAAACCCTTGTCTGCACAGCTTCTCCAGATCAGGAAGAAATTCTTCAACGTGTCGCAAATATCGGCCGAATGGGGATCGGAGCCATTGTCGAAAAGTCTGTGGTCCTTGACCGACCCAACCCCTCCTCGTTGACATCGAACTCAGAAGTTTCAAACGCAATCAGCGTTGCTGCAGCTGCGGAAGCCAGCGCATGGGGAGACGATGTGGCGAAACAGCAAAGCGAATTGAGCGCGCGTTTGTTTGCTGCAATTCAGAGTTTGATTCCGAGCAGTCTCGCCTGTAGAAGCAAGTGAAGAGGATTACACGCTTGGCGGGTTCTCTGTCAATGTGAGTGCTGGATTTCAGGAAGCTGCGTTGAACGCCATTATCCTACTTGTGGGAGTGTTCCCTGAAGTTGTTTTGAACAAGGCTATGCCTTCAATCTTGGAAAGCTTGGATAATGGTGTTGTCAAGAATGTCACGTTGGTGGATATCGCTGTGTGGAAGGGAGAGGAAGGTGTTGCTGTTTGCGATTAATCCGGACGGAGCTCATTATTTTCGCGTCTGAAATCCTCATCTCTCACTGTGGATTGGGTGGAAGCCCGTTGGTTCGCCGACGCTCCATGGTGCACGTTTTGATTAAGCTTTTGAACACGTTACCCCGTCTGCATGGAGCAGCTCGTGAAGGACTTTTAACGCTTTGCGTCAGCATGGAGGACTCTGCTGCCGACGAGGAGGACGAAGACCCCGAAACTCTCGACGAGAGCGAAAAACTGTTGAAAAAGATGCTCGCAACGGATGAAGTTGACATTTCAAATGAATTGTTGGATGCACTGTTGAGTTCTGAACCAATGGCAAGACAGTCTGCTTTACGTGCATTGCAGCATATGCCCATGCCGGCTGGTGCAGCGGACGGTGTTGCGGCGGCGAGAGTTTGGGCAGCCAAGTATGATGCGGATGAAGAAATTGCTGCGGAGGCAGGTCGTGTTTGGGAGATGTGGAATGCGGAGAGTTCTTTGGATGCAAACGGGATTCAAGGAGTTGTTGATCTGATTTGTAAGTTATTCTTTGGGAGATGGGGTCAGACAAGCAACAATTTAAATCTTCCTCTGTTTTGATACTTTGAAGGTGATCCATGCGGGGAAATCCGCGCTGCTGCCGGAAAGAGTCTCAGCGCCGCCTTATCTACTTTGAATAATCACACTATTCCCGTTATGAAACAGCTTTTCGTGCTTTATGAAGTCAAGGGAAAGTTTCTTCTTTTTTGGCAGTCCCAACTAAACGCAACACAACATGCTTCAGAATGTTGTACCAATGCCAGAATATGATGATTTCGCTATCGTGATTCCTGAATCTCTTGAAAAAAAAGACGAATGGCCAGCTAGAAGCGGTATCGCACTCGCTCTTCAATCCTGTGCGACTGTCATGAAGTCCGAAAACATCCTCAATATTCTGTTTATTTCCTGATCAAAAACGAATCACTCGGAGATCGCGAAGAATCTGTCAGACTTGAAATGCTTGAAGCGGGTTTCGCTGCTGTCAACACGGATACTGGCAAATCTCTCGTGAATCCGTTGCTCAAGACCTTTTCCGAATATCTCGCACAGCCTGCAGGATCCTCGAAAACGCACGACCTGATTCGCGAATCGGCGGTTATTGTGCTTCTAACCGTTGCCCAGCATCTGGACGCGTCCGATAAAAAAATCCCTGAGGTTGTCGACCGTCTTGTGGAAACTCTCAAGACTCCATCCGAGGTGGTTCAAATGGCGGTTTCTGAGTGCTTGCCGCCGTTGGTCAAGTCATGTCTGGTGAGGAAGTTCGAGGCCTGATTGACCGACTGCTGCGACTTTTGTTCACCTCTCCGAAATACGCCGAGCGCCAATGTGCTGCGTATAGTATTGCCGGAACGGTGAAAGGACGCGGTATTTCTCCGTTGAAAGAATACGGAGTCATGAGTTCTTTGAAGGACGCTGTGGAGGGCAAGAAAAAAATGGAGAGAAGAGAAGGTGCTTTGTTTGCTTTCGAAGCACTCTCCATGACGCTGGGACGACTGTTTGAACCGTATGTTATCCAGATTCTTCCTCTGTTGTTGGTGTGCTATGGAGACAGTCAGCGGGAAGTGCGTGACGCAACGAATGATGCTTTTAAAGCAATCATGTCGAAGCGTTCGGGACACTGTGTGAAACTGGTGATGCCATCCCTGTTGAATGGTCTCGATGACTAGACCTGGAGAACGATCCATTGAGGTTTTGGGATCCATGGCTGCACTGGCTCCAAGGCAGCTGTCGGTCTCTCTCCCAACTATTATTCCCCGCCTTTGCGAAGTTCAGACGGACACCCACATTCAAGTTCAAGAGTCTACAAAGCAGGCCTTGAACAAATTCGGAAGTGTCATCAAGAATCCGGAAATTCAGGAACTTGTACCAGAGCTACTGGCGGCGTTAGTGGATCCCAATGAGAATACCCAACCTGCTCTCACGGCGCTGCTGGAAACGTCTTTTGTGCATTATATCGATTCACCGTTGGCTTTGATTGTCCCGATCCTTCAGCGAGGATTGATTGAACGCGTCACTGAAACCAAGAAGCGTGCCGCGCAAATTATGGGCCAAATGGCGACACTTGCGGATCAAAATATCTTATTCCATGTGGGTGAATCCGGCTCCCTCCTTTTGCGATCGCGAACTGATTACTCTATTAGTTTCAGACCTTCCTATTCTTTTGCCGGGCCTGAAGGAAGTTTTGGTTGACCCTGTGCCCGAGGCCCGCGCCATTGCGTCACATGCTCTTGGATCCATGTTTGCTAAGCTTGGTGAAGGAAACTTCCCCGGCCTTGTTGGCGAGCTGTTTGTCACGCTGAAATCTGAAACTTCGGCTGTTGACCGCTCTGGAGCTGCTCAAGGTCTTTCTGAGGTTCTTGCTGGTGCGGGAATCCCAAGGCTGGAGTCCCTGTTGCCAGATATCCTCAACAATGCCATGTCACCACGTGCATATGTGCGAGAAGGTTTTATCACATTGCTTGTCTTCCTGCCAGCCACGTTTGGAGACTCGTTCAACCCATTAGTTGATGGAGCGGTGGTTCTGATAACTCTGGATCCAAATGATACGGATGCCTTGTCAAATGCGTTGGATTGATCCTTCCAGTCGAAGGCGAGAAGAGAACTTTCTCACGTGGTTGGAAGGCAGACAACGAAAATTCAAATTCGAAAAGGAACTTGGAGCGATATTGCGCAAAAAATTGGTGACGCGTCTGTTTTTTAATCTCCAGTGAGTTACACCAACTTCAAACGCGGGGCACTGCATGGCCAATGGCACTGCGCTTTTGAATCAGGAACAGCAGCATCCAAAAGCATGTGTTGTGTTCGCTGCCAGTGCCAGTTCGCCACATGCGGTTGATGCGGTTGATGCGGTTGATGCAGCAGCCACCCCCGCACTCATAGCCACGCAAATTGATTCTGTCACACTTGAACACGGCCGTGTTGTTCCAACCCCGAAGCTGCTCAATGTAAATAGACCCAACAAATTGCCCAATTCAAGTGACCAACACCACGCATGGGAACGAATCAATCCAAAGGTCGGCAATGCTGCCTCAACAAAGTTGTTTTCTAAAAGCTGCTCTCTCCAACCACAACAGCCAACAAACCAGGAAGGGCATTGTCGCCCAAGCGAAAGGGCAACGATCACCCTATCAAGAGTCCGAATCTCGAGGCGAACAAAGTAGTCGCGGCGGTCCCAGTTCCGGTCGTGTCAGTCGAGAAGACGGCCAATGATCCTGTGAACGAGGAACCTCCAGTGAGTGTGACGCAGAATCCACCTGCAACGAAGGATTCGCCACTGGAGGATACCGCAAAGGCGGTTGAGGACACGGCCGATGTACCTGCGAAAGATTCGTCCCCTCGCATCAAACTCATGTTTCCGGAGCACACATGTAAGCTGTTGCAACGTATCATCTCAATCCCGATCCGTTTTCAACTTCGATTCCCGTTGCATACTGACGACTAAAACTGCATCTTATCACCCTTTCAATGACAGTGGGGACAGAAATCCAATCCCAGCCACTCGAAGATCTAGCAAAGGCTTTTGAGAACATGGTCGCAAAAATGGTCAAGAAAAGCGAATCCCGCTTTGAGACTGCCCATTATATCAAGCAGTTTGACCACATCACTGCGAAAGCGATCGATTTTTCAGCAAATGCCCAAGCATTCCTGGCCGCAGTACCCAACGTGTCGAGTAAAGTGACTGAAACCATAGATAGTGTGATGACCACCATTGACGGTATCGCAAGTGCCCACCCCATTTTGAAGATTGCGTGGTTTATAGTATCTGCCAGTTACAAGGTAAATAAATGGCTTGTGACCTTCATTCTCGACACTCATATAAAGTCCTCAAACCCTTTCCTTTGGTGTGTTGCAGATGGTCAGTGACGCGAGTAAAGTCGATGACGAATACTCGAAATTGCCAGAACAGTTTCAGGCTATCTTAGAGTATGTCGCAGATTTCTTGAAACTTCCCATCACGGGTATCGCGGATGACAAGGAAAGAAGCAACCTTGTCAAGGCCTCTGAGAGCATTATAATTTGCCTGACGGATGCTGCCGATCTGTTCACTGAGTACATGGATACGTCCGGGACCACAATGAGCAACATTAATGGATCCAACAAGAACAAACTGGATAAATTGAAAAAGCGACTGGCAGATGTTCAAGAGGTGCACAAAAATGCCAAGGATAAGGCATTATTCTCAGTGGCTGTCAAAACTGCAAGTAATGTGGTGGATATCAAAGCTGTTGGACAGGACACCAATGCTGTTGTTCATGAGGTCAAATCTGACACACAAGATATCAAGGCAATTTTGCAAGTCCAATCAGCAAGGGATTCAGAAAAAGAAAAGAAAGCTGAACTGAAAAAACTGCAAGACCTCTGCAAAAAACGAGATCCACACAGAGAAGAAGTCTTGGCATTGGCGAACAGATGCGCGGAAGGAACCAGAAAATGGATTGTTGACCAAGCACTGGAATTCATTGAAAATGGGGAGGAGAAAATTACATGGTTACGATGTGAAGCTGGAACTGGAAAGTCTGTGATTGCTGGTCTTGTGGCAAAGGAATTGAAGAAGAAACGGTTACTTGGTGCCACATTCTTCTGCAATGTCAACACCAGGGAAAACATAGTTTGCTTAATTCAGACTATTGCATTTGAAGTGAGTGTTGCAACATGTTGCCATCGAAGTTTTGCTGAGACCTTTGTTTTTGTTTCAGTTGGCCAATGTCAATGATCAGTTTCGAACCTCGCTCATCAAAACGTTGGAAGACTGGGGCTTTCAGGATGTAAACGAGAGCAAGAAAGCAATGCCCAACACTGAAAAACTACTCCAACTATTCCTTCCAATGGAAGCCTGGCCCAAGACTATCTCTGTTGTTGTTGTCATTGACGCGTTAGACGAAATCAAGAACATTGGTGAAGATATCCATCTTCTGCTGGGTACTTTTCTGCACCTTGACTCGGTGAAACTGTTCATCACTAGTCGACCTGAGATCAAAGCCAAATCAATGGAGCTCAGCACTGCAACCAAGAAATCCTCAGTGGCACTAATGGCGTTCCAACAAAATGACAAAAGAAATCTTGAAGATATTCAATTGTTTGCAAGTTTTCAAGTAGACACGCTGTTTGCAGAGTTCCCGGACTTTGGGGTGGATGATAAGGAAGCACTCGTGGATATGCTTGTCAAAAAATCGGTGGGACTCTTCATATGGATAACCCTAGTCTTGGGGACATCTGGTGGCGACGATGAGCAAAGGGGCAAGGTTGCTGATTTTGTGGAAGAGAACGAAACACATGTGCCGAAGGCATCAAATCAGCAGAAAATGAAAGAGGAGAAAAAGGAACAGCTGATAAAACGTCTTGAAGAATCTGCATCCTTGGGCCTCCAAGATTTGTACTGCAGAGCATTCAGTGAAGCGTTTCTCGATGGAGAGAAAACTGGAAAGAAACCGCAATTGAATCTGTTTTCACCATCTGTTGGAACCCTCATGGTCGTTAAAGTTCCCATGTCAAAAAAAGGATTGTCTTCCCTTGTGCAACAAGACAAGATAAAGCCACGCCAGATTTCAGAGAGTCTGGACAACATCAGTGCTCTACTACGTGTGGACGGCAAGGACAAGCTCTCCTTTATTCACAAGACTGTCCAAGATTACCTCATAGGTATTGCTTTAGCACAGGACAAGAACTGCTGCGACAATCTGGACAGTATCAGTGCTTTACTGACTGTGGACGATAAGATGAAGCTTTCCTCTATTGACAAGACTGTCTCTGATTATCGTGCAGGTGCTTATTTATGGCAGTTAAACAGCCATGAGTGCGTCAAGGATGTGAACTTCAAGCTTGATTTTGCTGAAATATTGTTCAGCCTGGCCACTGCATGTCTTAAAATGCTCAACTCAGATGCCCTGTTCACAAATATGGCCCAACTTGATGGTCATGTGGATCATTCCAATCGAAACAGTGATGAATGGAATGTTGATGGTGTCTTGTCTGAAAGTCTTCAATATGCCTTACTCTATTGGTCAGACCACTTCACGGATGCATTTCCACTTGTGGACCCGCAAAAACAACTTCAGCTC
>JAIWWG010000145.1:0-61156 GCA_025435555.1 Chytriomyces cf. hyalinus JEL632 | reverse complement strand
TGTATTAATCATACCATGATTGTTGGCTGTGTTATTAGCTGTGGTCTGGTCTGGAAGGGTTCTAGTAGCTTGAGTAGCAGCAGAGATAGCAGCTTGTGTAGCCAGTTTCGTGACAATATCATGTTGCTGCTGGTACATATCTTCCAACTTCTTGGCAGTGGCAGTATGTCTTGTATCAAACTGAGTGGTAGTCTCAGGTTCCACAGGTCTGGAAGTGATAGGATGGAAGAGTACTGTAGTTCCTCTTTTCTCCTTGGAGATGTACAGTTCTTCACCAGAACCAAACTTTTGCTCAGCAACTAAGAGATACTGTCTCAGCCAGCTGGTAAACTCTCCAGCATCAGCATATGCAGGGAGCTTGGTGAGTTCTGACTTTAAAGCTGTTCCAGAGGTGCTGGAATGTCCAGTTGACTTGACCATTACAGTAGCTCCTGCCTTGACCATGGTAAAGGTAGCTACTTGGGTAGCATCCATGCTAGCAGGGCCAGCAGAGGGAGAAAGTGCTGCCTTACTGTGGTAAGTAGTGGCAGGCTTTGTAGGGACCAGCTACTTCTTGGAAGGGCCTCTTTCAGCAGGATCCTCAGCTTGGTGTCCACTTGGGGCAGGAAGATCACTAGTAGCAGGACCACTTGGAGCTTGAGGACCACTTGGAGAACAGGGGCCTGAGAGACAGAGGGTGGTTGACACAGCTTCACTGAGACTGGCCATGGCAGCTTGATCCTTGGTAGAACTTGACATTGTGTTTGGTTTTGAACTTGGGCTGATAAGTATTTATTATCTTAAGGGTGAATCACAACACATCAAAACAGCTCTCCTTATGTACATTTTTGTCTCCCATAAAATCTGATTAGGCTTTCTTCAATTTCACTTCTCAGCCACCTTTTTTTCCATTTCATTTGTCATAATTGAGATTTTCAGTCAGAAAAGTCATTATGGATGTGAAATCACTCATTTGTCAATTTCCAGTTTGAAATTGCTGAAAAAGTGAGTCATTGCTCAGGCTGATTCATTAATCAGAACTGGGCTGACAGCAAAGGCTTGTCAATTATAATCAATATCCCCACAGTGGGTAAGGTTATTGATTAATTGCTTGACTGGCTTGACAGATTAGTCATACAAAAGTAGCAATAGAATACTTGTCTAAGTTGATTTCTATTTTCCTCTTCTTCTGCTTATTTCCCTATAAAGATCAGAAGATAGCTGCATGGAGTTGGCAGCAGTGTGGGTTGAACCAGTGACCTGTGGGTCTGTGGTCGCAAACCTTAACAGCTAAGCCAGAATCATATAAATTCCATACATTTGCTTTCCAACCATGTTTATGCTTGATCAGAGCAAGAATAGTTGAAATCATGTAATAGAATAAGCTATCGTCATCAATAAGCCTGCACCCTTTTAAGAAAACGAGGATTTGTGTATTCATTCCTTGTTATCTACTAGACGTTCACCCTACTCAATGTCATAATTCATGCCCATATGTATTGAGGTTGGTGGAATGGTGAGGTGCAGGACTCTTCTTTATCTGCAGTAGAGAATAAGAGATGAATCAGGGAGAATTAACCTTTATTGAAGTAAACAGTGCTCCATCACTTGAGACTGATATTCAACACTTGTGAGGGTCTCAGGTTAAGTTGTGTTTTGATTTTTTTGGCTGGTCTATGATAAACTTACTTCTATGTGAAGAAAGTTTATTGGGGTCTTGGTTCATGCCTTATAACTTCTCACATGGCAGTGGTGATTTACCATAGATGACACCTGAGTGCTTGCAAGGTTTTTGGTTACCTTCCAATATGATCAACAGTGTGTTACCATCCCCATGGTAAACTCTACGTTACACTGAGTACAGTGAATGTGTTTCTATGTTGTGTAAGAGATTGTCAGACTTCTCAGGGTCCAAGTCTCATACCTTCATATATTTGGAGTTGAGAAATCTCCTTTATTTGAGTACATGTGGGAACCAGTGATCCACCTTGACCATGGTCCGCAACAAATCATATTCAGTTGAGCATTTTTTGTTTGCTAAACTGGCTGTAGGCTGCCATTCAGAAAGTTTGTCGCAAAATCCACCAGTAAATTACCCTCCAGACTTGTTCTCAGTTGTTATGAGGTGGAGTGATGTCTGATTCTCACTTTGAATAAAGGTCATTTGTGCCTGAGACAGTTCGACGTAAACTGGCGACGCTTGAATTTATCAATCTGTAAAATAAATATTTACACCAACAGAAATCGGACAAAAAGAATGTCCAATACGGGCACCAACACAAACAACAGCAACAACACGACAGTGAGGGTTGCCGTGCGCATCCGACCGCTCTCTGCGAAAGAGAGGCTGGGCAACGGCGGCGGTGACAACGAAAGCTCCGAGTGCGTCTCCGTCCATGCTCATGTACCAAATACTCTGGTGGTTCAAAGCACAGATCCGTCGCATTCTTGCGTATCTCTTCCGGGTAATTTCGTTTCGTTTTCTTTCGAACTCATTCGCCGTCGATTCGCTGAATTCCATGAGCAAGTATTGACATTTTGATTCTGTTTCATTCTCAGGGCATCCGTCAGCGCCCCGCGTTTTCGCCTTCGATCACATATTTGGATGCGACTCAACGCAGTCAGGCGTTTATGACGGCTGCGTCAAAATCCTTGTGCAACGATTTGTGGCGGGTTTCAACGCAACTGTCCTCGCATACGGGCAGGTGGACTCGCAAAACATATTCCAAGAGACTTTAAAAAGCTTATTGACTTCTTTTCCCTAGACAGGGTCTGGAAAGACGTGGACGATGGGCACTGGTCTCGAAGCCTCTTCAAGTGTGATGAATGACTCTGTCGGCATCGTTCCGCGCGCAATTAGCGACATGTTTTCTCTGCTTGCCGAAAAGGAAAATACTCGTTTCTCGCTATTTGTGTCGTTTCTCGAATTATACAACGAAGATATAGTGGACTTGCTGAATCCATCCACGGTCGTCAATGCCCGAAGACCTTCTTCAGCAGCTTCTTCAGCATCATCGATAAACACTTCAATTTCAATCAGAGAGGATGCGCGCGGAAATATTGTATTTGGTGGTGTTCGGGAGGAGCCGGTCTCGTCCCCAGCTGACATGCTCTCGCTCCTGCAAAAGGGTTCCCTCTGTCGTGCAACAGGTTCAACCGACATGAACGCCGCATCTTCTCGTTCACATGCAATTTTTTCGATCATTCTAAAGCAACACGTTACAACCACAATTGCCTCGGCCCCAGCCATTGCAGATTCTTCAGACCAGCAATTACAACCTCCCGCATCAGCTGAACCCGAATCCTCCATTTCTTCAACTTCTACACTTACATCCAAATTCCATTTTGTCGATCTCGCCGGAAGCGAACGCCTGAAACGTACAAATGCGCATGGAGACCGCAAAAAGGAAGGCATCAGCATCAATCAAGGTCTTTTGGCCCTTGGCAACGTGATTAGTGCGCTTGGAAACACGGAGGACTCATCCGAAACTTCAACGCATGTTCCATACAGAGACAGCAAGTTGACGCGTATGCTGCAAGACAGTCTTGGGGGAAACAGTCAAACTTTGATGATTGCGTGCGTGAGTCCAAGCGATTTGAGTTACGGCGAGACTGTGAGCACTCTGACGTATGCGAATCGTGCGAGAAACATTAAGAACAAGGCGGTTGTAAATCGGGATATCGGAAGTAATAACGGTCTTGGCGCAGCTGGGGAAAAGGAGATTCGAGCTTTGCGCGCGCTTGTTGCTGATTTGAGGGATGAAATCATGAGCCTGAGAGGTGGTGCGCCAGGCAGCGGTGTGTCTTCTTTTGGGGTTGGAAGTTCCAACTTTTCAGCCGATTCTGCATGGAGCAAGGATCTGAGTTCCGGATCGAGGGGTATGAATGATGGGATGCGGCCGGGTTCGACAACAATGATGAACAGTGAGGGTGTCGCGCAAGCAATCAGAGCACACGAGAGAGATTTCCAACTGCATTTGCAAGAAGAGCGAGACTTGACCCGGGCGCTCGAGGCGGCTCAGCAAGAAATTCGAATTGCGCGGTTTGATGGAGATCGGTTTGGATTCCACTCTGTCAGGCTGATGGAGCGATGTTCCGGCTTGAGTGAGCAAGTTACGAATCTCACGGTGGAAAGAGATGCGGCAATGGTTGAGCTTGAGCAGTGGAGGAGCGGGAAATTGAGATTGAAGCGATCGTGTGTATGTGTGGAAACAAAAATTTTGGCGGATACTTCTTCTGGAGCACATCAAGCTCAGGCGACACAAGAGCTAATGAGTGTCGATTTGAGTGACAATACTGCTGCAAAAGCCGAGCAGTCCGAAATCAAAAGTTCTGAAGACATGTCTTTGGATGCTGCTGAAGCTCTCGCTGATTCGTCATCAACACTCAGTCTTCAAATGATTCAAGACTACAACAACGCAATTTCGGATTTGAAATCACGGCTTGCTGAAACGAGCGACCGCCTCGCGTGGTATAATGAAGTGGTCTCGTCGTTTGGAAGTGAGGAATCTCGACGAGAAAAAATCCGTTCGCGTTTTGAGTCTGCTCATACTTCTGGTGGAATTGCGCTCGACACACCCGCTCCGAAGATGTTCCAGGATATTCAGTCAGAGGAAAGTGCTTTCCACGAAATCTCTCATGAAAGTCAATTATGGAAGGCATTGAAGCAGGATTCGGAACTCGGCCAGGTTCTATCATTTGTTCGCACCACACCTTTTTGAGATATCGCGAATCTAATTCTCGCCTCTTTAAAAGGGTTCTTCTGAAGCTGAAGAATATCTGGCTGATTCTACAGCTTTCACAAGCTCCAGCGGCAACCGTCTTTTTGGAATCCCGAAAAATGCAAGCGAATCTGTGACCCCTTCTCGTTTGGCTCAGTCCACTACCACAAACACCATCACGACAATTCACGAAGAGGAGGAGGGCGACGAGAGCCACGACGCCAGCCCTGACGAGTACATGGACGACTCTGCTTATTTGGACGAGCTCAGCCATGATAACATTGATCCGGACAATCGACCGTTACCAACATCAAACATTGCGCGGGATCCAACCCACGATGGAACCCAGGATAAAAGCACGGACATGTACATGCTCATCCACCGCCTCCAAAGTGACATTGCCCAACATCAAGCTTTGATTGACAAGCAAAACCTCGCGCAACAAGAATACGAAGCACTCCGAGCCGCATACGAAAACAAACTGGAAATTTTGCAAGCTCAATTAAGCAATGTTGGAAAAGAGCGAGATGAAGCCATGAAGCGGATAAAAAGCGGTGGCCGCGGCGGGACGGAGAGACCTGGGACTGCGGCTGTGAAGCAACGATTTGATGAGCAAAAGAGGAAACTGGAAGCGCAAATTGCCGACTATAAACGTAAAATGGCTGAAGGAGCGAAATCGAGCGTCGAAAGAAGGAACGAAGGGTTGACCAAGCAGTTGATGCAGACGATTGATGCATTGAAAGGTATGATGATACCTTGTGATTTTTCGGGATCTCAGCGACTAATTTCTTGAATTCGTATTCAGCTGAAAAAGTGAAAGCACTGAAAGAACTCAAGAAAGAGGCGAATCGAACTCGGGAATTGAAAACAGAAAAAGAGCAAGAAATTGCAAAACTAAGGAGAAGTGAAAAGAAGGCGACGGATCTTGCGAAACGTCTGGAACAAGAGTTCCAACGTCAGGTTTGCTTTTCAATAACTTACATCTTTCGTCAGCTGAAAATGTTCCAAAAACACATCCCAGAAAGTCGTTCAGAAACGCCGCTCCGAGGAATTTATCAGCAAATATTCTCGACAGAAAACAGCAATGTCTGTATTAAAGCGGTCAGGCAGTGCTTCATCCTTGTCTGGCTCAAAATCCAATCGAAACAAGTCTGGCGCATTGAGTCCGACTCAGCAATTATTGCGCTCCCACTCAGCAACCACGCGGTCAAGTACCATGGCCAAAAAGAGAGCGAGAGGCGAAGAAATGGCGCTGCTGAAGGCTTTCGGTGCTGGAGCTGCCGCAGCCGCGGCTGGTCTAAATCATGACGATGAGCCTCCAATGGCAATAAAAGCTAAATTCAAGAAGCAGATGATTGAGAAAGAGCTGGCCACAGCGGGTGAGTTTCTTCCTTTTTGGTGAAATACAAATGCATGAACTAATTTATTTTCATGAATAAAACCAGTCACGTTCCGTATCGCAGCGCTTGAATTGGATGTTATGAAGGGTGCGCGAGATCGGTTAATTGGCGAGCAAAAGGAACTATTGGTGAGAAATTGTTATCTTTCAACTTTCTGCAGTAGTCTTGGGTTTCTGACGAACATTCATTTCCCAAGGCGGAAAGGGACCGCTGTGTCGAATCTGAAGCACAAGTAACGGGAATCTGGGACACTCAAAAGCCGCAATACATGGATGATCGGCTTGGAGTAATTGATATGGAAGTTGCTATGGCAAACGCACGAATCCGAAATATGGAGGATGAAATTCGATTGGGTCGGGCAGCTGCTTCAATGAGTTCAACATCGATCGGCTTTGTAACTGGTTCAACGTATGCAGATTTGGGTTGGGATAATGGTAAGGCAGTTTTCTCCTGAGTTTCCGATAAACTAATTTCTTTCTCGAAACATATAGCCGTCAATCTAACGAAATCTCTGGATATCGTGGAGCTGGAATTTGTGGCCATCTTATTTTTGGAAGACATGGTCGACTGCAAAATTCACGTCCAAAGCCTTGAACGAAAACTTGCAGACTCTGAAAAAAGCGTCAGTGAACTACGCGCCTCAATGTCAACCATGCGTTCAGCCGCTCTTCAAACCGCGATCGCCTATCGAAAAGAGCTTGAAACGATTCGAGTTTTGGCAACAGAAAAAATTTCAGCAGCGATTGCGGAAGCTGCAGCTGTTAAACCAACACCGCAACGAGGAATGACCGCAGCTCGCAGCAAAAGCACGTTGTTTAGTTTTGACGAATACGGCAGTGCGACACCAAAACTTCAAAAAATGTTTGACGCCGCGTATGGAAGTGGTTTCGTTGTGCTGCAACCGACCGTTCGCCATCCCGTGACCACTTCGGATGATACTTCTGTGGAATTGCGAAGATCTGTTGCGAACGCGTTAGAAAAGACGCCAGCTCGGCATGTGAGCTTATCAAGCATGGCGGGAAGTGATGGTGACGAAGTTAGCGTGACGAAAGAGGCTGATGAAGAGAGTTCGGATAAGGAATTCACACCGACTTCTCCTGTCGCTCGAAAAAGTCCTGCCACTCGAAACCTCGTTCAAGAGGCAGAAACGAATGAATCTGACGCGTTGCCACCGTTGGCTGATGATGGTACGTCAGGCCCAAATTTTCCAGCAAACAAGTTGGAAACTAGTACTGCTGCTGTACCGGAACCCCCGAGATACCTTTTAAGGAGGCGTGGAAGAAAGGCATCCACTGAAGTACTCAACGCCAGTGTTGCAGCTTCAGCTGCAGAACCATTTTTGGAAGAACCGATGGAGCAAGAGCGTGGACGAAAAGAAACACGGTTTCCACCTGGTGTGACACAGTCTGTTCGCGCCATGTCTGTGCCGTCATCACCTGTAGATCCGAATTCGGACAAGTTTATCATCAAAAACTTTATTAATGCACGGAGGAATCGGACGACAGTTAAAGTGCTTGATTTTGGAAATTCTGACGTAGCAAGCACTGGTGAGGGTTCTGAAGCTGGAATTGCGGGGCAGACCAAGGATTTGAGTCCTGCCGACGCAATTGACATTGATCGGGGTTCATCAATGGTCCCACCTTCTGATTCATCAACTCTACAGCCCGACGACTCTCCGGAAGAAACCAATACCCATAACGTTCGCAAAAGAGCCTCAAAAGCTGCACTCGATGGCGCATACCAAAATGACGGATCAGACGTGTTTGCACGGCTTGCCACGAGCCATACACTTGCAAGTCAAGCAAAAGTCATTCACAGGGACAAGGATGGTGGAATTGTTGGATTACATGATGCTATAGCAGTTGCACCTGTGCAGCATGTGGACAAGATTCGTAAACTGTCGTTGACTGGAGTGGAGGGTAAAAGTAATTTGGCGGGGGACAGTTGAAACAACCACTTTAGTTATTAAAAAACAGCACTCGCGCAGACTCGGATTCTGAATGCTGTAGAATATTTTTACGAAACTAACGA
This sequence comes from Chytriomyces cf. hyalinus JEL632, assembly GCA_025435555.1. Lineage (NCBI taxonomy): Eukaryota > Fungi > Chytridiomycota > Chytridiomycetes > Chytridiales > Chytriomycetaceae > Chytriomyces > Chytriomyces cf. hyalinus JEL632. The sequence continues at coordinate 53,025 of JAIWWG010000145.1, read as the reverse complement.
AAGACGGCAAGCCATTCACCCAACAATAAATATTCCCATCCATAAATATTTAAAATCAAAACAAAAATGACTGTGCACTCGATCCACATCTTCAACAAAAAGTGCGAATGCATCTATTTTACCGAATGGAACAACGCGAAAGCAGACGCTTCAAAAAAGGACAAGTTGTTGGAGCAGTCGACGACGACGGCAGAGGAAAAGGACGTTGACGGGGACCCGGAGACTGCGAAACTCGTATACGGTGTCGTGTTCTCGCTGCGAAACATGGCGAGTAAACTGAGGTAACAAATGGATGCAACTACTATTTCCTCTAAAAGACACTCGCTCCAAAATAGCAACCAAGGCTTCAGCACATACAAAACTGGCACATATAAACTGCACTACTTTGAATCGCCGGCGGGTCCTAAACTTGTGCTCATCACTGATCCGAATGCACCCAACATGGCCGAGACTCTTCAGTCCATCTATGCGAGCGTGTATGTGGAACATGTTGTCAAGGTGAGCATTTATCCATCTCCATTTATTTTTACTTTAAATATTTATTCAACATTTTAAATCAAGAACGCACTCGTTAAACCAAACACACCAATCCGCAACCAACTGTTTCGATCAACACTCGACAAATACGTGCGCAATCTTCCAAACTTTGAATAAAGAAAAATATCCCCTTCTCCGATATTTATCGTGTTTTCGCTTTTTTTTTTATTTTTAAGTTTTGACGATTGGCTTCGATCCGCATCCCCCGATATCCCTTCAGATAGACCCCAATTCCCACAGCACACGCAGTTCGAGAAAAACAAGAGTATATTCGAGATGGAAACCACGATGATCCACAGAGAGTCCACAAGAATTGATTTTAGATCCCTTGCTCGGCAAGCGCCTGTTCCTGCAACCGCTTCCTCTTCTCCAACACCCTCATTCGTCGCTGATAACTGTACAAACAACACAGATTAATAAAAACAAAAGAAAGTCGTGTAAAATCAAAAAAAAAAGACGGCTCAACTCGTCATATTGGCACTTTGTCCAAGTAACTCTCTCCATCTCGCAGTGCCATGGCAAGTACCAGTTGTCCCGCCGACACTTGTTGAGTTCGGGGAGAAGATGTGAGCAGTAGTCGCGGAAGGCGAGAGGGATGCGTTCCTTTTGCAGTTCTAACTGGGAGATGTGCATTTCTAGACACGAGAGAGGGATAGCGTTGATGAGTGGTCTGATGGAGGTCCGAGAAGGAAGTGTGAGGTGGACTCACTGGGGGGTTCAGTTGCGTCGAGAGATGAGGATCCCATTTTTGGATTTCTTTTTTTTGTTCAAATTGCGCAATTCGCTTCTTCAGGACACAAGTCCCGCATTTTCATTCTTTTCAGAAAGAAAACCAAGTGAACAAAAAAAGGAGGAATTAAGAGAAAATGGACAAACAACACATCTTCTAGTTCAACGAAGAAGCACCCTGTAAAGAAGACAGTTAGTTCCACACTCACTTCCTTCATCCCACACCCAACAAAATACAACATGACACTCACAGTGATAATGTCAATCAGTTCGTTCGTGATGGCTGCTTGACGCGATCGGTTGTAAGTCAAAGTGAGCTTGGTGATCATTTCACCCGCGTTCTTGGTCGCGTTCTCCATCGCAGTGCGCTTGGCTGCCATCTCACTGGCGTATCCCTCGGCAAGTGCCCAGTACAACGAGTTTGCAAGCGTGAATTCTTCGTATGATTTCAAGATGGCATCGTCCACTTCGTAAGCAGCCAATTTGGCTGTAACCCCCCCGCATTCAATGACAGAATTTTGGATGGTTAAATTCCAGCTGCCCCAGTTTCAAAACAAAAAAATAATACGCACGTGCAGCGGCAATGGTTTCAGCAGAGTGCACAGCCAAAGGAGTCGCCTCATAAGAAATAACACTCTTGAACTTGTTGAACACAATCGTTCCACCATTCTCCAACTTGTCCGCACCCCCTTCAACCTTGCTTCCCAAAATCTGGTCCGCAATCATACTCGCCTCAAGCCAAAGTGGTCCAACTTTGGTCACTTGGTCGAAATGTATGATAATATTTTCGCGGTAGTCACGCTGGATTTGGTTACGAGCTTTTTGTCCAATCACGGCAATGGAGGCTTCCTGGTGGTTCGCCGCCATGTAACGTTTGACGGCTCTGCTGACGGAAGAGTGGATACCGCCGCAAAGACCACGGTCCGAGGACACAGCAACAACGAGTGGGTTGGTAGTCTCCTTCTGGACAACTTCGATGTGGGTCAGGAGGCCTGTGCGAGCGTATTTCTGGTTTGTTGGTAAAATATAAAAAAAAATAAAAAAAAATAGCTTTTTTCTCAACTGTTCGCAGACTGGCCGTACGCACGCGCAGTCTCCATGTTTCTCTGAGCCTTTGTCACTTTGGTGGAAGCAATCATTTTCATGGATTTCGTGATTTTCGCAATGTTGGAGATGGATTTCAATCGCATTTGGACTTTTTTGAAGTAGGTGTCAGGCGCATAGCAAAGTCAGGGGCAGCAAAACAAAGGGTTTTGGAAAATAGAACGCACTCTCTTTCAAGGTGGCGTATCCTCTGGCTTGGCCGAGGGCTCCGCTGGATCTGTCAACAACGACATGGGGAGAACACAAGGGAGTCAGCATTGCGTCCCTTCTCGCCTCCCATTCAAACCGGGACACGGCCTGAACAGAACCAAGCAAAAACATACCCGATCGATCCTCCAACTTGACGCACGGACGCAAACATTGTAAACGACTGTCTTTTTGGGCGGATAAAAAAGCGCAAAATGACACTTGTTTAACTTTAACTGGTAATAGCAAAAACCGTAAATAAAAACTTGTAAGTAAATATAGACAAGCAGCCCAGAAGATGGCCACCACAAAGATTGCCGCGCTCATGATCCGCACCCTCGCAAAGCCGCTTGCGAATTCGCTCAAGACGTCGGTAAGCACAACTACTGGGAGTCTGCTTCGACCCCGCTCCATCGACTGTCCCCGATGAACTCTCATTCGCCCCCAACACAGGCAGCAAACAATCCCACATGGAAACGCTTCTGTATATCTGTAGCTCAGGGATACCATACCATCGAAGAGTGAATGCCTTTTTCTTCATTGGCCGACAACCCTCAAACTCACAATCTTTGCTATTTGTAATTTGCCAAGGACTCTCAAAATGCGCTTTCTCGGATATAAACTCGAAACTATTCGACCGTTGAATGAAGCACGCGCCGTGGAATTGGGAACTTCGTTTCTTGCAGAATTCTTTATATTCGCAGTGGCAGGTGAAAACTTTTTGCACATCTCCAAACTTTCAAGTTTTGATTGACCCCACACATCCAGGCACCGTGGTCGTCGAAGAAACCATCCGCTCCTCCCTAAAAACTTCAGCCCGAAACGCTGACATTGACAACTCGATCGCAACGCTCAAATCGCAGCAAATTCAAGATACAGAAGGACTGCAACTTGTCACAGAAAGAGTGCAAGGCCTTGAAATGGAAAATGACGCGTTACGGGATGCTGCGAAATTGATGCTGGATATGGTTTTGTTGAAGGGTGTGGATAAGCAGAGGAGTTGGTGGTTGTTGCCCGGGTTGAGTGGTGAGGAGACAATGTTGAAGGAGTTGGAACGCGTAGGGTCGCGATTAGAATCGGCTACGGAGTATGCAGAAAGGAGGAAACGGAAGGTCGCTGCTGAATGCGGATTGAATGAGATTGAGCTTGTAAAATCGATTGAAGGGACGGTTTTATCTTGACTTTTTCATCTTTTTGTTTTTAACTCTTCCCCACTTATTTTCCTCTTTTCTCTTGCTTTTTTTTTTCTTGCATACTGGCCTGCGCTCTCAATGGACTTTTCTCAAATTATTTTTTGAACTTGATCTCTTGTTTGAGGAATCAACCAAACCGTACTGACCGTCTTCGACAGGCTCGACAGCATGACTGGATATTCTGAGAATATGTGGGGAAACAAAGAATGAACTGAAAACTTGATCAATCTTCTTTCCATCCATCGTTTGACCTGTTGGCCGGAAAAGGGTATCTAAAACATTTCTCATGCCCATTGGCGGGATTGATCCACCGACCTTTGCATTACAAGTGCAACGCTCTACCACTGAGCTAAACGGGCTTTGTAATACTAAAAGCATATAACCTCAGAATATTCTTAAAGAATCGGTCTAGTGCTGGAACTGGCTTCTTGACAATTCAGAGGCTGGACTTGTGTCAGAATATGGCATAATCTCGAATGTTTAAGTTCAATAAAGGAAGTATAAAGTCATGCGTTTAGAGACTTTATTCTCGGTCGAAGAAATTCGATCGAAATGTTTCAGACTTTGATGAGAACTTTTGCTGCGCATTCTTTGAAGTACGTCAACGTAATCCAGTAAATTACGCAACAAACAACGAAAAGCATATGACGTCAGAATACTCAATGCTGTGCGTTGATTCAAAAACATGGAATTTAGCTCAGCGCACCACCGCCATACATTGAATGAGTCCAATATCAAAGTCCCATGAAACATTTATTGAAGCAGTGGAGCTCAAATGAATAGATACAACATCTCCTTCAACTGTACAAGCCCCTCTCCGGAACAAACTCAACTCAAACAGCCAACGCCATCAAACCAGCCGCAAACACTGCAGCAGCAGCTCCAATACCCATCGAACTACCCGCAGATGCCAAATTCGAAACCCCGTCAACAGTCGCCGTGAAAGTAACAGCGCCAGTCTCTGGAACATCTGACCCATTTCCATCACGCCTGTACCCCCTCAAACTCTTGGCATCCATGAAACGCATGTTGACTCCAAAAGTATAGTCCGTGACAGTAGCCAAGATGAACGCGTCCATTTTACCGTTGGCGCATTTGATGGTGGTTGGGAAAGAGGCAGCCTTGTCCAATGGGTTTGCGCTGAAAGCGAGGAGCGTGTTTCCAGCCTCAGTTTGTGCAGATTTGACCATGGCCGGCAAACAAGTAGGGTCAACTGTGGCAGTCTTGCCGCCCGTGGAAACGGTCAATCCAAGAGTTTCAATTCTGAACCCAGCCGCCTTCAAAAACTCGGATTTAAGCGACAAGTTCCATGTACTCTGCGCAAAGAGCTTGGTAGCTGGGTTGGCGCTGGACGGGTCCGTGACTGCGGCAGTGACAATGTTGTTTTTGATTTTGTAAGAGACTTTGCAGGTGGAGTCGAGGCTGAAGGTGATTTGGAACTGCTGTGGGACACGTTTATCACAGTCGGCGGCGGTGTCACCATTTTTGGCGTTGGCCTTGATGCATGATCTCGCGGTACCAAGGTACGAGTAGCTGGAAACTTGGTTTGGGTTCTCACTGGGGATGCAAGTCACTTTGGTAGAGTAGCTGAACCCGCTGGCATCCACTTTGGCCAATTTTGGAATGTTGGCATTGCTCGGAGTGTTATCAAGTCCCGTCACATAACGGACCTCAGCATCAGCGGGAGAGTTGGCATCCATGGTAGCATCAATTTGGAACTTGAGCGTTCCAGCACCGTCGCTGTTGTAGTCGAGGTTGTTGACTGTGAAACCGGCAGTAATGGCACCGACAACATTGGTGGCTTTGGCAGAGGTAGTCAAAGCGTCTCCAGTAAACTCAAATTCGAGGTTGTATGAACCACTTGCGCGCAGTTTGTCCTTTTGAGCCAGGAACCGTGTCGGACTAAATGAACGCGTTGTTAGTAAAACAATCACAGTAAAAAGAATCAAACAAAGAAAACTCACCCGCTCAATTTGTTTTGACTCTTTGCAAAACAATTGGCAACCAAACTGTTGTCCAAATCCCACGGCAAAACCACGGTACATACGCCATTCACTTGCTTCACGGTAGGATTGAACGTTGCCATGAACGCCGTAAACTCGTCAGCACTGGCAATGGGTGGACACTGCGGGAAACAAATGTGTTGTCCGTAGTTGTTGAACTGGAACTCGATCCCGGCTGGGTCACCTCCAGTGCTACCGGGGCTTTGAACCATGTTGATGGGGAGCAAAGAGGAGGAACTATTGGTTGCTGGGAGCTGTGGGCCGCATTTTGAAATGTCCATGTAAAAGAGGACTTGAGAGTTTGTAGGGTCGTATGGCAGTGTGCCGAACTGGAAGATTGGGTTGGGAGCTACTGCAGTGGCCGATGCGAGCTTGGTAGCTGCGACGAGGGAGAGGACTTGGATCAACATGTTTGTTGTGAGTTCTTGTGTGTGGTGTGAGTGTTTTTTTCTGATGGATTCCATGGTTGATAGTCCAACGCTTTTATGGAGTCCATTACGCGCTTGTTACGAGGAAAATTGTCCATTAAGATGAAACAGTGGTATTGTGTGTTTCAATGAACAAATTTTGGAACGTTTGTGCAAATTAATTGCTTGTTTCACTTGGAAGATTTTTCGGGGGACGGCCTTGACCTGCAACAGGTATGGTGCCCGTGCAAGCGAAGCGGGTTTCGCAGGTGACGCATGCAGGATGGCGCCACGGGTTCTAACGAAACCCAACAACCACATTGTTCTGTGAGAATAAGAAATGGGTTTACGTAAAAGAAATATAGTTTCAGGTAATGAAATTGTGAAACGCGTTGAGAGATGCCAAAATTATGACTTCCTTGTACGCAACTGGGGAATGTATTTTCCTCTCCAGTTCTTTTGCGACACAGAGTCGTAGAAAAAAAGATTCTGGAATTTGGAATTGCATCAATCCCCACTTTCACTTTTTCTGCAGCAGTCGATTTATTCATTTAGCAGCGGTATATTTTGTGGTATATTTTCTGAGAGCTGAAGTGTCAGCTGTTTGTTGTTATGCATGTTGTGTTTGGTTGCAGGCAAAGAAGGTTTCTGATGGTCTGACCCGTTAATCCAACCAGTGCGCCAGACATCCACTGGGCTCTGTGGATTGAACACAGAGAAGCACTGCACTGCAACAACAGAGTACGGTACGTTAACCAGTCTCCATCAATTCCGATGATGGTAGCTCTTCTCAGTGCAACCGACGAGGATAAGAAGAAAACCCCTTTCAAAATTTCTAAATATATCTTCCCCAAATCACACACAACTTCAAAACCAATGGCATCGAAACCTTCGAAGCGAGAAGTTGAGCGCAACCAACAAGAACTCTCGGCGCTGCTCCAAATCCCTGAAAACACGCTTTGCGCAGACTGCGGCGATTCCAGTGAGCGCTCAAGAACCGCAACTTTGAGACCCTCGTGAGGCTAACCACTCCTCTGCCTCTCTTTCTCACCCCACACCTCAACCCAACTCGATAATATCTACAACTCAAACCAAAAGAACCAAAATGGGCCAGCACAAGTCTAGGCGTATTTCTCTGCATCCGCTGCGCCGGTCTCCACCGCAACATGGGCCGCGAAATCAGCACAATCAAAAGCGTTTCCTCCGACATTTGGACGCACCGCGAAGTCGAAGCGATGCGCGAAATGGGAAACAGAAAAGCAAACGCAATCTACCTGGCCACTTACAAACCAAACGCACGCGCGCCGAGCAATGATACTGAAGTGTATCGGGTTATTAAGGACAAGTATCGAGACAAGTTGTATATGCGAGGAAAGGACAAGAAAGCGTTGGAGGAGAGGGGGGGGTCGTCTGGTTCGAAACACACTGCAGCCAATAATCGAAGCGCATCTTCTTCGAGTTCCGCGGCTAACGCGGATGTGAATATTGAAGCAGACGACCATGTCACGTTTGCGGGACAGCTCAAAGTGTTGGTGTCTATGGGTTTCACTGACACTACAAAAAACCTGAAAGCTTTGAAACGCGCAAAAGGCGGCATCGATGCAAGTGTCGAGATTCTTTTATCGAATCCGTCGTCTTCTTCTGAGACGAGGGCACCTGTCGAAAAGAATCAGCGTCAAGCCTCAGCGACAAAAAGCAATGTCAGTTCGAAAGAAGAGTTGAGCAAAACACTTGAATCGGCGCTTCAGTTTATGGAGGGAATGGGGTTCTCGGACCAGGCAGACAACTTGGCTGCATTGAAAAAGGCGGGTGGAAATGTGGATCAGGCAGTCACGATTTTGATGAATGCTCCGCCGAAATCAACTGTGGTAGCAGCTGTCACTACTGCACAAAATCCAATTACAGGTGGCATTGAAATGGATTTACTGTCTCTGGAAGATACGCCTGCGCAGAGACCGACTCCCGTGGCTCAAGCATCGGACTCGCCATTTGGAGGATTCTTTGGCCAACCGCCTGTTCAACAGCAACAGCAAAATGCATTCAAGTCCACGTCTGCCAATAGCATGCAGCCATTTAATCCTCAAGCGCAATTTCAACAGCAACAAATGCTTCCATTCCAGCAAAGTCAACCATCTCAATCACAACTTCAACAATCCCAGCTACAATTCCAGCAAGCGCAACTTCAGCAAAACCAAGTCCAACAATTGCAACTGCAACAACTTCAACAAGCGCAATCCCAAAGTCCAATGCAACAACAACAACCAAACCAGCAATTACAGCACCAGCAAAACATCCAATCGCAAATGTGGGCTACCCTCTCGCAACCTCAACAGCAACCCTCGCACTCTCCACAACCACAACCCGTCGCGATGCAACCTTATTCACCCTTCTCATCCACCACATCAGCGGGACCCAACTATAATCCACACATTACACCCAACTCTGGTTCCATATTCTTGCAAAGGGGAAACCTACCTGCGAACAATAATAGTAACAGTAATGGAGCCCCAGATCCGTTCTCAACACTCGTGAAAGATTCTATGCGACTTCAGAATTCACCTTTTGCGAATTCGAATTCGGACGCGTTTGGATCGAATAGCGTTCCAATGAATCAAGGGATGGGACAGTTTCAGCAGCAGCAGCAGCAACCATGGCAACAACAGCAACAACAGCCGGGATATTCCATGTATTCAGCAGCATCACAGCCAGTGAGTTTATCCTTTGAAATTAAATGCAGTGTTGTGATGTTGATGCTGGATATGAAATAGGCTCCGTTTGGTGGGTTCACGCAGTCTCAGGTGCCGCGTACCATGACGGATTCTCCATTCAACTCGCAGGGAATGAATACTCCAGGAATGCAGGGAATGACCATGCAACAGCAACAAACTCACCAGCAACAACAACTTAACCAACAACAACAGAAGCAATCCAACCCATTCTTTTGACACAGTTTCCAAAATCATTTGGTGTGATTATGTTATCGACGTTTAATAAAGCACAGGAACGAAATTTATTTTTTGGAAGTAACCTGTCTCTCAATGATCCGAGACTTGCGCGTACTGATTGAACGTGTCGACGTTGATTGCAAATGTTTTAAGAATGTCTGCTTCCAAAAAGTGCATTTCACCCGCGAGAACGAGCGAATGCAACGGTTCTCCAAAGTCTGCTTCGAGTAATTCTTGGAGCGTGCCGCAAATGATTCGTTGATCTGGTGTACCGATGCGGGACATGCTACGCCGATGGTCGTTGGGGAGTAGACTAATTGAGAGAATCAGTTGATATGCAATCACAAAATCGAATATGATCACCTTTCTCCAGACGCTTCTCTTCCACCTCAAGAAGCTGCTCAACAGCCTGATTCACAGTCATGCACGCGCCATATCCTCAATGGACTGCTCCTTCACTTTGATATCGAGTAAACACAGCGTATGCAGTTTGATGGCCCTGTTCTGCTTGATCTTGTCGCAGAAGCTGTCCGGACGCCAGTTGTCCGAAAAGAAGACGATCGAGATGGTCTGGCCGTGGTTGTACAGCTGCAAGCCGCAACAGCCAATCGCGCTCACGATGGACGCGTTGTGGATCGAAGTCACGCGAATGTCGAGTTCTTTGGCGCGTAAAACCAAGTCCGTGTGTGTCGTTGCTCTGATTTTATTTTATTTATTTATTTATTTATTTATATGACGCAGAACCATACGGATCGCCCACCACCAGGAACGCTACATTGATCCAATCCGCGTCTTTGAGGATGGCATTCAGATCGCTTTCAACCATTTCACGGTCCGCAAGGAGAATCTTTTTGCCGTGCAGCGCTTCGAGTCGGTCTGTCGGCACCTTCAGGATCGATGTGTTCCAGGCATATGCGTTCGCGTGATTTGACTGATTCCGGTGCTTCCAGGCCTTTCACGGTAATGTCCTTTTCGTCGCCGAGACCCAGGCCGACAATGTAGAGCATTCAGGTGGTTTTTTTTCGTTGATGCTTTTTGGGACTTGAAAAAACATTGGAATGTCATGTATGCGTAAATTCAACTCGCAACGCCCGTTTAGCTCAGTGGTAGAGCGTTGCACTTGTAATGCAAAGGTCGGTGGATCAATCCCGCCAATGGGCATTTTTTTCGAAGGACTTGCTTGAATGTTTATTTTTTCATCTGAATCAGCCACTTGTGCGGTAGGAGTGAAGAAATAACCTCCTCAAAAATGGCCCCGGAACCAGACAATGCACAGACACTGGTACTCTACCCGCCTTCTCATTTGCACCTTCCCATTATCTCATCGACCCTCGCGACAACTTCCAACGCACACAGCTACTCTCGCACGGTATCATTATGGTCTTTTTGTGGGTCATACTCGCCCCAGTGGGAGTACTCGCAGCACGTTACATGCAGTACAACGTGAACGGCCCTTTATGGTTCCAGATCCACAGCAGCATATTTTCTCTCACACTCGTGCTTCATTTTGTGGCGGTGGCATTGGCATTTCTTGCCAGGAACGAAGTGCTGTGGAACCGAGTTCATCCGGTAAGTCGACCTGCAAAATAATTGATTCGAGGTGTCCCAGACTGAACCCAAAACAAAAACGCTCAAAAAGGTCCTCGGATTCATCCTCACAACAATCCTGCTCATCCAAGCATCCCTTGGAATCACGATCCAATCCGTCTCACCACCCACAACAACACATTCCCACGAACCCATCAACCCACGCACGCCACTCGCTCAGCCGACCTTGAACAAAATCCACGGATTCATGGGTGGCAACCTCCTCGCCCCACTGGCACTGTTGAACGTGACGCTGGGCATGTACATGTTTTTCTGGTACTTTCCGCAACCGCATGCGACAGAGACGGTTGTGTGGGTTGTATATGTGAGTTGGGTGGTGTTGCTTGTGCGTGGGTTTGCGTTTTTGGATGGGTGGCGGTATGGTATGTATTCTCAGACGCAGGAGAGTGGTGATGCTGGTGCTGCTGCTGGTGGGCAAAGGAACGAGGATGATGAGAATACGCCGTTGATTTTTGAACGCGTTGTCGTTCAAGACAACAACTCGCGTGGCATGAATGCCCAGCAAGAAGGGTCTGGAAGAAGAGATGGAGTTGTTGAAGAGATTCCAGCCAGCAACCAAAAGACCACGAGCTTGCTCAGGGAGGGTGTAAAGACCAAGACGCAGTCGGCAACATTTCTCGACAGTTTGGATTTGAGTGCTGCGGGATCTAAACGCGTTGTTGGTGACGGAGTTCAGTACGAACGCGTTGCGACAGATTCTGGGCCAGCTGAGCCGAGTACAAGAAACTGCTGAGCGACAACAAAGATGTGTATTTCGACGAATGCCAATTGCAATATAAAATGAACCCCATTTGAAGTCTGTAAAAAAAAACTTCAAAAAGCAACTCATGAGCCAAGTCCCGCCCAGCGTCATCGCAACTGCAAATGCACCCGAGAAGGAGAAGATGTTCAACGACATTGGAGACAGCGTTGAAGACGACCAGCCCGTCACTGTGATCGAGTCGCTTTGCATGAACTGCTTCGAGAACGTGAGAGGGCTTTCTTACCCAACCGTTATGTCTTGTTATGCAGCTGACACTCCCTCCGTTACAACAAAAGGGAGAGAGCAGAATCATGCTCACTCTGATCCCGCATTTCCGCGAGATCATTCTGATGTGTTTCGAGTGTCCTCACTGCGGCTTCAAAAACAACGAGATTCAGACGGGAAGCGCCGTGCGTGAAAAGGGATCCATCCACACATGCTCCATCAAGTCCAAAACGGTGAGCAAAACCCATCTGATTTTGCATCTTATTCGTCTCATCGAAAAAAAAAAAAAAAAAAAAAAAGGACTTGAACCGACAAGTCGTAAAATCCGAATCTGCCACCGTCAAATTCACTGAACTCAACTTTGAAATTCCGTAAGTATTCTTTTCATGTTTCGAAATTCTTTCACGTTCGAAAACCTTCGAAAATGGAGCTGATTTTCGAAAACTCACAACAACAGCGCAGCAACGCAACGTGGCGTCCTCACCACCGTCGAAGGACTCGTCTCGAAATCCATCGAAGGCCTCAGCGCAATGCAACCCGCCCGCCTAATCCAAGACGAAGCCCTCCACAAGGGTGTCCAAACCGTCATTGACACGCTCCAAATCTACCTTGAATCCCCCTCTGACAATCCATTCACGATCGAAATCAATGACCCTGCTGGAAACTCGTACATTGAAAACATGTGTGCACCACAAAAAGATCCGCAGATTTCCATTAAAGAGTTTGAAAGGACTGCTGTGCAGAATGAGGAGCTGGGGTTACAGCCTGCGCCAGAGAATGAAGAGTTGGACGATGATTTGTTGAAGGAGGTGCACATTTTCCATGGAAACTGTAGTCGATGCAATGCTCCCAGTGATACTCGAATGCATTTGATGGATATTCCGCATTTTAAAGAGGTGGTGATTATGGCGACTGATTGCGAGCTGTGTGGGTACAAGAGCAATGAAGTGAAAGCGGGCGGAGCTATTTCTTCGCACGGAAAAAGAATCACGCTCAATATCAAGGAGATCGACGACTTGAACCGCGACATTCTGAAGGTCTTTTACTTTCTTCTTAACGATATCTTCGCCGTCATCCTCATGATTATATCCAAACAGAGTGAAACTTGCGGCCTCGAAATCCCCGAAATCGAACTCCACCTGACAACCGGAACGTTAGGTGGTCGATTCACAACTGTCGAAGGTCTGCTCGCGCAAGTGTACGACGAAATTAAAAAGACTGCATCGCCGTTCGCATCTGGAGATTCTGGTCAAGAACAGCGAAAGCAGGCTTTCGAAAACTTTTTGGCAAAATTACAAAAGGTACTTTTTTGAATCTCGTTTTTTTTTGTTGATTCTGCTCCCTGTTAACCTTTGAAAATTTTGCAGGCCATTAAAGTCGAAATGCCTTATACTCTGATCCTTGATGACCCACTCGGAAATTCTGTAAGAAGCTTATTGAGCTGGAACCACCGCAATAGAAAATACTAACGACACGTCTCATTCCCACAGTATCTGCAAAATATTTACGCTCCTGACCCAGACCCAGACATGACAATCGAAACCTATGAACGCGACTATGAACAAAACGAAGCGTTCGGACTCAACGATTTGGTGCTCGAGAATTATGGCGAAAACAAGGACGTCTGAGATTTAACGTCATTCAAGGAAAATAAAACGGAACTTTCTACCAAAGAAATGCCTTTCTTCAAAGCGATATTATTTTCGAAAACAGTTGCGCGCCACCATTCTGATTCATGTTGACGCATATTATTTGAACGTGCTTGACAAAGTCATGCATATCCGAAAACTGTTCAACGCGTGCAGCAACTATACCGTGGTTGTGCTTGTCTGCTCGCTCCGAGCCATTGATTTCACCCTCGCATAAACGATCGATACTGTCGTCATTCCGAATCCAAACGACGACCAGTTAATCAACAATCAGATCCTTTATTTCATAATACTCCACAAGAAAGAAACGAAAAAATCGATTCAGTGTCAGCCGAGAGCAACCGAAATTGCTATCTTTCCAGTGGGAGCCGCGCCACCTGTAACAAAAAGATAAGTAGCAAATTGGCCAAAATGACCTTTTAAAAGTGCGCGCTCGCAAAAGACAGTCGATCAATCAGGGAGTCTGGTTTTCGGAGGAGTGATTGGTGGTGTTGTTTGTAGTTGAGAGGTTAGAGACTAATGAAAATGAGGAAGGCAGATGGTACCTTGGGTCGTGTCAATGGGATGCCTGTGCACGACTGTCTGCAAGGGAAACTCAGCACATCTTGACAGCACAGCGTGACACTAGCGCAAGCAGACAAAGGCATGGAGGCACCGTTGCCCCCGACAGTGCCACTTGCAGAAGACAGTCGATCGATTGAGATGCACCTTGTTTGTTGAGAGGAGTGTTTGTTGGAGTTGACAGGTTAGAGAACAAAGAACACGTGAAAGAGATAATGTGTACCTGATCTCGTGTCAATGGGATGCCTGTGCACGACTGTGTGGGAAGGCGGGGAAGCAACGTGCGGTCCCATCAACTGCGGCTTGCAAAGAGAGTCGAGGGGCCAAAGCAAGCAAGCCTGAATGTAAGGTGTGGGTGTGAGGTTGTTTGAGAAGTGAGTACAGGTAACGCGTTCATCCAACACAACAATCCGTGAGATGATGTGCTTTCGAGGGCTGAGGGCATGGAGGGTGGGGAGGTATCCAATATGGGATGAGAGGGGGGTGGGCTCGGAGGAATGGGGACTCAACTTGTTGTTTGGGTGCTGACTCTGTTTTTCGGATGTTTTTTGTTTGTTTGATTTGTTTGCGCGTTCCGGCGGACATTTTACGTCCATAATTGGGTTTATCCAATGGAGGACTTAAAATTGGAGCTTTCACCTTGTCCGAATTTGCTGAGGGCGTTGTCTGTGTCAGCTTCCCTCGTAAGATGGCTTCGTGCGCAGTATCCAAACTTTCTCATAGATTCATTCTTGGTCCGACGTGTCTCAGAGGAAGAGGGAGGAGGACGGAGGCCGAATGCGTCTGGAAGGGAGGAACAAGTCGCAAGCAACGTTGGCGGATACACTCTGACTCCTATATCTCGCGCAGTACCCGTACTTCTCATTGATGCGATTTTACGTGCGGGAGGCCTCAGAGAAGGACAAAGGATGGATGCGGTATGCGTGTTGGATGGCAGAAACATTGCGCAAAGCAACATTCGTGGCTATGAACTAACTCGCGCATAGATATCGATGCCAAATAGGAATTCGTCCGTACATCATCTTGCGTGGGAAGCGTGTGTTGTGGATGCGCCAATTTGGACTGATGATGATGCGGCAATTCTTCGGTGTCTCAGCTTCCCTGCGAACGATTTTGAGGAAGCCGATGTTCAGCCTAATGGGCCCTTTCCCATGTTGCGATGTGAATATCTGAAGTGAGGCACGTATTTAATTTTCGTATTCGCTGGAAGGACTGAAACCTGGAAACATCAGCTTTGATATTTACAGCGACAGTCCTCAGCATCAGCGAAAGATTTTCGAGACAGGCGCACCGTGCGTTTCCAGCAGTTTCGAACAAATGCGTTCTATTCCTGCGTTCAGTGATGTACGCTTGTTTGAAGTTTCGTAGTTGAAGTTTCGTAGGTGACAGTGGCGCAGTGGTATCGAGGATGTCAACAGAGTCATTAAACCTCCCGACTCCTCAAGAATTGAAGAAGCATTCCAACCATTTGAATGAATGGATTCCCGAGGAGCAGTTCTCCTGGCATTCCTGCGCCATCAAGCCGATTCGAGGTATTTGTGATGATGGAAGTTCGAGGATCGATGCCTGAATGCGGCTTATTTGAAGAATTCGCACTTCGACAAGTCCAAGTCGGTCAGTCGCCAATTTCTCTTCAAATTATTTTCCCCAGCGGGGGGTGGTTTGCCAGCGACTTTTTCACGGAGCACAGACCAAAAAAAAAAAACCTGATCAGATATCAAAGCATTGGCACTGGCTCGAATCAAGCTTGGATGCACCAGCAAACGCCGTGTCGGAAGAAACGATTTTTCGCGCCGACATTTCGAAATGATGGGACAAAACTCGTCAAGATCGAAGCCAGAGGTGAGCAGTTTTTTTTTTCATGTCGCAGAATATGACGCGTCTGAATCGTTGTGCAATTACACGCTGATAACGCAACGTCCATTGTTACGTATCGAATTTGGCTTCGTGGAGATGAGTTGGGACTCTGATTCGTCGGTATCACCACCGCCATTTCCTTGTATTTTGTGAATACCGGCAGGGAGTCTGATTCAGCAAGCGTTCACACCTTGACCAGTGTGTCTTCCATGTTCGGAGACGCGAAATCGCAACGGTAAGCGGCTGATGTGGTTTGATCTGGATTGAGGGAGTGACAACAGTTCTGGATCAAGTTGGGATTTGCAAGAAGAAAATTAGGTGCAAATCTCTTCTGACCTTGTCATATAATTTCTCCTTGGGTATGGCGCTTCGAGAAAACATGTCATAATGGAGCCCCGAATCAAGCTTTAATTCAAATATGCACGGCTTTCAAACTCAACCTTTATTATGTGCATTAACAGACCCTTTAGTCACGCGACACAATTCTGATTCATGTCGAGATACACTTTCTGCACATGCTTCACGAAATCATGCACATCCGAAAACTGTTCAATGCGTGCATCGGATATGTCATTTTCTTCGCGTGAATCGGCAGGCATTACTTTTTGGAGCCCTTTCAAACCCCAATCAAACAGCATTGTAGCAATCATACCCTCCTTCCATTGAATCTACACAACAAATTCCCACGCATTCAACAAGCACACCAGAAAAAAAGAAACTACACCAACCTCCGGCCAATCAGGCAAATACCGCGGATCCGCGACAACATTCCTTAACTCAAACAGTTCGATAAACTGTTGATCCATTGTCCGTGATTTCGGGTGACTAAAGCGGCGGTATTCTTCAAAAATGGAGGTGTAGGACCAGTGTTGGATTTTGCGGGTGCAGCCGACGAGACAGCCTGTTCGGTGCTACGGGGGTGTTTTCGATGTGAGCTCGGCGCGAGGGAATTGCGTTGCGTGTGAAGCGCGGGGGATAATGCGGGTATGTCATACCTTTCCCTTGTTGCAATGGATCAGGACTGGTAGATAGTTTGTGATGAGCATGTTGAAAATCGAGAAAGAATCATAGAAACTTACGCGGCAAATTTCTTTTATCCAGAATGACCGACAATGCTTCATACATTGCTTGCTCGGGGATATCCATGAGATCCTTGTTGCCTTGGTTTTTGGAATAAACGCGTCAAGAAAAAAAAGACGTCGGGTTCATCGAATGCGAAATTACCCGCGACGCCAAACTGAAACAATTTGATGTTGTTTTCGTTCAAAAACTTTTGGTTTTGTTCAGGATATTCTTCAAGAATCAGCGTCCTTTTGCAAAGAGAAACAGATAAATAAACAGATAAATAAATAAAATACATACAGAATCGACTTTAGCTTCAGCTTTTTGAGAAAGGAAAAGCTTTTGCGCTTTGGGAAACTGGATCTGTACACGCCTTTGCAGACCATTGTAAAGTTGCGCATGGGAAGACGACTTCTTCTTCCTCGATGGGCTGTGTGTGTTGATCAGAGTGAGGGAGAGAGTGTACGAGAGAGAGGGAGTGAGTGAGTGGGTGGATGTGATGGTATGCAGTTGCGATGAGTGTCACCTGGTCCATGAGGTTATTTATGCGCCGATTTTAAATAAATATTTAAACAGGCGCGAAAGATGGCCAACAACTCATACGATGACGACGACTTTCTCGATGGTAACAACGCACTCTCTCTCACTCCATCTGCATATACAACAACAGTATAGCTTAGCCATACTTGCATTCCCTCCAGATATCCTCGACGACTTTACAGCCACACAACAAGCAACCGTAACCGCATCCACCAAACCCACCACAACCACAAACCACGCCGACGCACCGCATGACGAAGAAGAAGAAATCGATCCATCCGAATTCGAACGACAACTTCAACTGGGCATGGAACAACTTCTCGCCGGATTCGGCAGCGGTGCCTCGAACGCTGGGAATGTCGATGAAACGGTCGAGAAACTGTTGGGCTCGTTGAAAAAGGCTGCGACGAAAGATGCGAGTGTTTCGAATGCATTGGATGCGAAAGAAGACTCGTTCAAGAATATTCTTAGCGACACGGTCAACACGCTCAAGGATTCGAATCAGAAAGTGGAGGTAACAATTCCCCACTTCTTCTTCTTTCTCCATTGAAACATTAATCGAAAAAACAACTCAGGGCCAAATCAAAGACGCAGCTCTAGACGAAAGCTCACCCGAAGACATGGAAGCCATGATGAAGGAGCTGGAAGAAATGATGGGAAGCGCTGATTTTGAAGACATGTTTGGAAACGTCATGAGTCAGTTGATGACGCGCGATATGTTGTATGAGCCCATGAAGGATCTTGTTGGGAAGGTGTGATTTTTGTCGTTTTGCTAGTTTTCCCCGCTTGCTCTTATTTGGTTACAGTACCCGGAATATTTGGATGCGAACGCGTCGACAATTTCTGAAGAAGACATGTCACGGTTTCGTGGGCAACAGTGGCTCATTGTCGAGATTCTAAAAGTGTACGATGACCCGGCAATTTCAGGCGAGGATGAGGGAAAGCGTGTCGCCGATCTAATGCAGCAGGTATTTATGTATTTCCATGTGTTCTTGCTTATTTTTACTCATTGCATCAATAAAACAGATGCAAGAGTATGGGAATCCGCCTGAAGGTGTTTTGACAGACTTGGCCCCAGGAATGGGGGTGGGTGCGGATGGCATGCCCGCGTTTCCGTTTCCAGGGATGCCTGGGGGCGGGGCTGACGGGAATCCCGACTGCTGCATCATGTGAAAAAAGAGATGCACGAAAGATAATAAAAAATACAGTATATCATAAAAACTCATTGGCAAGAAGAGGCCACAATGAAGTGCTTGTATTTTACCGTTGTAGTATAGAATATAAAAATGCTTTGCATATCTTAAGCAATAGGCTCCACGCGAATCTTGGAGTACTTTGCCGGCTGACTCTGACCAACGGCAGACGCGCATTTGGGGTTTCCAAAGCCACCATCCAACCAGTCCATACCGCCCTCCCAGAAGGACAAGATGAGCGTCATTCCATCTGCCATACCCTTACCCATCTGTGGAACACCACCCCATTCAGCCGTGCAAGTACCCGTATTCACATTCCCAGTCTGGAACGTTTTTCCATCCTGCTCAAACACTTGTACAATGCTCGACAACATGCCAGAATCCGTGTTATCACTCGTAATGAATTTGGTCGTGATTTTAAAAGGCCGAGTCGTGTCAATGAAGGATTTGGGTCCAACTTGCGACGAGTATTTGGTATTACTCGTGTCTGAGCATCCGTTATGGTTACACTGGTTTCCGTTGACTTGTCCACGGCTTTTACATTCATGTGTCGTAAACTGTGTGGCAGCAACGTTTCCTTCAAAAATGTCCATCTCCATGCACGATCCTTGTCCATCACAGTACTGCGATCCAAGTCCCACCGGCATGGCGCTGAAATACAATGCAGAATTCTGTCCACATTTGACACCAGCCACGTCTACAGTAAACGTGATTTGTCGGTTGTTGAGGTAAAATTGTTTGTACGTGGCTCCAGCAGGGTCAACGAGGTAGAAGCGACCTAGGCCGAAAGACATGTCGCCAGATTCTTGGATTGTGGAGGCAATGTTTTGCCACGCGGGGATGAGGAATGTGTTTCGTTGGTAGCAGGTGTTGGATTTGTCGCATTCAATGTAGGGGAAGCGGGTTGCCGATGCGGGGGCAGCAGCCCAGGCGGATGTGATGGTTTTACCGGGCTGTCGAAAATCAACGAGAGTAAGGAAGTTGGATTCTTGGGAAGTGAGTTCGAGCAACAAAACAAGACTTACCGATGAGGGCTGGGTGGTAACTGGGGCAGCCTTTGTGGTCGTTGGCTTGTTGGTAGTTTGAGGCGGTTGGTTTGTGGTTTTTGGTGGTTGGTTGGTAGTTTGCGGTGGTTTGGTAGTGGAAGTCTTTGGTTGTCCAGTCGTGGACTTAGCCGTGGTCGTCTTGGGTTGTCCAGTCGTAGACTTGGCAGGGGATCCAGAAACAGCACCACACACAGCTCCATCTTTAGTCGTGGCAAAAGCGGCACTCGGGTTCACGTTACCATTCTTCATCCAACACGTTCCTCCGTTCAAGTTTGTCCAAGTGTAATGCGTGCATCCGGCCGTCTTGACACACTCTTGACTGCACTGGCTTCCACGCACCGACGACTTTGCAAAGTCTTGTCCGTTCCAGTCACAGCTGGGAGACCAGTACGATCCATCAGCAGCATAATTCCACTTGATCCCAACCGGAGCAGCAGGAGCACCAGCAGATTTGATGTATCCACAAACAGCCTGATCATTCGTCTTGCCAAACGCCTGCGACGCCGTCACAGCCCCGCTTTTTAACCAACAAGTTCCGCCGTTGGTGTTTGTCCATGTGAAATGGGTGCAGTCTTTTGTTGAGGCGCATTTGTCGCCGCATTGCTCGCCGGGGATACGGGCGTTGCCAATGTCAGCGGAGCCGCCGGCCCAGTCGCAGTTAAAGGCCCAGGCGCCGCCGCCAGAGACTTGAGTCCATGCAATGTCTCTTGCTACGAGGTTGAGGTTCAGGGATGGGGGTGCCATGATGCCTTGGTTGGTTGGTTGGTTGTTGAGGTTATGAGTTGACGGGCAGCCGAGGATCCGCCTCTTATATCTTGGATTGGGGATTTGTCAGGTCGGAGAGTGTCAAAATTCAATTCCGCCTTTTGAAGGAACAAGCCCCAATGAAATTGCCCTAAATGACAATTTAAAAGATGCGGATTTCCCGACAATCAAAAAGCCACTTACCTCACGCGTGTTGTTTGTGCCAACGCCGTGGCTCTTGGGCAGTGTCTCTCTCTCTCTCTTTGCATTGCACCCACCAACCAGGTACCTACATGCATCCAACAGCACCCACTCATCAGAGATGTAATGCACACACACACACACCCGACATCATCTCTCGAAAACGCAAAATAAAATTTACTCATGGCATGCGTGAAGCAACAAAATTACCAGCACATCCCATCACATGATACCATTGCTAATCAGGGCTCCTTTCAAACCTGCAACTCGAACTCAACAACTCTTTCCTCCAACCTCAAACACACAATCATGAAAACAACGCTGACCCAGTTGGCGTGACGGTCAAAAAATATCGCCTCGCCATCCCCGGAAACCCTGAAATCATCAAGCACACTGAATACTATCCTCAATCAGCGTACGCAGCGATGGCGGTGCAGACTCTGACGGAACATGAAACACACACTCAAGAAAGTACCGTTGTGCCAAAATGGGGGAAAATCTCATCTGCTTGTTATCTTCCACCAAGACCCCAAACTCTTGAAGACGCTGCAGGCACTGCTTGTCATGCTCACCAAGACAGTTTGGATTCATGACATACTGAGGCGAGCGGTCGTCTGCCAACAAGTTTTTTGAAAGTTTCATCTTGAGGCATAGAGTGGTCCGTGCCAAACAACAAAAACTCGGAGGAAAAGTAATAGCGGAGCAACTCCCCTTCCGTTGGTCTGCCGTGATTCATATCCGGCTTTGCGTTCAAAAGATCCACAGACAACCGCAAGGCACCAAAGAACCCGCCGCCGTGTGCAACAATAACTTGCTTCAACGAATCAAATTTCCCATCACTGCGCAACCCTGCTGATAAATCCAGATCCGCGAGCACATCCTCGTCAGACAACGCAAAGTGCTTCCAGTCAAACAGAGGCTAGGATCTGAATTCAACGCTTCCGCCAATTCCTCCGTGCAGACTTGAAGTTGCTGAAATGATGAATTTGATGGACGCTGGGATCCGCAAAACAGCTTCGTTCATAAAAGCGTCCCAGCCATTTCGATCGTGATACGTATTTTGCGCATCGTCAATCATCACAACGAGAGGCAGCGATTTCATTTTCTGACGCTGCAAGACAATATCGACTCCAACAACATTCAAAACTTGCGCCACAGTCGCGCCTTCCCATGCACAAACATATTTTTGTTTCAGGGTCGACCGTTTCAGAAAACTGATCAAGCGCGGATGTTTTCCCGGAGCACGCGGGGGAACTCAGGAAAGCGAATCGTTGGGTTTCAAGCGCCTGGCTGATGGATTCAAGCAGGGCCGTCTTTTCAACGTGGTATGAGCTCAGATCGACGTCGCTCAGTTTGCGCTTGAGATTTGTTTGAGGGTGGCTCGGGTTGTTGGTGGCTGTATCGCGAACATGATATTTTTAACAAGGTCCCAAATGAATGAAGGAGCATGGCTTACAAGAGACCGAATGAATTACAAGCACGTGGACCGATTCCTCTTGCGGAGTGGATTCGAAAAAGACGCCGATTTGCTCGGACCCAGTTCATGACGTTAAAATGTTTTCTAATTTTTTTAAATTTGAGGAATGTGGGGAACACCGCAGCCGCCAACGAGGCTCCCGGTGCAGTCTTGAGCATGGAAGAGACATCTTGACTACTTTCGGGATCAGAGCCACAGCTCGCAAGCTTCAGAGGGTCCTGCGGCTGCCAGAGGTCGCTCGCAGTCAATCCCCCTTCACCATCCTTCAACACTCGGACGAGGGTGAGTTCTCCAGAGCCAATACGCTTGATCTTGGATCGAATGGCGTCCTTGAGGTGACTGACTGGGTGGGATGGGTCAATTTCGATGGTGAAAGCAGTGTGGCTGGGGTCAGTGCTGAGCACGCAACGAATTTGTCATCTTTTTATATTTTTTCCAACGAAACAAAAAGCTGGTAAGACAATCCGAATCTGAGACAACGCAAAAAAAAGCGGCCGAGATGATGATCACTTTGGTGTGAATCCAATAAGCAGCATCTAGCCATTGTGTGTAACTGAGCAACGGCTGGTGAATGCCTTCAGCCGTGGCGTACTCGGGATTCATCGAACAGAGGCGCAAAGGCTTAACAGGCTTTGTGATAAAATACGAACGACAGCAGACGTTTTTTCAGACCCGCGACAGCGCCTGCACTGCTTCGTGGTGTTAAAGTATCCGTGTCACTTGCTGGTGTCGAGATTTATATCTGCAGATTGTGCCAACTCCTTCCGCATGAAACATTGACTGAGTGCGCGTGGTGAATGCAAAAAGTGGTGCGGGCTGATTGCGTCATGTTCGCACTTGAATAAAGCTCATGCGGCAGTGCTCGCGATTCGATATGTAGATAGGCTTTGACTGATGCTCCAACTGATGACAATGCGTTGATTGGGAGCAGCGTTCTCGATGAGTTTGGCTGGGCTTTGGAAAGATATCAGAAGAGCGAATCGGTCGTTTTCAAGTGTCAGGCAGATTGATTCCAGGAGGTCAGTATCCGCCGCTCAGTTTTCGTTTTAAGTTTGTTCCAGTGTGACTCAAATTGTTACCGGTTGAGGGGGAACATGAAATGATCCCATTTTTAACGGGATGTTTTGTTCGGCCAGGATTTGACAATGACAAAATTGGAAATCCAGCAAAATACACAAGGAAAAACGCACCATTCACAAGAACCAATGGGTTCAGTTGATTCAGCATATTCTCGTTCAAACTGATGCCGTATTTTTAAAAACAAGGTCCCAATTGAATGAAGAGCGCGTTTTACAAGAGATGCCGAAGGCATCATACGGACGTGATCATCTTGCGGCGGAAAGGATGCGAAAAAGGCGCTGACTCTCTCCGATGCGTGTATTCCCTGTCAATTTTTTTTTTTTTTTTTTTTAAATTGTGGCCGTGGCGCAGTGATGCACAACACGCACCTGGTAACCCGCATTCTTCAACGAGGCCCCCGGCAGAGTCTTGAACAAGGAGACATCGTTAAGGTTTTGGAGGTATCAGCGGCGATGGTATTGGCGCTCTTGTTGATTCTGGTCAGGCTGGTGTTCAAGAAGATGGCAACATGCTCGCTACACAAAGGGCTCTCAGAATCATCCTCTTTGTCTTCAGCTTCAAACAGTATGGTGATGTCGAAAGGCTTGTTCGCGTTGTCGACTCCCTTAAAGGTTTGCAAGATTACGAATTTCGAATGATGCCCAATCACCTGTCCGCATATCCAGACCCTTACCCACAGTCCGTAATCATTCCGTTCCTTCCAAAGCTGTTCGTTCTATGCTTTAACGTGGCTACGTCTGCCCCTGAAGTGGCACAGCATCTTCTCGACAAACACACTCTTGATGACGAATCCAACGTTGGATCGATCCTCGCAGACAATCAAAACAAGATGGAAGTCTCGCGAGAACGAAAAACTGTCCGCTTTGGAGAAGTTACTGCAGTTGTTGCAACTGTTTCTCCTCCGAGCGATGACACGCCAGAACTGTGCCAGGAAAGCGATGAGTCTGTCGCGCGCGAGTCGTTGGAGTCGGACTCCATGAACGATTTTGCCACGTACATGGAGTCCACGCTGTCGGTGCTGCAAGTTTCTGCGCCGGCAATAGAGTTTGGGGCGAGGTATGATTCGCTGTTGAGGATAGGCGATAAGCTGGGACAGAGGGATGTCTCCCGCGTCAAAATGGGCGTCAAGAGAAATGGACCAATCAGAATTCGCCTCGCCGACCCGTCAAAAGCGTCCGAAACACTCTTTCCGAACAACAGCAGAATGCATGTCAGCAGGCACCCACCACCACCACCCCTCGAAATGTCGACATGCCAACGAGTGTCAAGGCAGCGTTCTTCGTCGACAGGACATACTGAATTAGCAGCATTCGACATGCGTCGGTGATCCACGTGTATATAAATGCCTACGACGAAAATTGGCTCCTTTGAATATGAATCACAATGATCGATCTTTTGCGCACAATTCATTTTCACGCAGAAATTCGAGGCGCAGCTTCAGCAGAACGGAAAGAACTGATGGGTAGCGTAGGGCAATCCGAATCTGCGACATGGCGACGTTGGTTTGAAGTTTTGAATGTGACGAAGTATCAAGTCTCGGGAGCAACTGTATTCATGTGACACACACACAACCAATTGAAAGAAAACTAGGTGCGTTGTAAGTAAAATGATCGTATCCAATGTGAGATGAGAGGGGGGCAGTTGGAGGGGAAGGGGACTCAACTTGTTGTTTGGCGCTGATTCTGTTTTTCGGATGTTTTTTGTTTGTCTGATTTTGCGCGTTCCCGCGGACATTTTACATCCAGAAACAGTTTGATGATTCGACTTGTGCGAATTTGCTCCGCCAACATCGAGGGCGTCGTCTGCCCCATGAGAAAGCATCTTGCGCAGCGTTCATATTCTCAAAGATTCGAGGCAGGGGTGCGTTTGTTTTGAGGTTGTCAACAGAGTCATTAACCCTCCTGACTCCTCAGGAATTGAAGCAGCATTCCAGTAATTTGGATAAAGGCATTCCCGAAGAGCAGTTCTTCTGGCACCCATCGAAGCCGATTCGAGGTATTTGTGAGGAAGGAATTTCGAGGATTGGTATTTTGATGCGCTGAATACGGTATATTTGAAGAATTCGCACTTTGACAATTCCAAATTCCGTGAGGTAGCGGCTTTTCCGCCGTACGTGGAGTCCCAGTTTCCTTTTGAAATTATTTTCATTGGATGGTTTCGCCAGCGACTTAATCCGATTCTCATTGCAGAAAATCTCCTGCTCCGATATTCAAGACTTTGCACTGGTTGGAATATCTCCTCCTCTGTTTCCGTATTGCAATGGTATCGAGTTAATTTGACGGATGCTTCGTGCAACCTTCATTCGTGCAACGTTCGTTCGTGCAACGTTCGTACTCTTTGACCAACGAACCTTCATCACTGATATGACGCGTTTGAATCGTTCAGCAACTGCACGCTGGTAACGCAGCATCCATTTATATGGATCGATGTGGCTTCGTGGAGATGAATAGGGACTCTGATTCACGAGGCGCGGCTACACTCTTTGTTCAACGTTTAACTTCATATTCTGGGAAGCGAGATAACATCAGTGCGTGACAAATATAGCGTGATCTTGACGTGCGAAACGACAACTGTTCGGGTCGAGTTGATTTGCAAAATAAGTTGGAGGTGTGAATCTTTTCAGACGGGTGCAACAAAATTTACTTGCGTGTTTGATTGTCCCAATTCACATTATATTTATTTCCTCCTTATCACTATTTCCCTCCTTGCCTCTTGCCATCATATTTACCCTTACGAACAGCTGCAAGTTTCGCTCTCGCTTTCTCAAGCTCCTTCTCCATCTTCAAAATCGAAACCTGCGCATCCACTTACATCACCCTTGCACTAGTTGATCCCACATCTTTCAAATTCGTTCCCGAAAGAATATCCGATTCGCTGAATGAAGTGCCCACATCTTGCGCCGCTTTCACGAGTTGGTCTGTCGCGTGCGTGACAGCTTTTCCCGTTACTGCGCCACATCCGTACAGGACGCGCGAGAAATAACATCAACCAAGCTCGCCAAACCTCTCACCGTATGAACCAACCCGTCGCGACTTGCGCCAACCCGACTCTCCAAGTTATCCACCGTCGCGTCAAAAATCGCAGCATCAAGAACATGAATCAACTCTGAAAGTTTTGATATCACATCAGAACATTCTTTTTGGCCTGGCGCATGGACAGTAACAAGTTCAATGAATTTGATGATTGTTTCAGTTATGCATTTGGTTTGTTTAGTGGACGCTGATGGGATATCGGCGCAGTTTGGGTCAGATAAGCTTTGTTTGACGCTGTTGACTAGATCTTGAATGGCGGTAATCAGGTGCTTGGTTACATCCAGGATGAGTTTTTGAAGCATTGCGCATTGAGGTGAAACTTTCGCAGGGGCCCCCGCAAACTCGTCGCTTCTTGCGAAAGCAACAGTCCGATTCACAGTCCCGAGTAAATGCGAAGATGCTTCTTCAACTCGCATCAGTGCATCTGGAGTTGGTTCTAGCGCCAGGCATTTGATCGAAGGCACAGATGCCGCCGTATCAAGCGCGATTTCGTTAGCAAATTGTAATCAACTGCAACTTGGACGGCTGCGATATAGCCACGCCAGTGGACCCATAAGTTTTACAGAGACCACACAACTTTGAAGTTTGTTTCGCGATCGTTCCAGCGAGTTCGAGAATGGCCTCATGGTTGTTGTTTGGATTAACCAACATCTGAAATGCGTCTCTGATATCTCCAGCGATGGTTTCGAATTCAAGGATATTGATAGACGGCGGGACTGCAGGAGTCGTGGTTGGATCCGAGATTGCAATCAAATACACGGCACGCACAGTACTTCCTGTCACGGCATCCATGGTTTGTGGAAGTTCCACCATCATTTCTCCATAGCTGGTAACACTTAATTCGTTCTTGGACGCCAGAAATGCCGTCACCGTTCCGTTCATTTTTTTCGACAACTGTGTGATAGTTTGCAAGGTTTGATTGTACGAATCTTCGCTGCCTCCAGTAGTTTCATCAACCTACGCAAGCAGAGTTTTTGCTTGTAGGAGGACATCCAATTCGTGTTTGCATTCTTTGAATCCAGGCGCAGGTGTGAAACAGAATTCATAGGCGGATGTGAGTGTTTCCGCCAAAGCGCGCGCTTTTGCGAGAAACTCATTTCGAAGACTGTGTTTTTTTACAGATTTCAATAAGCTGGAATTTGTATATACTGCGAACGAACCTGGTGCTAGAACTATCCAAAGAGACTTGATTGATGGAAGTGAGGATTCTTTCGAACGATGACAAACGCTCTCAAGGTTACTCAAAATCTGACGACCTTCAGCATCTTCAGCACCGCAATGAATCAACGCGCATGATGCTTCAATAAACTGTTCAAAGTCAGCCGTGAACGACGTTGCCGAGGTTTGAAGTTCGTACGAAGAAGACTTTGCCGCAGAAACAAGCGAGCCAGCAGATTCAGTCAAACAACTGATTGCATGTTGAAGTTGAATTTGAGCTGCTGTGCTCATCTCAAGTTTTTGAACTGTTAACGCTTCACTGTACTCGTCGACGACTGTGACAGCTTTTCCCAACTCCTTTCTTCCAGGCATGCATAGCTCCATCTCAAGTAACGCACTCTTCGCAGCGGCAACTAAGCGGTTTGTGTTATTCTCAAAATCATTTTCAGATTCATGACTCTTTTTCGACTGCGCCGATTCAATCAACGCAGCAAGTGTTCCAGCGACACCCGAAGCAGCCAGGCTTAAATTATTCTTGTACTCTTCTTGGTTTGAGTCGGTCGCAAACATCCCAGCAGCACTCAAATGAATCGCGTGAAGTGCAAACGCGGCTTCCGCAGCGCTAAGTCCCGCAGATTTATCATCATGCAGCATCACCGCTTCATACAAAGTGTCGATGGAGGATGAAATGGTTTTGAGGCTTTTTTGGACTTTAAAGGGTTCCGTTGGTGCTGTCAAGGATAGAGGTTTGTTGTTGCCGAACCCCAGACTCTGTTGAAGCGATTTGATGGAACACAGCGCGGATTGCAGTTTAAGTTTTGAGCAGATTTCTTCGGCTGTTGTCGCAGATTTTTGGACAGATTCTAGATCGGAGCTTGTTTGTTGAATGAGTGTTTCGACGTGCGATTGCAATGCGGAGTCTCCAATCGTGGGCGCAATTGATCGCGCTTATTGGATTAAAGCAGTGAGTGCGGGCATGATTTTCTGGCAACACAAATTCCAAGTTAGCAACCATTAACATCAAAACCACGGAAACAAGAAATTACCCGAGCCTCGCGCAACAACTCATTCTGCGCCGCAAAATCATACAAATCCAACACATGACCCATCCAAGAACAATTTAACGCGGCAACCAACCCGCTCGCGTTCTTCACCTGCTGATTAAACTCAATCTGCACAACTTGATTCCGATTCGAAGGTCCCGACGCCACAGCCGCAGAAATCAACAAACTCTGCGACGCTAACAAGTTTTTGACAGATTTACCAAGCTTTAATCATTGTCTTTTTTTGTATCGAGTGACCTGATGAATTCGTTCACGACTTGTCGGATACAATTAACCATGTCATGGAAATGCGACATGGTTCGTGGGTCTTCCGAGTTTTTGGATGCTTCTTTTGCCGCGAGAACCATTTGGGAAGTTAGGTCTGCGAGTGTCCGTGCAGAGCTCATGAGCTTGTCCTTGTCTTGGTCCTCCTCGCCCGTGTACAAAGCAACGCGCTTCATGGCATTAATATAATGCGTGTTGGAAAGCGTCAATTCTTTGGCTGCATGCAAAACATCATCCGCCGACACACGCTTGTCAGCAATGCCATCAATCGACTGAATCACAGTCTTCAAACTCCGTTCTCCATGGGTCCAACTTCATAACAGACTTGATCGCAATTCTTCGCCTTTTCAAGTAACCGATGAATCGATTCTTGTACTCTTTCAATACTTTCATGAAGCGATTCAAGCACGAGTTCATTGTTCGCTGCAGTTGAACACGAATCACAAACTTGCAGCGCAGCAGATTTGACAAAATCTGCCGCGCTCACCAGTTGATCTAGACATACATGACTACTCACAACCGGAGCTACCATCGTAGTAGAAGCAACCAGTTGATTACACGCGTCGGCAACGAGTTTGGCGTTACTCGCAACTTGCAGTTGATCATGTGGGTCTGAAATTTCTTCAGCGGATTTTCGTGCAGCATTGATGACGTCTGCAACAGCGCGCGATACGGATTTTGCGAGTTCTTTGAGTTCATTTTGAGTGTCGTCGGGGACATCGGATCGTCCAATCAATGCAAGGAGGTCCGAACTCGTGACAGTCACATTCCCCGATGAATTCAACACAACCTCTTTCGACCCCCCTTGAGACAGCACATCTTGAGTTGCCTTAACATAACCTCCCGCGGACTCAAAAACATCTTTCGCCGCTCGTTTAAAACTCTCCTTCTCTTCAAGACTATTCGTCAAGGCAGCCAACAATTTGATTCCATTCGCCATTTGCAAACAATTACAAGTAATCAAATTCACGCTTTGAATCAACGCGTCAGGTTCGACACCTTCGAAATCTGACTTGAACAAATTGATCACGGATGCGCAGTACGCGAGATGCGATGTTAAATGCGATGCGACAGAGTCCACGTTGGTTTCGATTGTTGTTTGTTTCCATTCTTGCGAGATGGTGTCATTTGCAAAGGGCGGGAGTTGAATGTCGTTGTCGAGATCGCGCGCGGCGTTGTTTAGAACAGCAAGGTCCATTGAGATTGTGTCCAGCAGAGATTGCAGTGGTTCATTGAATTCAGAGTTGTTGAAGTTTGGTTCGTTGGTGAGCGATGTAGGGACAGACTTCGGAAACGCGCGGCTGTTGTTAGCAGTCATGAGTGTTCCCACGCGTATCTCGGTAGCTTGTTTATGCCCGTTCGATAGAATAGCTGCATTCACTGCTTTGACGGGTTTCACGTACTCCTCCGAAGTCGTAAGAACCTCATCTTCCTCATGAAACACCTTCTCAGCTTCCTTCTTCTTTTTCAGAATGATATCAATATACCCAGCAATCAGCTGAGAGATTTGATTCCCCTCTGCAGTCTGCACCGTAAAATAATTATCCGCGTAATCCCCAAAATCAAGCGTAAAACTATTCGAAGCCGCAGCCCAACGGCTTAAATGCGTCAACGGCCAAGTTTTGATGACATCTTTAGTCACTGCATCCAGCCGCACAATACTTTGCTTCGTAACTCCCAGCAACACATCAGCGAGTTCGGTCTTCTTGTCCAATTTTTCTTTTACCAAAAAGAACGTGATGCCATAAGTTTTGAGGCTGCGGCTGAGCTGCACGTATCGGAATTTTGCATTGAGGTCGGACAGGCCTTGCAGTTTCGCGTGTTCGGAAATGATTCGTTTGGTCAGATCGCGGTTGTTGCGGTATTCACTTGGCACGAAATCCATCAATCTTGTAAAACCCAATGAGATGCTTTGGTATCAATAAAAATAATTCCACTCACTGTAAATGCGCTCCTTTATGCCTATCCAGTTCATGATTCCCAAACTGACACTGCGCCTGAATGGCTGCAAACTGAGCCGCCTCTTCCAACGTGCACGGATGTTTGCCACTGAGAATCATTTCTTTTGCCTGGTTAAACAGTAAATTGAGTTGAATCGGATCGTTGCGGTCAATGTTTTGGTCCGTGTAGAAAAACTTTTTCTTGAGAAGGACCGCGTCGGTTTCTTTGACGCATTGTTCTCACAACGTCATGTCAGGGTTGAGCCATTTTGCTAAATCATAAATAAATTTAGTTGTTGCTTTAGTCAGTGGAAGATTTGGTAGCTCACTTTCTTCTGAACTCGTCTTCTTTTCTTTTGCTTTTAAATGCGGCAGCATGGAAGTGAGCGACATTTTACACATCGAGCCAGTCGAAGGAGGCTTCTTGAGCATATCGGGCGACCCTCTTTTCACCGCTTCGATCGCTCCACATTCCAGTGCAAATGAATACTCGTCAGCGTTGTGAATTCCTGAAAAAATCACAAATATTTTCAAACTCCGACAAACCCCTAACACGCAAAACTTACCCAACCGCTCACAAACAGCCAACACCAACTTTCCCACATTCAAACTCTCATCCGCAAGCACAGTTTTAACACTCTCATCAAGCGTCTTGACTTTCAATGGACAATGCTTTTTCCTAAATTGCAGCAGATCTCCCGTTTTGAGGTCATAGTAATCGAGAACTTTGCTTGGGTGCAGCCATTTTCCAGTTTCGGGCCAAAAGAGGCCGTGATCGGATCCTCCGGCGGTTTCGCCGAATTTTGTGCGGATTTCTTTGCACGCGTCGTGGACGAATGTGGCGCCGGAGAACTGTTTGTGTTTTGGAGCGTTGTTTGGTTGAGCTGTTTGCAGCAATGGTTGACAAGAGTTACTTGAAGTGTTTTGGTGGACGATTGATCGACGGCGTTGATTTTGATTGTGTGGAGTGTTTGCGGGTTCATTCTTTATTCATTTTATTTTTTTCACTTAAGAATACCAGATTTACGAGATTTGAAAAAAGAGATATAAGAGGAAGAGATTACTGAACAAAATTAAGCTGAAGGAAGCCACGCTTTAGTGCTTTCATTTGATGTGCTCTGGTTCTTTGAAAAACAAACTGTCAAAAAACACATCGTTTGTTGCCAAGAAACCAAATTACTCACTTTCCCTCCACTCTCAGTGCCAGAACTTATTTTATCCGACGCACCGCGTTTCGCAGATTTCTGTTGACTCTCCAACACGTAATTCTGCGACTGCGTTGATTGCGCTCGGGATCTAGATGATCCAGCCTGCGGAGTTTCACAACCTTCATCCGTGACTGAACCTCGCGCAGAATAATCCGAATCCGGCCGACTCACACTACTCTGCCTATCCGACTCTTCATCCCCCGCCCCATTCTCTCCATTCGGTGAAACCGCCTCGCTAATCGCCGGGCTCCTACTATCTCCACCATCCAAAAACGGAAGCGCTCCAGAAAGAATCGCATCCATTCCACTCGCTGCCTGGGTTGTGGAATCTCCTGTCGCAATTTTCGGTGTCTTGTCTGCAAGCAGTTTTCGTTTGCGGAATGTTTCGGGGCTCGCGGGCTCATGCCGGAAAATGAATTCAAGTTCGATCGGTGTTCCATCAGGTGTTGCGAGAATGTCGACGATTTTTTCGTCTGGTGTTCGGCGCTTTTCCGTGTCTGTTTTAACAGCGTCGGAGATAATCAATTAAATAGCCTTCGAGAATAATACCAAAACCAACTCACTTTCGCCCTTCACTTTCGTGCACAAGAAATGCTTCACAGCAGGATCCTGAACAACTTTAAACTTATCCCTCACAATTTCCGTAATCTCTTCAATCATGGCCCCAGAACTGACACCAATCGTTTTGTAAGTCCTCGCCCCAGCAGCTCCATCGGATTCATCAAACCGATACACTCTCATGAGATGATAATTCTTTTCAAAAATATTGAGTTTCTTGTTGATGATGACTTTGATGATGTTGTCATCATTCATCATTACGTTTGCGGCGCGTTCTTTTCCGTCGATTCGTGTGAAATTGGCAACGCCGGGTAAATTTTTGTTTTTCAATGCTTCCAACGCCGTAAACACGATTGCATTGCTGTCCAACGGTTTTTCTCCAGAGTCCATAAACAGGACTGATAAAAAGTAATTGTTTGCTGGCTCGTTTTCGACACGGAAACGTTTCAATGCGAGATCAAGGAGTGCAGATGTTGTCATATCTTGGGTGAGGGCTACGGCTTTGTAGGTTGCTTTGAGGTCCACGTTTCCGGTGTAGATGCGGAGTATGTTGATGAGTTTTTTCTGTTGTTTTAAGCCGCGAAGTTGAAGGAATTTCTTGACTGTGTGTCTACTAAATAATACTTACAGGCTCTGCAGGTCCAGTGGATGCAGGGACTTTGCTTGATGTGCTTGGAGACGTCGCTGTAGGCGACTTGTCTTTTGTCCAGAGTTTCTGTTTTCGGCACGCGTGATAAATCAAATATCCCAAACGTAGTTTCACAACAACATTGCCTCACCTTTAAAAAGCCAGTGTTAATGTTCATGTTCATGCTGGATCTCTTGCTCGATTTCCCAGATTCATCAGACCCAGCCACGGAAGTTCCAGCAGCCGGATCTTGAACCGAAGTCTTCGACGAAGCTGAGGCCGCTGCACTCGAAGTGGCCGAAGCCCCCGCAGCCACACCTGCACCACTCACACCACCACCATCTTCAACCACGGCTTCCTCATCCTCATAATCATCATCATAATCAATATCATCATAATTTTCAAACACAATCGCGCTATCTGCAAAAACGAGCCTTGGTTTACTCGGATCCACAGTTGCGGGCGGTTCCGCAGCGTCTTGCGAGTTTACAAGAGTTTCTTGAATGTTGCGGAATTTGTTGAGGCGGGCGAGGCGTTCAGATGGGGTCTCAATGTTTTCGGCGGGGATGTATCCAATCTGATTTTTTGAGAGTTCAGATTTCAGGTATTAGAGTTGGGGGAGTGGTGGGATGTCACCTCCTCCGTCTTGACACACTTGACAAGCCACCAGTAATAGTTTGTATCGTCAAGTAGCTTCAGATTATCGCCCTTCATCACGCACACTTGGCCCTCCACGTTGGCTACAAACGTATGTAGCGCGTACACGTAGTTGCTGTCGATGATGTCTGCGTCATTTGCCATTGTTTTCGAACGTCGTGATTCAATGGGTTGTTGGTAGTTGCTGCAGCAGGTTTTCTCTCAGGTTCGAGATTCCCTTGGCTCTTCCTGATCAGTGGTTGTTTGGTTGATTTCAGAGCGCCCGTCTGTTCTTCAAATCCCGAACTGATTGTCTTTGAAGAATCGTTTAAAAATATTCAACCATGAAAATCACCTGGTCTGAATTAAAGGGTCGATAAAAATCGGATTTTGATACAAGTAAATACCCCGATTTAAGGGTGACTTTATAAACGGATTTTTTACACCTTTTTCGAGAGAAAAACCCCAAACCAATTTGGGTGAAAAAGAGCGTCAGTTTTGCTTCTTTTATCCGTCGAAATAGTGCGTTTCACATTATAAACAAATTGGGAAACGAATGAACATTATTGCCATTGCGTGGTTTCTCTTGCGTCGCAGGCGACTTCGGAGGCAAGCATTGCAGCTTCAATTGATGCTGCTGAATGTCAATGCAAGAAAGAAACGGACCAAAGTCACCAGGGGGGGTTGCTTCTGGGAGACAGATCTGCAGCAAAGTGACGAAATATTCAAACAGCACATGCGCATGGGCAGGGCGACATTCAATTGGCTGTGTCTTGAGCTGGGAACGAGGCTTACAAAGGATCAAGCAGGTGACAAGATAAATTGAGCAGTTTTGATCTAACAAGTGGTGAACAGGTCGTGGGCAGCCTCTTCTCCCATGCAAACAGTTGGCTGTTGCTCTCTATCGCCTTGCAAGTGGTGCATCATATATCGTCGTGGGGAGTGTTTTTGGAATTGCTGAGTCAACAGTCATGATGACCACTCGGCGAGTAGTGCATGCGATTGTGGCACACTTCAAGGATCATGTGATCAGGTTAGTCTGCACGTTCTCCAAAGAGGATCATTGCATTGAACTGCTCTTTGTAGCCTACCTAAAAAGGACGACCTGGCAGCTTGGTCTCGGATGGAGCAACTGTTTCAAAAAAAGAAGGGGCTTTCAGGATTCTGCCTTGCAATTGATGGTGTGCACACCCCAATCCTTCAGCCACCGGATGATCCCTGGAAATCCTACATCAATCGAAAAGGATACGCGTCACTGGCATTCCAAGTTATGGTTGACGCTGAGGCCAGCATCCGATATGTACCAACTTACAGCTAAATTCATCCTCCTACTAAAGCTTGTCAGTTACCAGATCTGTGGCGGTGTTCCTGGAAGTATCCATGATGCGCGAGTCCTTCGAATTTCGAAGATACACGGCAAACTGTTGTCAGGACAAGTTTTTCCCTCCCATCTTTGCGTGCTTGGCGACTCTGGATACACATTGCGCAAGTGGATAATGGTCCCATACGCAAATACTTCGGACCCCATCAACCACCTATTCAACCACACATTCTCTTCAATGCGAACAGTCGTTGAGCGGACGTTTGGCATGTTAAAGCAATGATGGCGCATTTTACTTACCCCACAACGTTCTAGCCCACAGTTTGCAGCACAGGTTTTCTTCGCGTGCTCTATCCTCCACAATATCTGTAACAGCCGTGCTGATTCCGCTTTCATGGATATATGGGATTTCTACAGCCCAGAAGAACAAGGATTTTCAGGACCAAGAGAGGGAGGAGGGGAACGCACTGCGGCCGAGGTTTCAGAATCATTTCAAAGTGAAGTCAGCATGATGTCAAAGAGGAGAGATGACCTGGCGCATTTATTATACTATGGTAGCATGGACAATAGAGAATAAAAAAGCACGCGTCTCATTTATTATTACTGTCCTTTGTTACATAACCAGACACTATACCAGAATCAACTGATGATTCAAAATAAAACTCAGCTCAACGCTTTTCAGATCCACCGACAGAGCTTCCACCATGCCCAGATCCACCGACAGAGCTTCCACCATGCCCAAAATCGCGAGAAACACCCCCTTCATAACCATTGATTTCGCGCTTAACTGTGGCCTTATCAGTATCATACTCGCGCAAGGAAGAAGTTGTGAATTCATGCTGGCTCTCTTTGGATTCAAACACAGAGGAGGTAGCAGGGTGAGAAGGATACAACTGCTGTGGTTCCAACGGTTCAGCCAGGTACTGTCTCATGGAGGTAGGTACATGGGAAGAAGTTGCACGTGTCACAGGCAGTCTGTGAACATCATAGAAGCCAGGCTGTCTGTGACTGTTGTTATACACAGAGATTGAAGGTGGTCCTTGGAACGAGTCAAATGAATGTGCTGTGTAGTTTCCGCAATTTTCTCTCTCGCCTGGTGGTGGTGGTGGCGGTGGTTGTGGTGGTGCTGGTGTCATATCTGCTATAATCCGATTTGCAATTGCTGCCAACATCGGGGTAATTACAGGAATTAGTGCAGGAGCAAGAGTGGACCAAAACGTTGGTTGCTGTTGCTGCTGCTGCATCTGTTGCTGCTGCTGTTGCATCTTTTGCTCCCGCTGCTGATGTTGTTGCTGCTGATGTAGTTGCTGCTGCTGCAGTTGCTGCTGCATTGAAAATGCCATGTAAGCGTCAATCCCAGACGATTCATTTCCACTCAATGAAGCACGCAAATCATTCCTTTGTTGCTCGTCGCGCAATTTTTTTTGATGGTATCTAGACAGTTCTTTTGCAGGAGGTCTTTCGCGCTTTGTACCAGACACACTGGATGGAGATTTCGCAGATAATGGGGCACTGGAATGTGATCTGGTCGAAGAGGCACCAGTAGGGCCACCTGGAGATTTTGCAGTATCCATGGATGTGGTCACAGAAGCGCTGGTAGTACTACGTTGTATTTTTGCAGCATCCACAAAACTCCATTCGCGAAAGGCAGGCGCTGCCTTGCTTGCTGCCTCAACAGAAGGGAAAATTGAGCTGTTTGGAAGAATAGCGCAGTTGGGAAGAGCAGCTTGTTGCTCTTTATCAGATGCATGTTGTTTGCTTCTGTAGAAACCACTTACCATTTGCTTCACCCTCATCGATTGGGTCCAGAAAGTCATCAGCACAACCAGGTGAGTTGAAGACATTGCTGTTGTCAAACTCATCGAAGTCCTTGTTGTCGCAGTCCTTGTCTCCTTCTGGCAGTTCCCCATTGTTTTCTGATGCAGTATCTTCGTCCTTTTCTGAGTCCAGTTCTGAGTCTTTGTCACTGTGGCTGTGGAATCCAGACTCCACCAACGATGTGACTTTAACCCTGTGGTGGAATTCGTAGATATCCCCAATTGCAGTGTACATCAAATGGGGGATCTGGAACTTTTGCAACGTGTCATTCAACCCGCCCCCTCCTGTCTGTTGGCACGTATCGTAGATTTTCTAAAAAAGTGCTTGTTGGAAGCATGCAATGATGAGAGAAAAGATTATAAGCATTACCTTGTACAATTCTGTCAGTGAGTCAATTTGTCGTAGGCATTGGTCGCCATCCCATGACTCCAGATTGTGTCGTGCTCGGTTCACCTCATTGTCAAAAAACTCCTTTCGAAATCCCGCACGAGGAACAAAGCCGACAGCTTTCTCATCCACGTCCATGTACAACTCAGTGCATTCTTTAAAGGCAGCCAGTAGCTCGTATCTCTCATCCTCAGTCCTATCAAGTGTTGTAAGCTATTGGGTGCGGTGCAACAGTATCATTACCATCTCACACGCCTCTTCAACGCTAGCTCCTTTTCCTTTGCCGCTGCCTTCTGTTGCTTTATCTCCAGCTTTCTCACCCTTGCCTCCTCCTGCACTCTGTTCCTCTGCTCCCTCAGTGCCAGTTTGGCTTTCTGGTCTGCTACCTTCTTAGCGGCTTGATTGTTCTTGTCCATCTGTGCCTTCAGCCTGGACTTGGGGGACTTTGGTTTTCCGCTCATTTTTGCTTGTTTCAGAATCACAAAAACAGCAAAAAAAGGGCATTTCGAAGTACCTCTGGAGGTACTTCGAGGTGTTTTTTTGATGCGAAATGGACGAAAAAAAACACGATTTTCACGGGTTTTTTTGACAAAAAATAGT
The DNA here is from genome assembly GCA_025435555.1 of Chytriomyces cf. hyalinus JEL632. Taxonomy (NCBI): domain Eukaryota; kingdom Fungi; phylum Chytridiomycota; class Chytridiomycetes; order Chytridiales; family Chytriomycetaceae; genus Chytriomyces; species Chytriomyces cf. hyalinus JEL632. Next base: position 15,322 of record JAIWWG010000145.1, on the reverse strand, counting down.
GTAAAAAATCCGTTTATAAAGTCACCCTAAGTCCTCCTGAAATGAAATTCACCGTGAAAATTAAAAAACTTGGAACAGAAATTCGGACGGTGAGGTGAAAGCAATAGCAACAGCCTCTTCTGAACAGCCAACTTACACACTATTTGTGCAACCATCTCAGATGCCATTGACAAAGGAGCAGGCCAGCCAAGTGCATCGTGAAGTTGACCAAGTGGGACTTGTGAACCAGCGGAGTTGCAACAACAAAATCGCTGACTTGAGCGCAGAATTGCAATGTGACGTCGATACAAGTACAATCCCCTTTATTCAATGACAAAGCGTAACTGAGACATGCATTGTAACACAAGTGTGTTTCAGATCTTCATCAACAACTATCAGCAGAGCAAGAAAAGAAAAGCTGCCGATGTACACCCTGTGCCTGCAGCTGAGCCGAAACCTACGCATGATCCGCAACTTGCGGAGGCTCCATCCATTCCTGCCCATCTGCAAGAACTCAACAACATCTTGGTCCAGAGGCTTTGCAAGGTGCGCCTTGTTCCCTCAGAAAAGATGCCAGCCTACCAGCTGTTCCAGAGGCTTTGCAAGGTGCACCTTGTTCCCTCAGAAAAGATGCCAGGCTACCAGCTGTTCCAGAGGCTTTGCAAGGTGCGCCTTGTTCCCTCAGAAAAGATGCCAGGCTACCAGCTGTTCCAGAGGCTTTGCAAGGTGCGCCTTGTTCCCTCAGAAAATATGCCAGGCTACCAGCTGTTTCTGCGCAAGCTTGGGGCAGAGCTAACAGGTGAGAAAAGTGCATCATATCTTGCGGCAGCAGTAACAACAGCCTCACACAGATGTAAATAAAGACCTGAAGAGGGAGAACAGTCAGGCTGAGCTGGTTCCGATCAACGAGTGTCAAATGGCCCCCTCAAAATCTGGTGCTCCACGGGTCAGTAAATGGGCAGCTCTGAGTCAAAATGAGCGTGATGAGTACGAAAGATTGGCAAGCAGTCAGTCAGACATTGGCAAATAAAGAAAATGTGGAATCAACAGGAGGAAGCATTGAAGAACTGCATGAAGTGCAGCGAAAGGCTTACTTGACAATGGTTGGAGTGATCCGAAATTTTGGTACGTTGAGTAACAGGCTTTTACTGTATTGACAACTGAAACCTGCATTAGTGAAACTTGGCGGAACTCATATTGCCACTTCAAGGCTGCTGTATGGATCAGAAGACAATCGCCACATTGTCTCTGTGGCTTCTGGAGAATTATCAGACGAAACCACAAGACAAACAGCAAAGGGGATCATCATTGCCAGACGTCTAATGTGCTTTCTTACTTGGATCTGAGGCAAAAAGTGGGGCCAAAGAGTAACATTATTGCTCTCCCAAAAGTGGTCAGCAGAGGAGTGCAAATATGCTGCAGGGCATTCCAGGCAGATCTGCTCAGAAAGTTCCAAAAGTTCAAGCCTGATGTAAAAAGAATTCCACTGATGGAGCTGCGCAAAGGAAAAACTCAGGGAGTTCGAATGATAAGTGTGTGCTAAAATACTTTAATATTAACAAGCCCATTCACTAAAATAACAACTAACAGACTGGCCAAGCTCTGTGGTTAAGTTTCGAAACTTCAACAAGAATGAATTGGACGAAATCCAGTGTCCTTTGTAGAATGTTTGGATGTTGGTTGGATGATTTCTTATTCAAATTATAACTTTTTGGATTGGTAAAGACCCAACAGTCCTTGGGGATGTTTGATGGTTTTCCATCTCAGTTCTTTATAATTTCCACCATGAAAAAATAGAAAACCAAGGAGATACCCACAATTTTCCTCCCATGAGTGATTCTTTCATATTCTATTCCAAAAGGGTATAAATGGTAGAGCTTCCACAAGGCAAATAAACATCTTCTTAGACCAAAATCATTGTTGTAGCACCTAGTCCTCAAGTCACAAACCCTTGTACAGTATGCCACCACCATTTGTACCAACAGCTTGAGAAGGCATGATTGTACAAACCAGACTTTGCAACTCTGTTCACCATGAAGCCAAGCCCCATGAGCATCGACAAAACACTATGATTACTGCATGTGTGGCATATGACTTGTTCACTGAAGTCTTGTGTATGCAGCTGTGTAGTGTGCCCACTGTGAACTGGAGACATTTTGCAGCAATTTAGTTGTCATGAATTGTGCAGCGGTGGTCAGTCTAAGGCATTGAGAATTTGGTGGCATATCGCTTCCTTCCAGTGAATCCCCAGATGAACTTCGCAGTGGGCTGACTTCAGAATACCAGCACTTCGACATGTGTTGAATATCAGTCTCAAGTGATGGAGCACTGTTTACTTCAATAAAGGTTAATTCTCCCTGATTCATCTCTTATTCTCTACTGCAGATAAAGAAGAGTCACACACCTCACCATTCCACCAACCTCAATACATATGGGCATGAATTATGACATTGAGTAGGGTAAACGTCTAGTTGATACTATAACAAGGAATGAATACACGAATACTTGTATTCTATAAAGGGTGCAGACTTGTAGATGATGATAGCTTATTCTACTACATGATTTCAACTATTCTTGCTCTGATCAAGCATAAACATGGTTGAAAGCAAATGTATGGAATTTATATGATTCTGGCTTAGGTTCGCGACCAAAGACCCACAGGTCCCTGGTTCAACCCACACTTCTGTCAACTTCATGCAGCTATCTTCTGATCTTTATAGAGAAATAAGCAGAAGAAGAAGAAATAGAACTCAACTTGGAAAAGTATTCTATTGCTACTTTTGTATGACTAATATGTCAAGCCAGTCAAGCAATTAATCAATAACCTTACCCAATGTGGGGATATTAATTATAATTGACAAGCCTTAACTGTCAGCCAGTAATGAATGACTAATCAGCTTGAAAAACTGAATTGTCAGCACTGACTCACTTTTTCAGCAATTTCAAACTGCAAATGAAAAATGGATGATTTCACATCAAATCTCATTTGTAGAAATGAAATGACAAATGAAATGGAAAAAAGGGTGGCTCAAAAGTGAAACTGAAGAAAGCCCAATGAGATTTTATGGGAGCCAAAAATGTATATAAGGAGAGCTGTTTTGATGTGTTGTGATTCACCTTAAGATAATAAATATCATAAAAGCCCAAGTTCAAAACCAAACAACATGTATAGCACTGATAAACTGACATGTTTTTGCAACCTGCGACACAGCAACTACAGCCAGTGAGATGTTGTTGAACTTCTCCCATTCTCGTTTGTGATGTTTTGATGGTGTGTCTGTTTGTAGCAGGCTATCCTCTCTGACAGCACAATATTCAAAATCTTTGCCTGCATCTGTGTCTGTGTCAACATCTTCATTTGCAAAGGCATCATCATACTGAACAGCATCATGTTTTGGATTATCTGCTGGTTCATTGTCTGCTGGATCTGAATGTTCAGGTTGCGACTGTTGCGCACTCACTAGTGTGGCACATGGTCAGATGGATGAGGATCCCTCCTCATCCAGTTCAGGAAGTCCTCCTCATTGAATTCGTCTTTGAGAGATCCAGCTGGTTGTCTCTTCTTAGCTACTCGCTTTGGTGCACAAAGGCCTATGTACTGGTCTATTCTTGGTGGTCGACCTTGCTGCTTTGGTTGGCCCATGTCGTTGCTTTTCCAAGTCTTTTTGATTTTCATGGTGAATTTCATTTCAGGAGGGACTTAGATCGGGGTATTTATTTGTATCAAAATCCGATTTTTATTGACCATTTAATTCAGACTAGGTGATGAAAATATCCACACTTTTTATTTATGCCAAAGAGACTAAATCCATGGCAACCTTGAAGCCTCCAATCAAACTCGCAAGCTGAATTGTTTCACTGCATCCCACTGTCAAATTGTACCTGTATGCAGCAAAGAGTCAACAACAAAAAATCCATCAAAAAAATACCAAGAAACTCAACTCGACATCAGCCAATTTGATCAACAATGCACTCCTCACTTTTGGCGGAAGTTCCATTTGCGAAAGCGTTGAATGAAGTTCACCAATGATATCTGAAAGTGCCAATCCTTTATCGATTTTCAGTGCTTGAATGTCTGCAATCCGAACAGTGTGTTAGCGATTACAAAACTAAATTTCGAGAAATGAACTCACTCGAATACGCCACGTCAAACGTCTCTCCAAACAACCAATCCGCAATTTTCGTCACATCGCTTGGCATGGGGGATCCAACACACGTGTAAATGGCGGCTTCATCCGCAAGAGGGTATGCGGCATGCACGGCTTGGAGAATGTTGAGCATCCGTCGCATGTCGCCTTTTGACAGTTTTAAGAGCGCGTTTCGACCAGTTTCGGTGATTTGGACGCTGAGAAAACATACATGTGTGAATGGTTTTCAAAAGAAAAAAAAAGCCGGAGGAAGTACTTTTCAGCTTCCACGACGTGTTCCAAACGAGTACGGATAAACTTTTCCTTAATGGGAGCAAATCGAAAACGCGTGCATCGAGATTGCAAGGCAGGAATAATTTTGCTGACATAATTGCAAATTATGCAGAATCGGACATTTTGAGTGTATTTTTCGACAACTGGCGTGGATATATATAGTGAGGTTGGTATTCAAGGAGTTTTGTTTGATTTCGAAAGAGAGGAACACGTACTCCGTCGCAAGGCATTTTGAGCAACCTGAGTCATTGCATCGGCTTCATCGAGAATAATCAATTTGAAACCAGAACTGCATATAAACAAACGATGCGCCAAATCAGCATCCTCTTCATCAACGCATAAAAATCATTTTCACCTGAATATCTTTTTGGTGCTCGCAAAGTTTTTAATTTGCTCTCGAACAACATCAATGCCGCGATCATCGGATGCATTCAATTCGAGAATCATGGATTTGTATTTGGGGCCGTACAGTTTTCGAGCGCATGCGAGAATCATGGAGGTTTTGCCTGTTCCCTGCGGACATATGTGTTTCAGAGTTCGTGCATCTGTGAGGTTTTCTGCTCAAAGAAAGGGAGGCTCAACTGGAGGGCCGTAGAATAAAAGATGTGGGAGCTTGCTTTCGTCAATGAATTTGGAGACTAGCAACGAAATGTTGGTCCGAATGAGAAACGTATGCGCGCAATGCAAGAGAGCGCAAAAGCGGCACAATCGATACCGGATGAGATGATATCCTTGTGACTGATGAGCTCATCCAGGGCTGCCGGCCGGTATTTTTCGACCCTTCGAAAGAGACAAGAAAATATGCGATGCAAGATAGAAAACAGCAACAACGGTTAATCGTGCGGATAATGATGATGACAAACGGCTTACGCACCACGGCAAAGTATCCTCCATCACGCCGTTCGCCGTTGGAAGTAAAACGAGCTTCTGCTTTCCCTTTGATGCATCCATATCTCTGCTTGCACTCATCCGCAGGGGTGAAACTGATCGGGTTGTTTCGTGCTCGTCTTCGTCCATGCCAGTCATGAGATGTGCGTGAGGTTGAAGAAGAATATTTTCAAGATTTATTTATTTAACATGTGCGCACAAGCTGGGTCCAGTTAAGACTCCTCGTCATCGCCAGTTTTAGAATACTCCTCCAATTTGACAGTGCTACCAGATAATAGTTTTCCGTACCCACCCTCCAGCTTGATCTTCATCACCAGCAGGATAATAGCACCTGACCCAGCTGCAGAATAACCGCATGCCGCCAATAAATTCTCGTATGAGTTCACAGAAGGAAACATTGTGCTCGCGATTAGGATTGCAAGCGTTGAAAAGGAAGTAAGGAACGAAAACGCGCCATATTTTGCAATGATACTTCTTCGATTCCACTGTTTCCGACCCTCACTGTTTCCATTAAACTGTCAAGTTGATGTCATCGGAGCGGGGTTTTTTAAAAGAAAGTAGCAGAAGCACGATAGCATCCCCACATCCAACAAAAACATGCTAGCAGCTGTGGCCACGCCAACCTCATGGTAAAACTGTGTGCTTGCAAGTTGGTATTCAAACAGAATCCCTGCGATGAGTTGGGCTATGAATAGGATTGGGTTCAAGACGGTTAACGCTGTGAGCATCCAGAAGAAAACGCTCCCGCTTTCTCCAATTAGGGATTTAGAACGAGACCACGCGTAGATACAACAACACGATTCAAACAGCGTGCCTCCCACTGATTCGAGTGATGCAGACCCTTTTACGGTCCAATATGTGTGAGACTGATGCAGCGAGAGCAAGGGCGAAGAAAATAGGGCAGTCAGTCCCAAAATCATTTCCAACAACGATACGTTGAAAACAGTGCAGATTGAGCGAAACGCGTACCGCGCTTTTCCGATTGTGGACTGGCCGCGAGCTGAAGGCTGCTTTCTCCTTCGCAGATTCGTGGATCTGAAAACGAAGGTGAGCAAGAGCAGCAGAGTGATGACCATGACTGCCAACATAATAGCAGCGATGCAAAACGCGGCCATATCAGCGTCAGTCACGTCAGATGGCATTTTTGCGGATTTACATTTCTTACAACATTAAATTGTAGCATAAAAATGGTTCTGCCATCATGAGAAGTACGGAGAACACAATATCTTTTTTTTCCGAGTCGATAACTAGGATTCCTCATCGCCAGTCTTACAATACTTTTCTACTTTGGTAGTGCTTTCAAACAGCTTCCCGCACCCGCTCTCCAGCTTGATCTTCATTACCAGCAGAATTATAGCACCTGACGCCGCAGCAGAATAACCGCACGCATTCATCAAATTCAACGACGAGACCAACGAAGGAATCAACCGACCCCCAACAATTATTGCAAGCGTTAAAAAGGAAGAAATGCACGAAAACGCGCCATATTTTGCAATAATGCTGGTTCGATTCCACTGTTTCTGCGCCTCGATGTTTCCATTGAACTGACCCGTTGACGACGCTGGCGCCGGGTTTTCGAAAAGGTAGTGGCAGAAGCACCACAGCATACCCACATCCATCAAAAACATGCCAGTAATAGTAGACGCGACAACATCTTGGAAAAATTGGATGCTTGCCAGATTGTATTCAAACAGAACCGCTGAAATGAGTTGGGCTGAAAACATAATCAGGTTGACGACCGCCAAAGCTGTGAGGATCCAATAGAGGACACTCCCACTTTCTCCAACAAGGGATTTGGATCGAGACCATGAATAAATGCAGTAACAAGATTCAAACATGTTCCCACCAACTGATTCAAGCAGTATTGCTCCTCTCACATGCCAGTATGTGTGAGCCAGAGGAAGCGAGAGCAAAAGTGACGAGAACAACGCAGCTGAGCCCAAAATCATTCCTAGCAGCGATACGTTAAAAACAGTAAAGATTGGCGGAAATGCGTGGCGCGTTTTTTTTCTGGTACTGGACTGGCCGATAGTTGAAGATTGTGAAGACATGGGTTGATTTGTGGATTTGAAAACGACGGCGAGGAAGAGTAGCAGAGTGATGATCATGACCACCAACATGATAGCAGAGATATAGAACGCGGCCATGTCAGCGCCAGTCATGTCAGCTGGCATTTTTTCAGATTTACATATGCTTGCGCGAAAAACACGGATTCAACTTTGCTAAAAATTGGATCGGAGGGTCCTTGCTTTCTGTATTTGGAGACAGTGGAAGCCAGCTCTTAACAGCAGCACCTCTTTCAGCCCAAATTCGACAACTAAGCTTCCTCGACGCTGGATTTCCCGTTATCCTCCGATTTGGTAAAACCAAACAGTTTCCCGTAGCCACCGTCCAGTTCGATCTTCATCACTGGCAGCACAATTGTTGCAAAACTCGCTCCAGAATAAACACTCACTCTCAACAAATTCGTATACGCGCTCAAGGAAAACAACATACATTCGAGACAATCATTCCAAGGGCTACGAGAGAAGCGCCGCACGAAAACGCAATATTTTGCAATAATACTGGTTCGATTCCATTGTTTTCGCACCTCGCGGTTTCCATTAAATTGACCTGTTGATGACGTCGGAGCCGGCTTTTTTTAGCAGAAAATAGCTGAAACATGACAGCATCCCCACATCCAACAAAAACATCCCAGAAATACTATCCACACCAATGCTGCGGTAAACTTCAACACTTACGAGTTTCCTTTCAAAAAGACACCCGGTGATGAGTTGTGCTGTGAATAGGATTGGTTTCAAAACAGCCAATGCTGTCAAGATCCAGTAGAGTCTGTGTCGGATGCACTCCAATGTTTCAACTGGGTCAGTAGGCCTTTTGATTGGTTGTTTTTATTTATAATTTTCCCTGGTGATGGTGAATGGAAAGTGAGAGCTGTCACGACCAATTTACCGTTCTTTCAGTAAATTGGCTCGCTGGCTCGCTGGCTCCCACTTGCTCAACTGTCACCACCACCAGGGTACGATCTTCTCTTTCTTACGCTATATGATTGCATGTAAACAAGGAAATAAACACAGCCATTCTTTCAGTAAATTGGCTCGCTGGCTCGCTTGCTCCTCACTCAACTGTCACCACCACCAGGTAAATTGGCTTGCTGGCTCACTTGCTCCCACTTGCTCCCCCTTTGCTCAACTGTCACCACCACCAGGCATTGGTTCTCTCTTAGTCTGAACAGTCATGGATTGAGCTACTGCACCACAACAAAACATGGCACCCAAGTCAGTCAGCAAGATCAACCTTCTTTCCTGCAAAGACGGCATTGAGGCCTTTCCAAAATGGGCCGCAGAACTCTTTCTTGAACTCAACTCAGTCATCAAGTTTCCAAAAGGATACGACACGGGGATCCACTGGACATTACAGATTTCATTCATCGAGACATGATGGCTCCACTTCAAGACAACTATCCTGCATGGCCAGCTGTTGTTGCCCAAGCAGAGCAGTTGCCAAATTCGGCATTGGGCTTGTCATATGTCCCTGCTCATGAGGCCAAAGCAGAAAACAATAGTGACTTCATGATGCAGGCTCGAGGCTGGAGATCCATTCAAGCAGACATCACAAAATTGTTTTGCCAACATCTCAATGACAATTTGGCCAAGTTTATTATGGAGGACCTGACAAATCCATCAACCGTGAAAGAGAGCTGGGATGTTTTGATGAAGGAAATCAATCATGACAAGCAGCTCATGACTGACATGCTCCGCAAGAAGCTCATCAAAATAACACAGTTGCCACATGAGACACCACTGGAATATATTGTGCAAGCTGATGATCTGATCATTTGTCTTGCTCATAATGGTTTCCCTGATGCAGTTGGCTGTGAGGCCCAACATCTTGAGTAGGGGAATTGTCTGCATTTCGGACTCAAAGAGGAAGATTTCAAAATATACAAAGACAAGTTTCTCTGCAATCTCAAGGATGATGGCACACCAAATCCATGCAATACTGTGACTGCCATAAAGGCTATCTTGCAAATTGAGGTGGTGGAACTTTGTCAGGTTCAAGCACAGCATGGGGAGACAGACTCTCTGGAATCAGGGGCAGCATTTCAGGTGGAGCAAGCTTCCTCGAAATTTGGGAACAGGTCAAGAAATTCTACCGGAGGGACTTGGACACTGGCATGCTGGGGAGAAAGGGATAAAAATGAAGTGTTTGTTTGCCAGCTGCTGTGGAACATCTCAGAGGAGACTCTCAATGTGGCAATGGAAAATTTTGGACCAACCACGCACATATCTATCAGTACCAGATCTGACAGGAAGCCATCAGGACTGGCCTGGGTGACTTTACAAAGTGCAGAAGCAGCAGCAAAAGCCATTGGGTGCAAGAATCTGGTGTTTCCACAGGCTTCAGGAGAAAATGTCCCAGTGGTTATGCTCAAGTCGGAACATTATGGCAACCAGCCCAAGCAAGGAGTGGCAAATCAAGCTTTGGGTTTCATGTTTCTCCCAATAAACTACAGTGACGCCTATGCTCTGTCTATTTCACAGGAGGACTCAATCATGCTAAATCTGGATTTGGCAGCATCAGGTTCACTTAGAAATCATCCAGCTTTTGCACAAACACCATGCATTCCAACAACATGGAGTGGGATAGATGGGGGCAGGATTGTTGGGAGTGGCCATGAGGGCTCTATATCAGGCACCTCAGCAGTTCCAGTAGTGTACACTACTCCTCCCATAGAACATACGCCACATGCCACCCATAATCTGCTAAGTGTCAACAACATCCTTACCAAGAACAACTACAGTGGCTTGTTTGATCACTCAGACATGAGTGCAAGCATTGGATATTTCCAGGCAAATAGGCCACAAGAAGTGTTTGCAAAAGGTTTCAAAAAGGGAGGATTGTTTCCCATCACAATTAAGCACTCCCCTCGATCAGTTCTAGCAGCTGCTCCATCTTGGAAGACAAGGAACCTGGTATGGCACAATTGCACCCATATTGGCAACAAAGCTCTTGAATGGACATTTCGGCTTGCAGCTGCAGACAATCTGGATCTCATGCTATCAGACACAAATGATACAGAAACTGCATGCAACTGTGAAGCTTGTTTCCTGGCCAAGATGTACTGGCTTCTGCACCCATGATCTCTGGGTGCGTGTTACCAGCCTGACAAACTGCTCGAAGTGGTGACTGCAGACCTGATGGTTTTCTTGCACAACAACAAGTCCCTTGGGGGGAGCAGCTGCTATCTGACTCTCACTGTCAGAAATGCTTTGGGCTATCGTTTTGGATTTGGGGTTGATAGCAAAGCCAAAGCTGCCAAGCTGCATCAGTGGTCAAAACAATGGTTGGAGCGGACTACGGGACAATAGCTCAAATCATGGTCCCTTGACAAAGGTGGTGAAAATTACCCAACTTGGTTTCTTGAAGCATGCCGGGAGAATGGGACAGAACAGCCTCAGTCACTCAGGATGGAAGAGGGGTACTACTGCATAGCCATGGACAGACACTGTGCACTGACCATCCAGGCAAATGCTCCAACCAACCTCTGGGTTGATGGTCTCAACCACCAAGCAAAAATCTACAATTCATTTATACACTAAGAAGATACCATCATGCCTCATGAGGTGCTATTCGGATCTAAGCCAACCATTCACAATCTCAAGACACTTTTCTGTGTTGCGTATGCATACAAACTTCCAAAAAATCACACAGAAGGCAAGTCAAGTCCCTGAGCAGTGAAAGGTCGATACATTGGTCATTCAAACTATCCATGGCAACCCAAGCGTGAAAAGCCAGGCTACCGTATTCTCACTCACAATGAGGATCCCTACTCTATCATGGTCAGCCGAGATGTGGCGTTCATCAAGGATCAGTTTGATCCAAGTAATGTGAATCCTCTCCAAAATCCAGTCAAGACTCTCTCCTGGGATGATTTTCAGCAAGATGATGGGGCTCCCCATGTTCCGGAGGCCATTTCAGTGAATCTCAAAAAACATCAAAACTGGGGTCTTCTTCGAAATAATCCGGATTCTCAGTCTCTTACATTTGAGCACCACTCAACAGAAAATGATCCACAGCAAATTCTCGGGGAGGAAACAGATAACAATAATCAATCCCCTCCACAAGGGCAGACCTCACCTGAAGGGCAGATCTCACCTGAATCCGAGTACCATACTGCTTTCGGGTCAGAGCATGGGCGAATTGAGGGTCCAGTAACACCATTCAATGAGCTGTTAACAGATGAAGAGCGGGAGTTCAAAACTGAATCTGAAGGAAGCACCCCAGCAACTCCGACGCCTGCACCCCATGCAAATCGGTCTTGCACAGGACCACTGCCGACACTTGGCAATGACTGGTTCTCAGATGTAGATGCAGAGGCAATTCTATCCATGTCAAATTGTGCAGCATCTTGTCAAGTTGCTCTGCAGACACAGGATGGAGACTGGGACAAAGAAATTGTAGTTGATGAAGTCAAGTTTCTGGAGGAAGTGGGAAATCACCACAGGCTGGCACTGTCAACTCTCAATGGCCCACGCATTTCAGAAGGACTCAAAGATCCAAAGTGGAAAGAAGCAAACAAGGAGCTAAATCAATTCTGGGGTCTAAACTAGTCTGGCTGCCAAAAGGGGGAAGAACTCTCAATACCATCTGGGTTCTTAAAGTCAAGAAAGATGACACAACTGGTGAGACCAAGTACAAGGCCTGTCTGGTCATGGATGGTAGAAGACAAGTGGCAGGGGAAGACTATGACAAGACCCATACATTGACCCCATACATGCACTCCCTCAAACTGTGGACAGTGGAAGTGGTGGTGCTAACAAGGCAATCAAATGCTATGGGGGCTCACCTTGTGGCAGATCAAGATCGCTTCTGCATATCAACATTCCGCAGGGAATGGAGGTGGCCCAAGAAGATCAAGGAAAGGTGTTAGAGTTGCTACAAGCAATGTATGGGCAAAAACAGGCTTCAAGGCAATGAAAACTCAAATGGGACAATGCTTTGGAAACTATGGGTATGCAGCAATGTCCACATGAACCAATGATCTTCAAAAAGGAGATTATCAAAGATGAAGTAAAAAGGGTCATATTAGTGCTGGTGTTGCCCCGCTCAATGGCAACTGAGTTTCCTTGTTTTTTTTGAATTATGTGAAGGTAGGTGGCATGAAATCATGACTGTATTTCAAACCCAGCTCTTCCAATTTGACAGTGCTGCCAAATAATAGTTTCAAAGAACCACCCTCCAACTTGATCTTCATCACCAGCAAAATAATAGCACCAAATCCTGCTGCAGAATAACCGCACACACTCAAAAAAATCATGTATTTGGGGGAAATATTGGATTACCCAATCTCGGAAGCATGTTTGCATTGGGTGGTTTCAGAGTAACAAATTGTTTGGAATAGATTCTGTCGGTGTAAATGGTGGTGGCATGCTGTACGAGGGTTTGTGACTTGAGGACTAGGTGCTACAACAATGATTTTGGTCTAAGAAGATGTTTATTTGCCTTGTGGAAGCTCTACCATTTATACCCTTTTGGAATAGAACATGAAAGAATCACTCATGGGTGGAAAATTGTGGGTAGCTCCCTGGTTTTCTATTTTTCACGGTAGAAATTATAAAGAACCGATATGAAAAACCCCCAAACATCCCCAAGGACTGTTGGGCCTTTACCAATCCTAAAAGCTACCTTTTCAGTTTCATTTAATCAAGTTACGCAGTAACACAAGTGCTAGATTAAGAGAATACAAAAATCACTCAAGAAGTTCAGAAGAAATTTCGACGAAGTCAAAAATAAAGTGCAATGGTGTTAAAAACAGATGGTCGATAAGGTAAAATAGAGTACTGGTGGTCGGTTGGGGCTTGGAGTGTGTTTATCCAGGCTCTGGGTTTCGCCGAGGTCGTCCACTTGAGACTCCCCTGGGTGGGTTTATGCAATTGCACGGTTGAGGTTGTGGCAGTGGGCGTGCTGGTGTGTCAGGCTTGGCCCAGTAGCCATTGGCTTGCTGTTGGGGATGGCGGCATTCAGTGTAGATGAGTGCAACGGCGGCAGAGATTTTGTTGTAGGTGTCAATGTCAGAGGGCAGAGTATTCCGGACTTCGTTCAGGATGGTGTCAAGCCACGTCATGTGGCCAGCAGGCGGGGTGAGTGTTGTCCAGTTTGGGCATAGCAGGGATGTGGCGCCGGAGCAGTCAGCAGCATGGGATCGGGTCAGGATGTCAGCGCACTTGAGGCACGGTTCGTGTTGGGTAACAGCACCAAGAGTCCAGCAGAGGATGTTGTTGTGCGTCTTGTGGTCGATTCCCTTGCAGGCAGTCAGATACTGCCGGATTGGGTCTTTTGTTTCAACTTAGATGGCGCCAGCAATTGTGTCTGGGTTATTGTCCAGGTTGACAATGGATTCCTTGCGCAGCTTCTGGCGGACGGTGTCAGACAGGGCCCTTTGGGGTTTTGGATGGTGTTTGGTTTTGAACTTGGGCTGATAAGTATTTATTATCTTAAGGGTGAATCACAACACATCAAAACAGCTCTCCTTATATACATTTTTGTCTCCCATAAAATCTAATTAGGCTTTCTTCAATTTCACTTCTCAGCCACCTTTTTTTCCATTTCATTTGTCATAATTGAGATTTTCAGTCAGAAAAGTCATTATGGATGTGAAATCACTCATTTGTCATTTTCCAGTTTGAAATTGCTGAAAAAGTGAGTCATTGCTCACAAATCAGTTTTCAGGCTGATTCATTAATCAGAACTGGGCTGACAGCAAAGGCTTGTCAATTATAATCAATACCCCCACAGTGGGTAAGGTTATTGATTAATTGCTTGACTGGCTTGACATATTAGTCATACAAAAGTGGTAATAGAATACTTGTCTAAGGTGATTTCTATTTCCTCTTCTTCTGCTTATTTCCCTATAAAGATCAGAAGATAGCTGCATGAAGTTGGCAGCAGTGTGGGTTGAACCAGTGACCTGCAGGTCTGTGGCCGCGAACCTTAACAGCTATGCCAGAATCATATAAATTCTAAACATTTGCTTTCCAACCATGTTTATGCTTGATCAGAGCAAGAATAGTTGAAATCATGTAATAGAATAAGCTATCGTCATCTACAAGTCTGCACCCTTTATAGAACACGAGGATTCGTGTATTCATTCCTTGTTATAGTATCTACTAGACGTTTACCCTACTCAATGTCATAATTCATGCCCATTTGTATTGAGGTTGGTGGAATGGTGAGGTGCAGGACTCTTCTTTATCTGCAGTAGAGAATAAGAGATGAATTGGGGAGAATTAACCTTTATTGAAGTAAACAGTGCTCCATCACTTGAGACTGATATTCAACAGATGGTGCATGACTGGGACTGCAGCTCGGGGCGGTGGGGTCAGTGGGTGCTGTTGAAAATCAATCCATTTAGCATCTGCATGGGTCACAAGGGGGTTGGAGCGAGCAAGATGAGGAAGACGTTCCTGATGTGGTCTGTCGACACCCTGGAGAGCGCCTCGCCAGAAATGAACAGCTGGAATGGAGCGATCAGTTGAGTTGTGCAAGCATGACGACCACATGAGGTTGAGTTCAGTGGCTTGATGTTTGAACAGTTCGACTTGCAACAGCTTGTGGAGTGCAGCAGAGGACGTGTTGCGGGGTGTGGAGGTGAGGGTCCGCAGCGCAAGGCACTGGACTGACTCATACAGCTTGAGGATCGATGCAGACGGAATCTTGAGAGCAACACCGTACTCGAGAACAGGCCGGATGAAGCTCCTGTAATTGTTAACAGATGCAGCGGGGGCTTCATACCAACTGACGCAAGCACCATGATGACACTGCGTGCTTTACTGTGCGTTCCTTGGCCAAAAGAGCCCAGTTGATGCCGTGTTGACTGAAGGGGATGCCAAGGTATGGTGCCATATGTGAGGAGGGGAGATCCGTGCCATAGAGCTTGAGGGGGGCATTGCACAGAGCAGGAGTTGGACCCAGGTAGATACACTTGGATGGCGAGAACCGGATTCCGACATCGTTGGACCATTCCTCGCATG
>JAIWWG010000144.1:0-63479 GCA_025435555.1 Chytriomyces cf. hyalinus JEL632 | reverse complement strand
CTTGTTAAGTACATACACCTTGTTTTTATGTGTGCGAGTGTTAGTTTTTGGCCGAGTGAGGAGGTGTCGGATTAAGTTGGGGAGCAATGCATTCGCTGTTGTGTCACCTGAGTCTGAAACAGGATCTTGTTCAAATGATACGCGTTGTAGTACGAATAGAAGGCCCTCTCCGGCTGCTTATGGTCCCACGTCTGCACGCGCGCAAGGATGAAGCATTTTGTCCCTTTCGGCTCCGTATGTTCATGCGCCGCAATCAATTCAGCGAATGTGTCCAAACAAAATGAATCTTCGTAATCGGCGCTGACAGAGTCCAGGACGCAGTCTCCGGTACTATCGAGGAGGTTGATGACTTTCATGGTAGTGTTCTTTCTCCTGCGAGGGCAACTCCTAGCCGTCAAAGGAGTCGCGTTTTTGGGTTTTTTGGAAGATGTTTTGGAACGTATCGAAGTGATATGGTTGATTGGTGTGTTGCCTGTGTGCAAATTGACTCGCGCCATTGTCTACCTTACCCAGTCAGAATCAGGCCCGCACAGAATACAGAAAAAAAAAACTCCACCAAACACTACTTTCTTTTGACAGCTATTTCAGTTTATTTGCGGTATAATAAAGAGGCTTTGAAGCTCAAAACCAGCTGCGTGTGTCACAGAAAGAAAAGGGGAGGAATAGGAGGAAGAAAATTCACACCAAAACAAAAAACACGGCCGGAATACGTGAAAAACAAAATGATACAGGAAGACAGTTACATTAAAGCACCAAGGCCGAGGCCGCAAACACAATCAACGCGCTCACTTCAGCAACAATGCCGGCAGACTTTGGAGAAGCAGCAGCGGTGGGGCTGGAAGTAGCGGCAGCACCTCCGGTGGTCTTAGCGCCGCCAGAGGCGGAACCAGAAGCAGGGGCAGCAGAGGCGGCAGAGGCTCCTGAGGCGGCGGGTGCGGCAGAGGAGGCGGCAGAGGAGGCGGCGGCTGAGGCAACTGCGTTGGCGAAGTCTGGGAGGAGGACCGTGTCAATGACGTGCACAATCATATTGGCGGCAAAGATGTCCGCTGCAACGACCTTGGCTGGTGGATTGTCGTTTTTGGCTCCCGAGATGAGCACATTTTCTCCGTCAACCGCGATCTTGAGCGTGTTTTTACCTCCAGCGAGCGTTGGCAAGGCGTCGATGGACTTGGCGGCAAGAATATCAGTGCTGTGGACCATGCCTGGGACAACGTGGAGTAGGAGAACTTGCTTGAGTTGGTCGACAGTGAGAGTGTCAGCAACGCTCTTGATGGCGGCAAACGCTTCATCGACAGGAGCCAGGATAGTCACGTTCTTGAGTCCAGCGACGGTAGAAGCAAGTCCAGCCTTGGTCAAGGCAGCTAGGAGGGCTGTAAGTTTACCAGCCGTAGCAACATCAACAATGTTGGCTGGTGGGATAAGGACAGCATCAATCACGTGCACGACACCATCGTCGAATGGCAGGGACCTGACCACAGTGGCTGGGGAGGCAGCAGCAGAGCCGATGCTAATGACAGTGCCTTCTTGGGTACCCTTCACCTCACTGCCCTCGAGCGTAGTGAGGAAGGCAGTGTCTCCAGCCTTGAAAGAGGCAGCCGGGAAGAGACTGGGAACAACATGGTACTGCAAAACGCGCGCGACGTCGGCGGCCTTTGTGGGGTCGAAACCTGCTGCGACGACTGCCTCAAATGCCTTGTCAGTGGGAGCGAAGAGAGTTCCCTTGAAGCCACCGAGGGCGCCCAGAATGGCAGGCTGACCGGCGACGAGGGTCATGAGTGTCTTGAGGTCGGCGTCGCCTGAGACGACAGCGGTGAGAGGGGCCGCGTAGACTTGGGAGAGGAGAAGCAGGGCACCGGCAAGGAAGGCTTTCAATTGCATTGTGTGTGTTTTTTGGATGTTTTCTGTTGTTGATGTATGGTTTGTTTTTGGGAGTTTGTTTTGACGGCAAGAAATTTTTCCTTTTTTTGACGGGATTCTCAGTTTCTTGACAAACAAAAAAAAAGGCGTGATTGCAAATGCTCTGTTTACTTTTTACAGCACACACCAACTGGGGACATGCAATCGCTGGAAACTCATTCCACGCACTTCCCTCACACGATGCACTCCCATCCACTCCGCTCCAACGCCCTCATGCTCAAAACTCAAAAGAATCAAAGTCCTCCACGTCCGATATGAAAGGAAGATGCAGCCAACATGACACATAAAACATGGCATCCGCAGTGTGCTTCACTTTAAATATGTTCGCAAACAGTTCCGACTTGAGCTGAATTTCCTTTTGGAATGCTGCGACTCTGTTCTTTAAGTCTGCGAGGAAACAAAAAAAAAATGAGTGCAGGCACCTGAAGAAGATCAAATATATACGCACGTGTAGTCTTTTCTGCATGTCCAAACGAATCGACATGAGAATATCCCGCCATGAGCGACTGCACCACCGTCTGCATATCCACAACAATGCCCTTCATCAACCGCAGGACCGACAGAATCGTTGCCCGGCCATTCGCAAGATCATCCATAGAAACGGCATTGGTGGTATCCGAGTCGTCTGAATGGAAGCCGTGCTGCGGACTGCCCCACTGCATCCCCTTCTTCTCTTGGCACAGATGCCGAGACAGAACCCAGTTTGCGATGGTTTGGAAAGCAGCTTGGCCGTCTGTGTTGAGACGCTGGAATCGCGTGTCGAGGTTGACAAGCGTTTCCAAGCTTCGTTGCATTTACGATTTTAATAAAATGCTGTGACACCACCACACGCGTGAAATATTCTTGATAACCAGAAAACAAAAGGACCTCATCGCGCACTCACAGAATTTGCGCGGGAGTAATTAATGCCGCGTTTCAAAGTAAGCAAAATCAGAATTATGAATGAAAGGGGACAAAAAATTAAAGTCTTGAAGCAATCACCCTCCGCGCTCTTCATTCATGTCATTTTTGACTCAGGCAGCTACGCTGTCAGATGCTTCACCATACCCAGCAACTACCGCATCAGCATCAACACCGCAGGATGCACTGCCAGTTACGTCCGGTTTGCTGGAAACTGGTGAAGCCGACCAAATTGACGACGATGAGCCCGGCGATATTTCGGACAACTCGGATTCGGAATCCACACAATCCATGACCAGCGCCAGTGCAAGTATCTCGACTGATGTATTCTCCACTCTGACGGTGAACTCAGGGAATGAGAACAGGATGCTGGGGCGTTTGACGGAGACTGTGCCACCTCCTCAACCGCTAATCTCGCCAGCAGCTGCTGCGGTAAACACACTGGAAAGCTCACATGAAACCAGCCCTTTTGTTATTGCTCTACCTTTTGTCGTGATTGGTCTTGCCGTACTTTTGGGGATAACGGCGCTGTGCATTGTGAATCGAAGGTCGCATAAGAAGGTGAGGAGAGGTAGTGCAAGTCTGGAATCGGGGCTCTCTACCATCAACAATGAGAGTAGGGCAAGATTAGCAGTGTCAAATGGTCATGACGGAGAATTGGGGAATGCTACCTATGTGATGGAGCCAAGTCGGACAGAGCGAATAAGCTCAGTGCCATCAATATCCTCAGAGCACATGGAGCAGGAGTGCATAACGCAGGAAGACATCAGGTCTTCGTTCGAGACCATGGTCGCCACGTCTTCTTCACAACCAGTTGCTGCTCGCCCAGGTCAAGTTTTACCAGCTCTCGTGATTCCGTCCATACCAAATCCACCCAAACAAATCGAATCACCTCCAAAGCATTCAGCGCCGAGTGAATCCGAATACGAAGCGCATTTGGCAGAAATCGACTCATCTCTCGCGTTTGTCGATTCAATGCAAAGGCGTAATAATGCTATGACAGCTGCTTTCACGGTCAGCCCACAATCTCTTGTACCGTCCGATCTTTCAATGAGCGATGACGCCAGGGAGTGCACTCAAGCACCTCCACGCAATGGACACGTGCTAGGAAGCGAAGGCCCCATTCCCGGCGCTGTATCCAATGAAACACGCTCAAAGCGAACTCCTGTGAACGTTGAAGGGCATTTGATTATTCCCGAGTCAAGCAAGCCGATGGAACCTGGTGAAATTTCTGCGACGTTTATTATACTGAATGGAAGCGGTGACAGTGATGTTCATTCAAGTGGTGGATCGGGAGGCGACAGTTCCGGGTTTGATTTGCTCTCGCCGGTGGAATCGTTTCATACTGCTGCTGAGAGGAGGTCTATTGGAAGTGGAGATTATATTAAGGATGAGTGGAGGTCTGTTCATTACAATTGATGTTTGGGAGTTGAGTGACTAGTGTTTACCCTGCTGCATATGGGGGAATATATTCGTGTTTCTATGGAGCTCTCGCTTTCCTGGCGTTGTTCTTTAAGCAATCGAATGCCGTCCCGCACAGCTTTCACTACAGTTCAACTGTCAATGACAAATTGTTTATTTGGCAGCTTCTGGCCAGTAGTGCCTCAAGGCAGCATCCTTCTCTTCTTGGCTCATTTGAATCCCAAAATCGCTTTGAATAATCAAATCCAGTTGCTCGAAGCTCTCGATATCGACCGAGCAGTTCAAGGCGCTTGTTTCAGACGTTTCGCGCCGCCGGAACGCTTTTCCAACGAGCTGTAGTGCTGCACCCGATTTGGAGACGATTGAGAGAAACAAGAATCGTTGCAGAAAATGTTTTGGGGAATGTGACACGTAGAAATTCATGACTTCGTAGTCTTGAGGTCTAAGGCAGAACGGTTTAACTGGGATTCAGCGCGGGGAATAGGGAATCATTTTTTGGTTACCTGCCGCGTTCTAAGGTAAAATAGAAAAGAGGCGTGAACCGCTGTAACGGGTCAGAGCTGCGGTCGACACCGTCGGCTGGAGCCGCCCATGGAGCCCGTCTGTGCCAGACCATAAAGTTCCCAGGCCCCGTCAAATCTGCCGCTTGAATGCGATAAGCCTCTCCAGCAGGTCCCTCCGATGTTGCCCCCCCCGCACTTGAATCGCTTCCACGAACCGAGTCCCACCCAAATCCACGAGATACGTGTCATTTCCCAATTCGACAAAGACAATCATGTGCAGCACAGCGTTAAAGATCCACTTGTCAATGCTCTTTTCGAATGCTGCGAATCGTCCGACGCCACTAGATGCCTTGAAACCGAGTGCTTTGATGGCACATAAGAAGAGAAGGTTGTTTTGGAGACATGTTCCGCCGCGCTTTTCGGCCACTAAAAGTTGAAAGACCTGAGGCGGATCAAGGGGCAGCTCTGTCTTTGTGAAGAGAGGGCCGATATTCTCAAATGGGATGGATGTTGCATGCGCATAGACGAGTTGGTTCAGGAGATCCAATGAGGGAAGTTCGTCCAGCCGTAGGAAGCTGCGACCGATGCGTTTCAAGTATTCGCGAGCTTGTTGAGCGGAGAGAGCTTCGAACTCGTGAGCGGGATTTAAGCTGGTGATGGTCATGATGCATAAAGATAAAATGCTGCGAAATATGCGTGACCCTTGATCTTGAAGCGGCAGTCCTCCTTCACGGTGATATTTCAGGCTGACTTGCGACTTACGACCATTTTTAAAGGATCGCCAAGAACAAAGAACATATATTCGATTGACTCCCGTTCGTGCGCTGAAAATCATGTCCCTGGACTTGACCGCAAATTCCGTTATGGCCTTGGATACGCTCAGCTATTGGTTCTCCGTAGTGTTTCTTGTCATTGGAAACGTGGCGATTTTGTTCAACTACACTATCGTTCTTCTCAACCTGAAACACGCTCAACAACTCGCGCCCAGTTCATTTATCATACTGTGGCTGTGTTTCTTTGACGGGACATCAATATTGAGCAATGTCATTGTTTCAGCGCAGCACCTGCTCCGAAACAATGTCTCAGATGACGTCTTGCCGATACAAGTGCACGGCGCACTCATTGTCTTTGCGCAGTGTTCATCTCTACTGCTGTGTTTCGGGCTCACTTTTTTCCGCTATCTTGTGATCGTACAAAACTTGCAGTTGTCGAGATACTTTGCGACTATTTACACCTCATCAGTCGCGGTTTTATCATCATTAATCGCCGGGATACCATTTTTCCTTGGAACGCAAAGCGAGTCCTATATTCTTCGACCGAGTACTGTTTACTGCTCCCCGGATTGGAGTCTTCGAAATTCGAAGGAAGTCATTCTCACGTGGGCGTGTTTCGCGGCAGTGTTTTTACCCACCAGCTTTGTCATCTATGCATACGTTGCCATCATGTCTACCGTTCGGCAGTCTGTTTTGGAAGTGAAAAGCAGCCAAATGATCATTGGTGACACTGCCGGGGCTGCTGGCACTGACCTGGATACATCTGAGGCTGGAGTCACTGCAGGCGAGAAACTTCGACCAAGACCCAAGATGGAACTCCAGCAAGACAATCTCCTCAAGCAAAGCATCATTATCGTCTGCGCGTTTTTGATTGGTTGGACTCCGTATGTCATAAGTGGGTATTACCAGGTTTATTTCAAACACTTGATCTGAATATTCCAACAACAGTGTCAACATACGAGTTCGCAGGTGGGATGCGAGCATCACCTATTTTTGACTACGCAGCGGCCATGTGCGTCACAGTTTACGATGTCATCAACCCCATCATTGTTTATAAATACGATCGGGATATTCGTGCCAATTGCAACAAAGTCTTCAATAAAGGAACAAGATGTTAGCAGATATATGCGCTTTTGAAACCTCAGCTTTTTTTTACCCCCCCGCCCCCCCAGTACACGGCCCACACACACTTTTCTGTGGAGATTCTCTAATAAATTTTGAATTGTGAGTCTCGCCACTGCGGCAAGTGACGAAATAACTCAACTTTGAATAGTGTGAGGAATTGTCAACTTGATTCAGTGAGGGATGAGGTGGTTGATTTTAGTGTGTATAAGCGCTTAAAATGTTGTGTTTATTTCAATGAGAGTATTGTGTGTTGTCGTTTCAGTCAAAAAGTGCACGTGGCTGCATTTTTTGAACTAAAAATAAATTACATTTAAATTTAAAAACAACGGTATTTTTTTTTTTTCATTACGGCCAAAAAAAGAACAGCTGAAAGCCAGCACCGTCCAAAAGAAGAGCAAACTGTCCCAAACTGATCAATAAAACATGTAAGAATGTGTTTCATTTGTATGCAGAGTACTGAATGATCTTGCAAGCAGGAGTAACATGGAACTGGACACTGATACTGAAACCCCCATCGAATCCACCGAATCCACTGTTGAGGACACTATTGACCCCCATGTTGAAGTCCTGCGCTCGATTCGAATCAATCCTCTCCTCAAACTGACTCCACGGCAGCACACAAACCCCAACAACACTCTTGATAAGTGGATCCTTCGCACAGCAAATGTGGACACGGCCCGAAAGGATATCTGGAACAAGTTCCGTAACAAGTGAGTCAATGCAATTGACATGTTGTGATGAGACAGTGGTGACCCAAAAAACTTACACTACAGTTTAATGCGGCGTGCAATCGTTGATGAAAATGCCAGTCCACACAGCTTCAACATCAGTGATTCAGACCCTACCATTGATGACATCGACAGCTACATCTATTTCAAAACCAGCAGTCAAAAATATTGCTTTGGGATGAAGACATCTTTCACCAAAATCTGGTGGTGCTGGTGGTGCTGGTGGTGTATTCAGGGCAACAACAATGGGCTTCACGCCTTCAGCAAAGACAGAAAGTTCAGATGGAGGTGCCACCAGAGTATGGGAGTGCTTTGGACATTCCCCTACACTTTCACTGGAGCTGAGAAGAGCAGATACTTTCTTTTGTTGAGTGGCTGTTCATAAAACAATGTCAGTAGAGGCAAAAAGATTCAGCAACAGGTGAAAACTCACTGAAGGCAGCAGAAGGCGTCGCTAAGAAAGGATTTGGGGTTGATACAGTATGATGACAGAATAGGTGAATCCCAGTGACCAATGATCGGAGTAGCTGCATCTGAGGCTAAGTTTTGCAGCACTGCACTCAAACCTGAGGGACCACTCTTTGGGTAGGCAAGAGAAGGCAGGAGTGGTGCAAAGGAGAACATGTTGTTGTTGTTGACAAGGTCTTGAGAATAGTCAGAGGGTCCCGCAGTAACTGGGTGTTGGCTTGCTGGTATAGTTGTATTCATGGTGGAGAAGTAGGTGGGGCTGGAGCAGGAGGGGCTGGAGCAGGAGGGGCTGGGGCTTCAGTGTTCACAGAGCTTCTGGCAAGCCTTCCCGTGGCCATGCTCTCCGTAAACAATGAGTTCAGACATTCAAAGTCAGCGAGACCAGAAGTTATCAGCTTGTGCGCCAATGCCTGCTTGTCTTTAGGTAGAGCCTGAACAAAATGGTCAGCAAGGCATGCACGTACACACATAAAGAAAGCTTACCGCAATGTACACCCTCACAACGTCTTTTTCATTGGTTGGTGCATGAATGGAGAAATTCCAACCCCAACCGCTGAGGTCTCGCATCTTCAAAGCAGTGCCGAGCTTGAGCTTGAGGACATTGACCTTGGATTTGATTTGGGTGAGGTCCAACTGGATGTTGAACTCTCGGTTCAGCTTGTCAAGCACCACCTGCCATGATTCAGGCTTGAACGTTCCCGCAGCTTGTTTGCCATGATCGGCTTCAATCAACAGCAAATGCAGCATGTAGGAGACTTCCTCCTTGGCCCAAGAGTGCAGTTGCCATACTGGAGTGGTCTGGGCTGGAGCGGTCTGTGTTGGAGGGGTCTGGGTTGGAACGTACCCTTGAGGCTGGGCATGTGTGTGGGCCGGAGGCTGGGCGTGCGAGTGGATTGGAGGGTGGGCCGGTATCTGGTACGGCTGAGCGTTCTGGCAGGGTGACGTCTGTGGCACTGATCGTGGTGCCATTGCGTCTTGTTCTTGGAAGAAAAAACGCAAAGATGGTGCCACCCATTCCCCTTATTGCGTCATTGCAATGAGGGGATATGAGTCACAGTATTTCCCCTCAAGTGGAGGAGAAAAAAGTGCAAGAACTGCACGGCTGCCAACACACTGCCACAACAACACTAACAGCAATGCTCTGCCTCCTCTGCCGAGAGCTACTCTCCCACCACTACCTCCAGCACTGCGCCCTCCAGCACTGCGCCCTCCAGCACTGCGCCCTCCAGCACTGCACCCTCCAGCACCAACACTTCAGCCACCACCTCCAACACTCTACCCTCCAGCACTGCACCTCCAGCACTGCACCTCCAGCACTCCACCCTCCAGCACCAACACTTCAGCCCAGCACCAACACAGGCGCTGCTGTTTCCAGCCACCCATAGTCCCCGCAAACAGCACAGTTGCTACAAAAGGCATCTGCTGCTGTTCCCATCATAAACCTCACAATCACTCAGGCTTGGTCACAGTCAACCTGCACCCAGGGCATTTGGTATGTTTGAAGCGCCCTTACAGGTTATCAGGACAGCTAATCAACTTGCACCAAACAGTCAAACTGTCACCAAAATGACCATACCTCCTTTGACTCAAAGGCAGGAGCTTGAATGCACCATCAAGAAAACCTTGTTAATGATGATTCTTCGCATAACTATCTCGCTCATCGACAAGAACCTCTGCAGGCAGATCTGAGTCCCATGGCACACTTCCATCCTGAGAGGAAGCATGTGGCTGCAAGAAATCTGCTGCGGACATCCCACTAGAATCCTCAACGCCCTTCGGATGAACACTAAAACCTTTGAGTAAGTGAGCTTTCATTTTTGCTGTTGTTCTTTTATTGAGGCTTTTCTTTTCAGTGGCTTGGTGCACCTGCTAGTGTCGACTAGAGCACTTCCAACAACTCGGTTCATGCAGCCATTTGAGCAAGTCGCCATTTGCCTGTATGTTGTGGGAGGGAATAACTCCAACGGTGCGACGCAAGAGCGATTTCAACGCTCTGCAGATACTGTCAGTTGATCTTTTCAAGGGGTACTGAATGCCCTCCTAAAGCTGCAACTGAAATTCATGTGCCTGCTGCAAGCAGATAGTCCAAACCCCCTGAAATTGCACTCAATCCCAAATTCTCCCCATTCTTCGACAGCTGTATTGGAGCATTTGACAGGATGCACATCAGTGCCATTGTAGGTGAAACTGAAAGCAACCCATACCGATGTTGTAAAGGCAGATTGCTGACACAGAACATGCTTGGTGTTTGTGGCTTTGACATGAAGTTTCAGTTCATTCATGCAGGCTGGGAGGGTTCTGCTCATGACGGCAAAGTGCTTGCAGATGCATACGAAAATGGATTTGTCATTCCAGAAGGGAGATTGTATGTTGCAGATGCAAGTTATGCGCAGTGGGACAATGTTCATGTTCCCTACCACGGAGTGAGGTATCATCTGAAGGAGTGGTGCCAAGGCAACCTAGAGTATGATTCTTTATTTGTTGAATATCAGTCTCAAGTGATGGAGCACTGTTTACTTCAATAAAGGTTAATTCTCCCCGATTCATCTCTTATTCTCTACTGCAGATAAAGAAGAGTCCTGTACCTCACCATTCCACCAACCTCAATACATATGGGCATGAATTATGACATTGAGTAGGGTAAATGTCTAGTAGATAACAAGGAATGAATACACGAATCCTCGTGTTCTATAAAGGGTGCAGACTTGTAGATGACGATAGCTTATTCCACTACATGATTTCAACTATTCTTGCTCTGATCAAGCATAAACATGGTTGGAAAGCAAATGTATGGAATTTATATGATTCTGGCATAGCTGTTAAGGTTTGCAACCACAGACCCGCAGGTCACTGGTTCAACCCACACTGCTGCCAACTTCATGCAGCTATCTTCTGATCTTTATGGGGAAATAAGCAGAAGAAGAGGAAATAGAAATCAACTTAGACAAGTATTCTATTACCACTTTTGTATGACTAATCTGTCAAGCCAGTCAAGCAATTAATCAATAACCTTACCCACTGTGGGGATATTGATTATAATTGACAAGCCTTTGCTGTCAGCCCAGTTCTGATTAATGAATCAGCCTGAAAACCGATTTGTGAGCAATGACTCATTTTTTCAGCAATTTCAAACTGGAAAATGACAAATGAGTGATTTCACATCCATAATGACTTTTCTGACTGAAAATCTCAATTATGACAAATGAAATGGAAAAAAAGGTGGCTGAGAAGTGAAATTGAAGAAAGCCTAATTAGATTTTATGGGAGACAAAAGTGTATATAAGGAGAGCTGTTTTGATGTGTTGTGATTCACGCTTAAGATGATAAATACTTATCAGCCCAAGTTCAAAACCAAACAGGATTCATCTCAACCAGTTTTAGGAGATCAAAGACGTTGAATGGGTGTCCGTCTGTCACCAGAACCTGCCATTTGGGAAGTTCGCGGATGGGTTGACCAGTGAAGTCAAAAAATTCAGGATGCCAATCCCCAGTACGCGACATGAGGCTGGTTGCTGCTTCAAGCGCCACGCATAACTCGCGAAATGTTGCACGCTCATCATGAGCTATGTCAAAAAATTGAGCCTGCGCCTGCAACGTGGCAATGTGTTGATGTTCCCCCTGTGCCTGCGCATACACCTGCCACTTGAACAAAATTCCAGTTCGTAACGTCCAGGACTTGCGAACAGCATGTCTGACCCTTGTCCAGCGCGTGTGTTTTGTGTGTGTGGCCATGACATACTTCATATCAGGGCTCCATCCATCCATCTGAGACAACAAGGGTTGAAAACCATGCTGCAAGAGGAGGATGGCAATGACGCGACGGTCATTGTCACAAGCAACTCTCAACGCGTTCGAAGACAAATGAGCACCAAACGCAAGCAGTTGTTCCACAAGTGGCATATTACCAACTGCACATGCCTGTTCCAACAGTTCACCTTGATAGACGTGTTGATTCGCACCATGCATTAGAAGCAAGTTCACCATCCGAGTTGCTGTGGCGTTGTTACCGCCGATTTGCAAACTGTTTGACTTTTGACATGCACACCAAAGCGCTTGACTCTCAGGCTGCAAGCCATTGTCAAGTAACAACTGCACGACAGAATAATGGATCTTATCCACCGCATTCAATAAGCAGCCCAATGTTGCGCGAGCTCCATGTTGCAGCAAAACTTTGACAATGAGTGTGTATCCTCTTCGACATGCAAGAAACATGGCGTCTGGCATGGCTTCAGTCATACCATGATGAAGTAAATCGATAACGACTCTCCTATTACCGCGTTTTACAGCTTGGTACAGTGATGTTGTTTCCATTTTCAATCTTTGAAACTGAAAGAAAAAAAAACAGAACATTTTAACGTCCACGCGCAAGTACACGAGGTGGGAGGCAAGTTTGGACGACACGTCTTCGCGCCCCACCCCCCATTTGTCCAAAACCGGGTTCAGAAGACATTCGAATAATATCCCGCAGCGCCAGTGTCTCATCGACTGCTGGACGACTACTGTCTACCGCAAGTTGCGATTCCATTTCGGAGAGCAAGAGTTGTAGCTGATGATGTAACATTGCGGTTTGTTCGCCGTCTTGTCCATCATCACTATCTTCTCGGACCCAAATCACACTTTGAGACCCGACGATATATTTAAAGCGATACACGATGTTTTTTGTACTTGAATCCACAACACTCCATAGCGACGTCCATGGGTCCGAAATCATGGGGTTAAGGGTGATGTGAAATGAGCCGAGAGACATTCGAGAAAGGAACGCAAACCTGATGGCGATTTCAAGGCAAATCTTGAACTTCCCGACTTGAGTCAATCCATTACCCGCAGGTACAAGATTGCCATATGCGAAAATTGCCGCAAGCAGTGCAGGTTTATTTTTGTAATCACAATTTAGGAATTTCTCACAGAAGATTGGCGGACCAGAAGATGGATCGACCAAAACCGAAGCCCTATAGCCCTTAAGTTCTGTTGAATGATCGAACGCTACCCAAGAGCTTGGATCCTGCAGTTTGAGCTGAAAATAGGCGAGGCAAAGTTTCTCTTCCGAAGCCAACAAACTAGCCCCACCTTGCTGCACACTTGCAGTCGTCCATTTTTTGCCGATATTTTTAAACACATCTCCGGCCAGGTTCTGAAAGAGCATTAGTTTTGTTGTTGCTTCTTGACAAGTTAAAAAAATGTGGAAGGTGCAACCAACCCACCACGTAAATTCAGGCCACAGTAGTTTATATCGCCTTGCACCGGTTGGAATAGAGCTGCTGCCTCAGCCTTTTGAAGCAGGTACCTAAAATTCATGTAAAATTCAGCGCTATGATCCATAGTAACGCATCCGACGTGACTCAACTCATGAAGGACGACATACATCAGCAGATTTTCGTCAAACAACGTTTCGCGATCATCTCTCGACCTCAAGCACAGAACGATCGCATCGCCCTTGTTGATTGTATATGAGGTAAGTCCTTTTTCAATGCGACCTTCCGAAAGAGCCTCTGGGTTGTATCTTTCAAGGAGTCGCGCACAAAAGCCGCGGTATTTGGGATCAGGGCTGACATTCAGACTCTTTAGAAATGGCTCAAGTTTCATATTGATGCGTGCAAGTGTTTCTGCTGTTTCCTGCGACTGCGGTGAGTTACGAACCAGATACGATCGCCCGTCCAGTAAAGCTCGCACGCGGATTCTTGCATCCGATAAATGATATCGAAAAATGAAGTAGATAATCAAGCACGACGTGAGTACCAAAGCAAACAAATCCAGCATATGTCAAGTTCTTTCCCCTTGAGCGAAGAAAAAGACTCACTAGATCCTCCTTGCTCCAACCATGATGTCACCCAGTTGATTGCGCTCTTTTTCGTATTTTTGTAAGGTCTCGTTCATACGATCCATTCCTTTCGTGTCTTTGGTCTGAATCGGCTTCAGCAGCCCATCCGCAGTATCCGCCCCACTTCCGTTGATTCCAGTGACGTCCGTCATTACATTTGGATTTGCGTACATGAAATCACCGACACTGTTACTCGCGCTCAGGCCACCGCCACCGCCACCATCATCCC
This sequence comes from Chytriomyces cf. hyalinus JEL632, assembly GCA_025435555.1. Classification (NCBI taxonomy): domain Eukaryota; kingdom Fungi; phylum Chytridiomycota; class Chytridiomycetes; order Chytridiales; family Chytriomycetaceae; genus Chytriomyces; species Chytriomyces cf. hyalinus JEL632. Next base: position 49,596 of record JAIWWG010000144.1, on the reverse strand, counting down.
CCAAACCCATTAGATTCAGTTCTGGCAATGGATTGGTGCCTTCCGAATCCGCAACAACTTTAGGCGCGGCTAATGCGGCTAGTTGATGTGGGTGGCCCCTCAGTTGCTGTAATCGCTGCTGTTGTAATACCTGGTTCTGGATGTATGAGTTTGCAGCGGGCGGCGGTCTGCTCACACCTAGTTGCTGGTTGACCCATGCAAAGGCATCTTCCCCGACAAACGTCTCGCCCGCAATGATGAGGGTTGGGACGTCATGTCTCATCTTTGAAATAAAATGTTATTGTTTGAAAATTGTTAAAAAAACATCTTGTGCAGCAGAACCTCGCAATGGCGCGCTGTGACTGTTTTCGGTTGAGATTTCCCAGTCACGTTTGCTGTCAGGGTACCGTCCACAATACAGCCAACCCGCGCAGTGTCTGTCACAAGTTTGTCCGACTGCAACAATCCCATCTGGCTAAAAAAAAAAGTCATCAGCACTTGAACCAGAGACCCGCTGCTGAAACATATATATACCTGACCGTCTGACCAGCCGAGAAGCCCGCGTCCGTCATATTGGGTCCGCAGTTGGCCAGGATGGATACGGTCGAGATGGCGTACACGGTGGTGATGAATACGCATGTTCCGTTCGCAGGCGTACTGGGGAACTGAAACGAGAGAGCCGCCAGAGTTCCGCTCGCTCCGACGACGACTCCTGGTGCATTCACTGTCACCGTTGAATTGGACGAAGGTGTGACATATGCGACTGCGCCGTGCACAATACCGCTCCTGCATATAGGGTGCCACCCAAGACAAGCGACTTGCCCACTGTGGCACCACCCACGACTGCGAAACTTCCACTGGCCGTTGAAATGGTGGCGTCCTGATTTCCTGTCACTGTGAGTGTTGTTGATGCGAGGGATGCAATTGACAGCGACCCTGACAAATTGGTTGTCCCCCCAACAGTCAGGTCACTGGCGATTGTCACGGCCTTCGCCACACTCATCCCACCTGTCAGAGTTACGCTTGTGTCTGAGGTATTGGTGAATGACACCAGTCCTCCAAAAACTGTGTTTCCAGAAATGTTGGCGGATCCCTGAATTGCACAGGATCCACCCACTGTTGCATTTTTGGCCACTCCTAGTCCACCCGCCATGACAAGACTTCCAGAACTTGTATTTGCCGAGTCTATGGTCGATGTGATGGTGACTGCTTGACTAAAAGAGGCACTCCCCTGATAGACAACCGATCCACTTGCGACAAACGTGCCTGAAACGGCGACGGAACCTCCAATCAATATGGATTTGGAGACACTCACTCCACCGGCTACAACGACTGCTCCTGTACCGACTCCCGACGAATCCGACGTGTTAGTGACAGTCAGACTCGTGACACTCACGTTGGAACCGGAAAACGTGGCTGAGCCAGATACATTCAGGCTCTTCATTACACCTAGACCTCCGGCAATGGTTACTGCAGCGGAATTTGGACTTGTCGCATCTAAACTTGACTGGATTACAAGTCCCCCCGAAACGGACACGCTGACGCTGCTACCCACGTTTAATGAACCTGAGACGTTTATCAACCCCACTACACTCACGGATCCTCCAACAGTGACGGATTTTGCAATTCCAACTCCACCGGACACAATCACACTCCCAGTGCCGACAGATACCGTGTCCACGGTGGACGCGAATTGCGCATTAGAAACGACTGTGAATGGCCCCGACACTGTCAGAGATCCCTGAGCCGATGTTGCGCCTTGCACGGTCAATCCACCACCGACATTTGCATTTTTACCGATCCCAATGCCACCGGCGACAACCACGCCACCTGACAGGACAGAATTTGAATCCAAACTACTTGCAAGAACCGTTGCTGCTGCAACGGTCAATGTGTTTCCAATGTACAATGATTTCTGGACACTAAGACCACCAGCGATCTGCACTGCCCCCGTATTGACAGTCGTTGAGTCAGTTGTGTTGAGAAAGAGTGCAGGGGATGTTGCTGTCAGCGTGCCTGAAAAAACACTATTCCCGCTCGCATACAAGGTTTTGGCAATGCTGACACCGCCCGACACAACAATGCTTCCTGAATTGGCGTTGAATGCATCTGTTGTACTGGTCACAAAAACAGTGCTCTGGAAAGTGGCGGCTCCAGATACCTGACTTGTCCCAAAGATGGCGTTCGCGTTTGGGGCTGATATGCTTGCTCCAGAAACAGTCAAATTTTTCGCCACGGAGCACCCACCAGCAAGAACAAGGCAAGAATCAGAAGTGCTTGTGATTGACGTGGACCCCGAAACCGTCATTCCGGACGCTAGGGTACACGTGCCGCTCACCAAAAGAGTACCACCAAGGGTGGAACCACCAGCTACAACCAGACTTGAACCAACGCCAAGGCCTCCACTTACAACCAGAGCACCCGAACTGGGCGACACAGAGTCCTGAGTACCCAAAACTCGACATTGGGAATTTGCGATCAGACTTTGAGCAAGCACCTGGTTCGAGGCCGTGACCGAGCCCGTCACAGTTGCGGATCCTGCGAGAACCAGGCTCTTTCCTATGCCAATGCCTCCCGCAAACACTGCACACCCCGTGGATGATGAGACTGCATCTTGTGTATTTTGAACAACCAAAGTTCCATTCACTGATGCGTTTCCTCCGAGAATTACTGTTTTTTGAATCACTGCACCCCCTGTTACGACCAAAGCTGCTGGCGTCGAAGTAGACACGGCATCCAAGGCGCTGTCAACTGTAACGGGTCCGCCACAAAAGATGGATTTTTGGACCCCGATTCCGCCCGACACAACACAACTCCCTGAAGAAACGGAACTGGAGTCCAGTGTATTTGAGAATTGCACTAAGCCCGCAATTGAAAGCGAAGAGGTGGACGACAAAGGTCCCGCAATAGCGACGGATGTTTGGAGCGTGGGTGATCCCGCGACAACAAGATTGCCAGCCACGTTGGCCGCAGAATCGAATGAAACAATCCCTGTTAACCGCGTGGTACCTGTTACGGATAACAACCCCCCAACGTTGAGGCGCTTCGTGACGACCATTCCTCCTGCCGTGCTAATGGATGTGTCAGTGGTATTGGAACTGCTGAAGAGCGCGGTAGTTGAAACAGTTTGTCGAAAACTCACTGGCCCCATGTACGTTGCAGTACCTGTGACAGTGAGCCCCGCGCCAAACGATGCATTGAGACCAACTCCAAGACCTCCGGTGATTACAACCGCACCCGTGTCTGGGCTGACGGAATCAATCTGTGCAGAAAAAGACGCCTGATCAAGTACATGAATTGTTTCCCCAACGTAAAGTGACTTTGCAATCCCCGCACCGCCCGCAGTAACCCAGCTTCCAGTGAATGGACTCAACGAGTCGGACGTACTCTGAATAACCGTAGTGGACAACGTTGTTGTTCCCATGCAAGATAAATTTCCCGAAAAACGAGTATCGGACTGAAACCATGCTCCACCGGTCACGGTCAACGCATTCGAATCAGAGCTGGATATTGTGAGGCTAGAACATACACCCGCTCCGTCAACCTTGAGGACATCGTGTACGTACAAGGACTTGCCAAAAGAACCTCCTCCAGCAACAATTAGGGTACCTGTGCCAACTCCGCCTGAGGTGTCGTTGAGGCCGTTGAGGGTCAATGACTGTGTGCTCGTACTATATGTAAATGTTCGACTCGATGTCAACTTGGATTGTCCCGTACGTGGATCTGTGCCTCCAAACAGGACTTGTTCGGCCTCAAAGGTAGTTACTCCAGTACCACCGTATGCACTTGTTATTGGTGTGGCGTTCCAAATCCCGGTGGTGATACAACCCAGCACCGTCACTTGAGGCTGTGACGGGCTAACACTGATGATGTTTGCTGCAAAGTCACGAGTCAGTCCAGTTCCTGCAACCACACCACCATTATTGGCTGAAAAGAATGACAGGTTGACTGCATCCTGTGGATTTATTGGCGCCCCAACATTCGAGAGTCGAGAATTCTTCATATCAATACCTCCCTCGGCCGATATGACACCCTCAGACCAGACACCACCAATCACACCAATACCACCATCGACCATCAGTGCACCCGTACTACCACTCACTGCCGGTGTCTTATTGGTTAAATGGACGGGAAGCCCGTTGGCAGCAGTCAATACAGGTTCATTATCAATAAACACATTTCCAAATTCCTTCACAACGTTTCGAGACTGTGTCATGTTGTTGACAAGGGTCGTAAAAAAATCACAACAGCGACAAAATCTCGCGCTTGTGCTTGACCATTCTATCCAGCGTCTTTCGAACAGTTTTCGGGTCACTGTATCCAGTCGCTCGCACCACACTCCGCTTGTTCACAATGACATTGTTGGGTACATGATGGCTGAAGAACGTCAGACTCGCGCAGGCCACATACACTGGATTTCCGGGTCCTTCTGATGATGGAAAAATGTGACGCGTGGCAAAGTCAGCTATTTTCTGCACTTGACTCTCTATTTGGAATCCCATCTCGAATCTGCTGCATAGCCGATGGACCCATTCTTCCGCTGTATACATTGGCGCATTGTCACGCCATCCTGTGACTTTTGTCACGAGCAAGATGGCTTTTAAGAGTGAGGGTAGCGGTATACGCATGCCAATGGATGCCATCATTTGAACGACCAATTTCTTCTGGACCGCAACGCGTTCTTGCAACATAGCAAAGTAAAAGCAGGCGGTCTTTAAATGCGATCTTGTCGTGTTTCGCTTCAAATAGCAGTGTTGAGCCTTCATCTCCAAAGCCAAATGACTCCACTGATTCCAAGTGACTTGAGGGATACTCGCAGGAAGATTGTATCTCTCCCGAATTTGTTCAAATTCAGCGATGAACACCTTACGTGCAACGCTTTGTACGATAGTGCCGTCGCCTTCAGAGCGCATGACAAGTCCACTTGTCCACTGATGTATCCTCTTTTGGCGACTGTATTTTGAACCGCCACCAAGCTCGATAGAATGTGGTTGAGACGGGAGAGACGTCCCAGTAGTGTCAAGGCACGGCGAATCGACGCAGCCACACATCAAACATACCCAGTGACCTGATTGAACTGCCAGGTCGGCTGAGTCGCAACAGGAATCCATGCAAGCGAGTGAAGTCGATTCGATTGAGGACAACAAATGTGGATGAGGTGCATTCTATCGTGAAAAAACAAAAACAACACGCGCGTTTGACACTCAACGTTTTTTTCCTGCGCCTCTCTGCACAATGAACACCAAAATTTACAAGCAGCATTACACCAGCATTGCTGAAGAAGAAGATCGGGAATTCCCAACACTTCAATTTCACGGCGTTAGAAATAGCATTTCGGACCCCAGCCCAAGCAACCCGACACCTGCAAAACCCTTCGAAATAAAACGCAATTTTGTCATTATTTCCTCTGCAGACCGTGATAGAACTCGATTCCCCGACTCTGCTTCATTTGATATCAAGTTGCCCGACATGTACCGCGACGTGGTCAGCATGGCTTTGTATGGTGGGACAATTCCGAATTTAAATCACATTGGAAGTGACGCGTATTTACTGTTGGACATGGGAAGCGATTTAAGTCATCTGCGAAGCTCATCAGGGCACGATTGGTTCGCCATTCTTGGAATCATGCGACACCCAAATGCCAGTTACCTGAACCTGGACAAGTCCAATATTGACGATTTGCCTATTCAGTTCCGACCACCACGCGATAAATTGGATAAAGTGTCCATTTCGTTGAAACATCCAGACGGATCACAGGTTTATTTTGGGTCCGAACCCCCAACTGGACCGGCCAACCCACTCCAGCAAGTCACGTACATATTTGAAATCAGAACAAGAATCCCACTTCGAAAATAATTTAAAAGTCGAGCGTCACTGTGGAATCCGAATCGCTGTCCGAATCAGACTCAGATACACGTTCTCCAACTTCCAGTTTGGGTTCGCTCACGAAGTCCTTGGGAGCAGCTTCCGTAAAGGTTGGAATCTCAGGGACACCGGGTGCTTTTTCAGAGGGATTGACTGGATCCACGTCCAGGTCAAGGAGGTATCAGATTGACTTTTACTTTTGGCACGTTTTTGGCGACACCAGAAACCAACAGCAATGGTGAGCACTAAAAGGACTGCTGCACCAACAGCTCCACCAATAATGGAAGCACTGGAGTTCTGCTGACTTGGTAGATCATTGTTTGTGATGCTTGGATTAGAGTTGGATGGGATGGTGGCAGGTTCGGAAGTTGTTGGCGATGACGCAGATTGCAGGGAGGCTGCAGAGTTACTTTTGCAGGACTGGGGCTCATTTTAACTGGATATCGTGGATTCAATTTGAAAAAAGATGCAGTCAACTCACTGCAGCATTTATGGAAGTGGACTCAAGGGCATTTCCTGTAAAGTTGCTTGACGTTGTGTGAACACAACGGTTTCATGTTGTAAACGGAACAATACTCACTTGGTCGATAGTGCTTTCAAGTTGCTGAACTCGCAAGGTATGCTCCCGCTTAGTCTGTTTGAGTCCAAGCGACTTTTATAGTCATTTGATTGAAGGTCAGGCACATTGCAACAGCAATCACAAATGCAAGACACCAACAGATATTGCAGACTGGTCAGCTGGCCGAGTTCAGTCGGAATGGATCCTGTCAACTGGTTGTTTCTGAGAGACCTGCATGATTTGTTCAATACTTGATGCATTGATCAAATGCAAGACACCAACAGTTCAGTCAGACTGGTCAGCCGGCCAAGTTCAGTTGGAATGGATCCTGTCAACTGGTTGGAATAGAGAGACCTGTATGAATTGGTCAATACTTGATGCATTGATCAGATGGAAGACACCAACAGAGAAGTCAGACTGGTCAGTTGGCCGAGTTCAGTTGGAATGGATCCTGTCAACTGGTTGCCATACAGCCACCTGTATGATAAGGTCAATACTTGATGCATTGATCAGATGCAAGACACCAACAGATATTGCAGACTGGTCAGTTGGCCGAGTTCAGTTGGAATGGATCCTGTCAACTGGTTGGAATAGAGCCGCCTGTATGATTTGTTAAATACTTGACCATGTGTGATGGGGTCAGTGGAAGGAGATGTGTACACTCTCACAACGTTGCCAGCACTGTTGCATAAGCCGCTCGGAGTGCAGCAGCCATTGGCGTATATGGTGGGCTGCCATGCCCTGAGGACGGCACAGTCTGATGACACCGTCGACATTCGCTGTTCTATTTGAGGAAAGAAATAAAAAGGAAAATTTGATAAATTTGAACAGGACTCAATGCCGTGTTCATTGCAGCTTTGCTTTCAATGAACTCCACCGACTTTTTTCTAGTCTCTCTCTGCAAAGTATCTTGATAAAACAACCTAAATCAACATTCATGAACGTGAACTTCAACTTCATTGAACAAACCAATTACCTCCAAGGCTTCCACCGCTCTGGGTAGTCTTACATCACGCATGCACTGAGTTATCTTCAGAACGAACATGCAAATCTCTGGTGCGACACCTACGTGGACAGGACGTTCCACTGGCTCAATCCGGACGGCATTCTTCCGTACAACCACGCATGGATTGGGTTCGTTCATCACACCTTCGATTCTGAGGAGTACACTGATTACAACAATCAACAGTTGCTCAAGAACCCGCTCTTTATTGCAAGTCTTCAACAATGCCAAGCTCTTATTGTCTTTACCGAGGTGCTACGCAAGCGATGGGTCTCTGAACTGGAGCAGCGAGGGTTCGTCGACGTTCAGGTCTTTGTAATGTCCCATGCCACAGAATTCGTGCCTGAAGCAAGCCAATTTAGCGTTGACAAATTTCGAGCTAATCGGGCCAAAAAACTGGTACAAGTTGGTGCCTGGCTGCGCGACACGTACGCAATCTTCCTTCTCGACCAGACCCGTTTGAACTTGGGGCTTCAAAAAGCCGCCCTCGTTGGCATGGCCATGCAGCACTACTATAAACCGATAAATTTCTTCAATGCCTTGCTTGCACCCCATCTCACCCCTGTCATCGCGCCGCCCAGTCGGGAGACGTTCCGTTCAAACGACCGCCAACCTAGTAACAGTGTGATGAGCACGAATGGGCTTGTTCCTCTTAGCGCAAGAATGGTTCAGGCGCCATGTGAAGACGATCATCCGTGCCGGGTAGACACTCGGAGTATGTTGTCCAACAAGTATGTTCAAGGTGCCGTCAATCACCTAAAATCCATCGACGAAACAGTGACTCTGTTGTCCAAGCTGGACAATGACGCGTATGACGAACTGCTCATGACCAACGTCGTTTTTCTGAATCTCATTGACGCAGGGGCTGTCAATACCATTTTGGAGTGTATTGTGCGCAACACTCCGGTAGTTGTCAATTGGTTGCCTGGTGTGGAAGAATACCTCGGGGAGAAGTACCCTTTGTTCTACGACACCATTGACCAGGTACCGGGACTCGTGACGCTGGATACTATCGACAAGGCCTGTCGGTATCTTCAAAGTATGGATAAAACTCGATTCAAAATTGAATCATTCATGAACGATTTCAAGATTATTCTTCGCAAAATCACGTTGAAAAAGAAATGAGATGGCTGACAGTCGTCTTTTTTGTTTCTCCCTGTTCCGCAGCACCCGCTGCTGTGGATGTCGCTGCTGTTGAATGGGATGAAGGCGTCTTTGCTTTTCGAATAACAAGGCCTCTGGAATTGGTTGACTCGGCAGAAATATCCGCAAACAATCCCACAGGCACTTGTGGGGCCATCACTACATCAATCGCGCGATTTATGGCGAATGACGCGCGATACGCCGAGATTCCCAGTTTACCGCCAAATTTGGCCAGCACGTACCGACTAGGTGCTGGACGAATGTGGGTCGGGTACATAGAATCTGCTGAGTCACTTGTGTTGCGGTACATCTCTAAAAGCAATTCGTGCGCTCCTTTCGCGTTTGACGCCAATCTTCCCGATGTCGAATCCTGATTGAAGGCTGCCGCGCAGTTCCATGAGCAGAAACAGCCAACAACGTGATAGACTCCTGTTTCTTCATCCCGCTTTTTCGGTATTCCAATGGGGGCGCTCTGGAATGGTTCGGTGCACCACCAGCAACAAACGCCAGCGACTGTCGGGTACCCTTCTTCAAATGCCTGTAGCATTTGAAAGTAAGAGTATCCACTGGGGGTCTCCCGAATTCCAGTCATGGACCTGAGTTCAACAAGAAACGCATTCGTCGTGTCCCCGCTGTCGCTTTCTGCGCTTTCTGCTGCCTTTTTCTTTGCAGCGGCTGTAGGTTCTCCGACAGACTTCCGTTTTCTCCCTGACGCGCCTCCGGTGTCACCAGGTGTTTTCGGTTTCCTTTGTCGTTTTGGTTGCAAAGACAATCCCGACAACGACTGAGTCACGTCCTCCTGGTTGCTCATGCAGCTAGCTGTTTTTCCTGGTTGTTGTTGTATGTTTGATACCTTCGTCCGCGAAGAGTGGTATGTGTTGATTTTATCATGAAAAAGCCACCCGAAATTTCAAATTGTGAACGAAAAATCTTCTGGTGACTTGGAATCCCGCAAGCGACCTATCAACATCCTCAAAAGGATGTCAACCACAGAATCCACCATGAGGAAATCTGCTGCTCGCAGACACGTTTTGATATCACTGATGTCCACAAAGCGGAGGTATTCGTTGAAATCGCAGTCTTGTTTGACGTTGAGAAGCCTGATGATCGTGTTCAACGCCTTCGTCTCGACAAAGGGAAGCTCAAACACGGAAGTGGATTGCCAGGGCTCTGCATCCGTGTCCAGAAACAGCGGTAGCTTTTTGAGAACGTCAATCTGGACGTGAACCACGCCGTCAAGCGCGCGAATTTCAACCTGGGCCATGTTGTCGAGTCTCTTTTTGATTTCATGCGCTGCTGCTGTTGGCTGGGCCCTTGTGCTAAGATCCCGAATTTGACGGAAACAAGCCACACAAAAATTGCAACAAATAATAAAAAAAATAAGCGATTCACCCAAGCCATGTTCTTTTTGGCTGAAACAGGTCCTGCAAAATGTTCGACCATCCGTATTTGGGGTGCATGTGGTGTGTGTGGCGGATGTGGTGATTCGGTGGTGGGCATGCTCTGCGATGTGGTGGCGCAGAAATCGCGCGATTCGCTTTTGGCCCCAACATTGATGCCAGCGAATTGATAAAATTGCTCCAATGAGCGTTCGTGGCCCAATCCAAAGCGGCTGCTGCTTTCACTTTTGGGATTGGAATCGCCAAGTTTTAGCATCTCTTTGATTCTCCCAAACGCCACTTCATCCGAATACTTTTTGTCTGTCCAAATCTTGGGTTTCTTTTCGCGCGTGTACTCGTGAAAAATGACATTTTCACGCGGTGTAAAGATGTTGTACCCGTGCGTCCACATGCGGACGCTGTGCAGGATCTCTTCTCCAACAAAGACGTAATCCAAGGTAGGGTCAAATGGGACCTCCTTCAGGACACGTCCGATGGTAAAGAGAAAACCAGCCGCCATGAACGGCGTTTCGGTATACATCTCACGCTTAGTGTCAACGAACTGTGCACCTTTGAAGGAAATCATTCCCCTCTCATTGAAAAAGGACTTGCAAATAGTGGGCACTTTGTATCGCTCTGTTTCTTCCATCTTCATGTAGTCCGCCTCATCCTTCAATTCACGTGGGTAATGTGATAAAATCGGCTTTGCCACTCCATGTAGTTGCTGGAGTTCTCGCATCATCTCGATGCAGATTGTATCCCATTTATCCACAAACGTCATGTGGCTGTCAATCTGGCAGAAGAATGTCTCGCCGTGGTATAATGAAGCACACAGGTAGCGCGCATATGTAGGACCTTTCGCATCTGAGCTGTTGATGCGGATGGTGCGGATGTTTTGCAGGTACGGGCTTCCGTCGAATGCTTCCGTGTCCAAGCAGTCGGTGTCCGACTCATCGTTTTGTTGAACGAGTCCGACAAATACTCGCGAAGGAAAGGCTGCTTTCGCAAAAATTGAATTGATTGTGGCGGTACATGCTGGGTCGCGGTAGCTTGCAACACTCACAAATATGGTCGCCATCTTTGAAACGTTTGTTTTGTTTTTTTCTTCTTGTTTCATCAAACAAAAACAAAAAGATATGACAAGAGTCTCCAGGGGTCGCAGAAGAAGCACTGCCAGCGATCGCAGTATCCGCAGCAAGAGATACCGCGACGCTTTGCAACAAGCTCGCCAAGCCTACATGGTGGAGGTGTTCAGAAAGAGTGTTTTGTTTTCCAAAAAGTTGAAGCGTAAATCCCAACGTAGCCCCAAAAAGAAGTCCCGCTCCCCGCGTCGCCATCGCGGCGGAGGGGGCGGTGGCCGAAACTTCCTGGATCTGTTCAAAAAGAAATCAAAGCCAAGGGCACAAACCAAACAAAGCTCCACCAAGATGTACATCAGCCCCGCCCACATCATCCATGGGCTTGGACAGTAATCAAACAAAAAGATCGAAATCTTTGGCCTGTGGGTCGTTGGGTTTGGGTCCTGCAGGTTGAATATATCGCGTGTGTTGGTTTATGTCGTTCGGGGCACACCGCTCCTGAATTTTTACAAGGTGGCGTTCAAGAAGTTGCTGCAGACGTGTCAGCATGACTTTTAGTTTGTCAATCAGAAGTGGCTGGTCGATGCTGTAAACGAATCCGTGCATGAGATTCAGGGCCGCAGTTGCCTGGTCGCGCGCGACGTCATATGAATCGACGGGTCGCAGCAGCGGCTTCTCTGCATCGCTATGAATGCGCAACACGTTGTTGACACTCGCCACAGCTTCATCAAAGTTTTGAGCATTCTTGTCACGCCACCGGAAGATGGAATAGAAAAAGTTGATCACGTTGGCGTCCATGTAAAAATGGGACGGATTTCCGAGCGCCGCAAGCTTGGAGTCTAAAGTCGTGTACAGCGTTTGCAACTCACCTGGTTGTCGCTCCAGGTGGAACCACAACACAAGGCACAGTAATAACGCGAAGATGTGACCTGCATGAATGTGTAGCACGCGTGTTGAGATGAAAAACAGACTGAGCGCCGCAACCAAATATTGCAGAAACTTTGTTTTGTCAAAAAAAGGGTCAGCAAATGGACTCTCAGGCATTTGTCTTTTTGTCTTGGAGAACCCAATTTTTTTCGGAGTTTGGAAAACGCCAAAAAATTAGAAATCAATAAAATCAATAAAACGCTCGCATGCTACAGCGGGTTACGGACTCGATGGATGCAGTTCCATTCAATCAGCAGCAGTAAAAATTGAGGTGCCCAATCACGGACTCGGGTTATGTACTGTGGATCGCGTCGGCGCACTATAGATGCATTTCGTCGGGGTATCGCATCCCGAAATTTAAATGGCATCTCAATGTGCACCACCGAAAGTGGGATGCGTTCTTGATCAGAAGTTTTCGATATCCCGCTCCTATTGAATTCGACAAATACCCGAAACGTGTGAAACACGCTACGGACCAAGTATAAGCAAATTGTTCTGCAGGTTTTTTATCACCTGGCCGGAGAGGCAAAGTCGAGCGGTACCCCATGGTGCTCACCCGACGCTGTGTTAGTGGACCATCCACAAACGGTTTTTAGAAGAATGTTCCTCGCTCCGTTCATGTCGCGGTCCACCACCGTGTGACAGTTTTTACAGTCAAACACGTTTTTGTTGCTCAAGTTGGGGTCCAGGACCCCGCATCGAGTACAGGTTTTGGAAGTATACTCTTCCGTGACCTCGTACACTCTGGTTCTCATGTACTCACGGGTCTTGTTTTGCAGTCTGTTCAGGAATGCGCAGTGACTGAACGCTGCCATTCTTTCTTTCTGAGCTCGACTCAGTTTCTTGAACTGGACGACGACTGTCTGAAGAAATCAAGCTTTACATTCACTTCCCATCAACAACTTGTACGCAAACGACTGAAGGAGTGTGGAAAGCGCCTCAACAGCCATAAACGAGTACCTCCAGTAGAATACCACCAGGCAACAGTGAATGAGGAAGACGGCGGTGTGGGAGGTGATGGTGTCGGCGGGGAAAATGGAGAGACTGTAGCGGCACATGACTTTGAAGAAGTTGAAGATGTGCACGACATGGAAGAGTTTGACGAGGGTGATGAAGAGGAGGCTGATGATGATATCGATGATCCCGAAGAGGATGAAGAAGAAGCTGTGGCAATGGATTCTGATTCGGACGGTGAGCCTGTCGTTACGCGGGGTCGAAACGCGGGAGAATGTCTTGCAAGCTTCCAGTTTCAAACCGCTTCAGTGAGTGAGCGGTTCGAGCAGTTCCGCGCCATCCTTGAGTCAGACGGCATAGACTTTGGTTCTTTGAGTGGAAACATGTTTGCATAAAAAACTACCCCGAGTCATTCCTTTGATCAATCGATTGGGGGAACATCCAGTTGATGAGGAAATCTGGCATGTCAACTGGAAATCGATCGGGTACTTTCTCAGTTGATGAGGAAAAGTGTCTTATCAACTGGAAATCGCACGGGGGGTTCTCAGTTGATGAGTTGATGGGATTTCAACAAATAAATCCTCATAAGACAAAGACAAATATAATTTATTTTTTTGGGTTTCCAAATCCTGGCAAAACTTTGTCAAAATCCCATCAACTCATCAACTGGAAGAGAAAAAACAGAGTAAAGTAGCTCCAGCAAACGAAATCAGGCAAAAAACCCAGTTGATGAGTGTTTTTTGCTCATCAACTGGGAAGATACCCAAACGATTTCCAGTTGACAAGTCAGATTTCCTCATCAACTGAAATTCAATTTCTAAACGCCACCTTCAACATGCATGAACTATTTTTGTCTTCCAATTCCCCATTCGACAACCAATATACGCGTGTGACCCTGCATTGATCCCTTTCGATGAACTTGCGAAGTTCAACTGCGAAAGTTCGAATGTTGAATGGTTCCACTTCGTTACCCCGTCTGATGTTTGCTCTCCACCACTCATTGAATTTTGCGAGCATGATACTCATTGGAAGGCCAGGTTGTACCGGTTTTCCGTTCTTCATGAGCAGTGCGCATTCGACCACATCTTCATTGTACCACTGACGAACCACGCTGTTGGCTTCTTGATAGGTCTGAACTTCGCTCAAAATCTTGGCGGTGGGGGTCAATCCTTCCGACTTGAACATGTTGTACCATTCGATCATCAAGAGGATCATTTGGGGTCCCCATGACTTAATTCGCATCGGAAGAGTATCATCCATTTTTCTCTCGTGTGGGAGTGATGGGTTTTCGACAAACTTGGTGGGGAAGTCTAAGATCCGACTACGATCCCACACTGCTGGATCAGTTACATCAAACGATGGTTTGACATTGCACAGCATGACCAACGTGAAGGCAGGCTTGATCGACACCATTGCGCTTTCGTGTAAATTTCTCACTTCCATTGAGTATAATACTGTCAGTGTTGACCTTGTATAATAGTCCTGACCAGTCAAAGCCTTCATGAAACCAGACTTGATCTTACTCTCACCAGGTTCACTCACGACGACTGCCCGCGCGTACCTCAAGGAAATCAAATCTGGACATGGTTTGTCACTCCCTGGACGCTCATTCATGAGAAATGTCGGTGGTGGAGATTTGAAAAAGTCCAACTCGAGAGTCACTTTTAAGATTTCTGAAAGGACCGATTTTCCATTGCGACCCTGTCCCGTGAAGATGTGGAAATGTTGCTTGCCGCCACCACCCATCAGCATGGATCCCAAAAAGCAGAGAAGATACTTGCGCTGAGCTGGGTCCGGTTGAATTTCTTCAAAAAAGTTGAGGATTTCAGCGCGAATACCGTGATCGACTGCGTCGGGATAGTTGTATGACAGTCCTACTGTCAACATATCCGAGGGTTCTCCATTACGAAATGACCCAGTGAGGAGGTCAAAAACACCATTCTGGAAGGAAATGAGATGTTGTTTTTGGTTGAATTGGGATACGAAATTGGGATCGTGAACTTTGAACTGGATTGCAGCCTCGGCCATAAAATTCAAATGTTGCACGTCTTCCAAACTTTTGATGATGAAGTCCACCCGTTGGGTCAGCCTTTTTGAAAGAGTTGAATCCACAATTTGTCGTGACACTACGATGTGTCCCTCAGCAATTTTTCGTGGAACATCGTCCTGAAAGAATGCTTGAACATTTTGCTTTCGTTCCACCCAGCGACCAGAGCGTCCCATGAACGCCCACCACTCATCAAAGGATTTCGGTGAGGAATTCACGCCAAACAGGTCCTTTCCCATCTCGTACGCAAACTTGCCAACATGAGTGGCTGTTCCACGATGCAGCGCGTTGACGAAAAGGGTTCCGAGAAGAGGGTTCCCAGGGAAGATCAGATCCGCGTTGACAGGTAAATCAATTCGCATGTTCGATTCATTTGCGGGGGCTCCGTTCACATTGATTATGGCGCCTTGGAAGTTGAATTGATTGAGTTGTGTAAGGTATTGTTTCGTGACTGGTTGGGAGCGTTCAATGTAAGAATTTGGAATTTCGGGAATTCGGAACGGGCACACGGAAGATAAACAATCGATGGAAATGTAATTTCCATTTTGACTGTGAAGACATAGTTCTGATGCTTCCCCACAAGATTTCACGTGACGTAACCAATTGAGATGGGCCGCGTCCGAGTCCATAAATAAAGCGTTGGGTGACAATTTTCCAGGCTGGATTGTAACAGCCAGATGACCATCGACAGATTCAATCGATTGTACGACGGGTTTTTTGAGTCGCGTCAACACAGAAAAGTCCTGCTTGACTTCAGTCGCCAGTTTGTGAAACATGGGATTTTCCGAGGTGATGCAAGTGACAGGAGTCGTTGTTACATTCAACAATGCTTGAACCAAGTTGCGAAATTCAACTGGAAATTTCTCAATTGGGGTTCTGATCATTGCGTCCACATTGTCTTTGCAAAGAGGGGCATGGCATTTTTGCGTGACCATTGAACTTGACACAACCAAATACGCGCGATTGCTTGAGTGTTCGCGTTTCAATCCATGGCAGTAAGTTGAGTTTACTTCAACAACCATGCTTGTGGAATACTTCTTGATTGACTGAATTTCCTCAGGGCGAAAACAAAGAACCAGTTGAATTCCAGCCTTCAGCGTGTCAACCTGCGAGGGGTCAATAACATGTGTCCCCGAAGGTGGTGCGTCCGATGCAACTGGGGCTTGATTCTTCACAAAAGTGTCCAAATCACGGGCGAAGTTTGTGACTGGTAGATTCTGCAAATTGAAAATGCAGGCATCTTCCAATACGTCCAGCAAGACGTCCGGTTCGTCATCCAAGGTGAGGTCCATCAACTCGCAGTCTTCGTCAATCATTTGGTAAAACTTTTGATGAACCCAATCGGGGTCCTTGTCCTTGACCTTGTGGCTGCCCAACATTCGAAGGCCAGAGGAGTAGACGGAGGCATCAAAGACAGTGTCAAAATTGACAGTTCCAAGCATAGCGAGCAACTCCGACTTTACAGGATCCGCCTCGATGAAAGTCCGAACCACCTTCAAAAAGGCGCGAGCACATTCTGCGTGAACAACCAGTCCCGGGACGTGAAGATGAATTTTAGACGCACGCACGGACAGTCTGACCCGCTGTGACAAATGAGACAACTCCAAAGAGTCCAACGCAGCAAGCACGGCCTGGTGGTTGATCTTGTAAAACTGCCTGAATTGCTGTGGAGACCACCCCCGGACCACATCACTGAATGGGTAATCAAGGTCCGCGAACCAGCGAAAAGGAGCATCTTTCGGTACTCGTTCCGTCAAGAACAGTTTCCCACCGTCGCGAAACGCATTCAAGTACTTTGAGAGAAAGTTGTCGCGATAGCCCTCGCTCGGAACGTGATAACATCCGCCAGCGAGTGAAGTATGCGTGCTAGGAGTGACAGTCTTGTGGGTGTTGACAAAGGACTGCAGGAAAGACATTTTGCATCAAGGCTGAGGCTCCGACAGCCGTGTTTGTCTTTGCGTGCATGATTTTTACGAAGAAAAGAAATATCAGTCCAAATTTCTCAGCGCTCAATTTTTCATTTTGCGATTTTGCGGAAAAAAGCCAATTTGTCCAATTTGACATCGGATCATTTCAGCTTTTGGAATCGAACCCTCGAACCAACCAGTGGTATCCAAAACACTCCACATCGTATCTACACTGAACTTGCTCTGCCCTTCTGTGCATTGAGCACTGCGCAACTCTTCTAGGACGCTTGCATCGTAATATCTCCGAACAGCGAAGTACACACTGTGAGGATACCTTCGTCTCACCGGGAATGGGGCACACACCTCAAGCGCAGTGTTTTCGCAGACGTCCCTTCTTTGCAGATTCGGATTGCGTCATGCGACATGCGCTGTGCAACCAAATTTGAGGGTTTGCGGGGCTGTGCAACCACAATTCACCAACTTGCAATCCAAAGCATTCCTGGCCCAATTTAAATTGACCAATTGACGAGCAGTTGCCATGTGGCCGAGAGAATCCAAAGGTCAGCGATGCCGCGTGCAGCAGCCCTTCTGATTGCGCTCTTTTCCACAAACAGCCAAGAAACCCGCAGAACGGGCACTATCGCCATTGGGGTCATTGGGCAGACTCTTTAACCGAAAGACCAATGATCGTTCACTCAAGACCTCAAGCGTTGAGTTGAACAATGCCGCCGCGTTGCATGTTCCCACCGTCGTAGCCCAGAAGGAGACAGATGTACCTGGTGCCCATGTTCCGATCTTCCAAGACGAGAAGCCCCCTGGTGTTTATGTTCCAAGCGTCCAAGACGCGAAGCCCCCTGGCGCTCATGTTCCAAGCGTCCAAGACGCGAAGCCCGCTGGTGTTCCTGTTCCGATTGTCCAAGACGCGAAGTTCCCTGGTGCGCCTATAATGCCTGTTACGCTGGTGGAGGCGGATGCACCCTATCGCATCGAGCTCAAGTTTCCGGACGGCACATGTACGTTGTTGTACCCTCTTCATCTCGTTTTCAACGTCGATTCCCTTTACATACTCTGCGACTAAACCTGCATCTTATCACCCTTTCAATGCCAGTGGGAACAGAAATCCAATCCAAGCCACTCGAGGATCTGGCAAAGGCATTTGAGGACATGATTGCAAAAGTGCCCGAGGGATCCCGCTTTGAGACTGCCAAGTTTATCAAACAAATTGACGACGTCACTGTGAAAGCAAGCGATTTTTCCGCAAATTTTTCCGCAAAGGCCCAAGCATTCCTGGCCGCAGTTCCCAGCGTGTCGAGTACAGCAAGTGAAGCTGTCGAGAAAGTGATGGCCACCATTGACGGTATCGCTAGTGCCCACCCCATTTTGAAAATTTCGTGGTTTATAGTGTCTGCCGGTTACAAGGTAAATTGCCCAGCATCTCAACATTCTTTAAAACTTCTCAAAACCCCTTTTCCTGCAGATAGTCAGTGACGCAAGCAAAGTCGACGGCGAATACTTGGAATTGCCAGATCAGTTTCAGGACATCTCAGACTATGTCACAGATTTCTTGAAACTTCCCATCAAGGGTATCGCGAATGACAAGGAACGAAGCAACCTTGTCAGGGCCACTGAGAGCATTATAATTTGCCTGAAGGATGCTGCCGTTCTGTTCACTGAGTACATGGATAAGCCTGGTACTACTTGGAGCAATATTTTCGAATCCAACAAGAACAAGCTGGATGAAATGAAAAAGCGACTGGCAGACGTTCAAGAGGCGCATGAAATGGCCAAGCAGAAGGGCCTATTCACGATTGTTGTCACTATTGGGAGTGATGTGGTGGATATCAAAGATGTTGCTCACAGGGTTGAGAGGGTTGTACTGGATAACAATAAGGCTCTTCAAGATATAAATGCAAGATCACAAGCGCAATCAACAAAGGATGCAGCAAAAGAAAAGAATGACGACTTGGACAAACTGCGTGACCTCTGCAAAGAAATATATCCACACAGCATAGAAGTCGCGACTTTGGTGAACAGATGTGCGACAGGAACCAGGAAATGGATTGTTGACCAAGCACTGGAATCTATTGAGAATGGGGAGGAGAAGATAACGTGGTTACGATGTGAAGCAGGAACTGGAAAATCTGTAATTGCTGGTCGTGTGGCGCAGGAATTGGAACAGAAAGGAATGCTTGGTGCCACATTCTTATGCAAATTTAACAACGCCAAGAGGAACAGTATAGTTTCTTTGATTCAGACTATTGCATTTGAAGTGAGTGTTACGATATCTTACTATTGAAGTTTTACTGAGTCCTTTTTTTTGTTTCAGTTGGCTGATGTCAATGATCAGTTTCGAACTGCACTCATCGAAACGTTGAAAAACTGCCGCTTTCAAGATGTAAACGAGAATAAGACAGCCATGCCCAACATCAAAGAATTACTGCAGCTGTTTATTGAGGAGCCAATGAAGGCTTGGCCCAAGAACACCTCTGTTGTTGTCGTCATTGACGCGTTGGATGAAATCAGTAACATCAGTGAAAATATCCATCTACTGCTGGGTGCTTTTCTGCGCCTTTCGTCGGTGAAACTGTTCATCACAAGTCGACCTGAGATCAAAGACGAATCAACAGAGATCAGCACTGCAACCAAGAAATCCTCAGTAGCACTCATAGCGTTGAAACAAAACGATGAAAGAAATCTTGAAGATATTCGAATGTTTGCCACTTCACGAGTGGATACGCTGTTTGCAAAATTCCCAGCCTTTGGGCAAAATGAAAGGAATGGACTTGTGGAAATGCTTGTCAAAAACTCAACAGGACTTTTCATATGGATCAATCTGGTTTTGGATGTTGATGGCCATGACAGCCCATCGGATAAGGTGACCAGCGCCAAAAAAATACAAAGGGCCAAGGTTGTCAAATCTCACGCACAAAAGCCCAAGACTGCAAATGAGCTGATAAGCCGTCTTGAAGCATATGCATCAATGAGCCTCCAAGATCTGTACTGTAGAGCATTCAGTGAAGCGTTCCTCGATGTTGACGAAAAGGAAAAGGAATTCTGGCTGAAACTCTTCAGGGCATCTGTTGGCACTCTCATGGTCATGAAAGTCTTACTCTACTGTCCTCTGAGCCAGAAACAATAGTCCTGCCATCAGGGCTAATAGCAACTGAGGTCACCACACTGTGAGTTCCCAAAATGTCAGTGCATGTCCCCTCTTGCATGTCCCACAATCTCACTGTACTGTCCCCTGAGCCAGAGACAATAGTCCTACCATCAGGGCTAATAGCAACTGATTTCACCCCTCGTGAGTGACCTTCCAAAATTTCAGATGTCCCATTTTGCCTGTCCCACACTCTTATTGTACTGTCAAATGAGCCAAAGACAATAGTCCTGCCATCAGGGCTAATAGCAACTGAGTGCACCTCACTGCAGTCATCATCCAAAATTGCAGTGCATATGCCCTCTTGCATGTCCCACACTCTCACTGTATTGTCAGATGACCCAGAGACAATAGTCCTGCCATCAGCGCTTATAGCAACTGAATGCACGAGGCTTGTGTGACCCACCAAACTTGCAGTGCATATCCCTTTTTGCATGTCCCACACTTCCACTGTATTGTCAGATGACCCAGAGACAATAGTCCTGCCATCGGGGCTAATAGCAACTGATACCACCTCTGATTGACCAAACAGATTCAATGGTCCCCAGTTTTTTTTTGCACCAATTGTTATTCTTGCTGATGTCATTTGGTGATAATTAAGGTAGTACTCTGTCTGCTGAGGAACTGAAATAAGTGCATGATTATACACTTGTAGAGGGGAGACCATAAGCTGAGGTCTGAAATTAATGGACACTAGCTTCAGATCCTGGAGAATGGAACTGATGAATTTGATATCTTCAGCTGACACATGGTTACTTGAGGGAATGCCAGTGAATGTAATGTCAGCAGAGGGAGGGTCAGATGAGGGCAGTTCGGCAGACGGGGTGTCAGGATGGTGGATGTCAGCCAGACAACTTAAAACTGAATTCACTACACTTGACACCAAGTCGAGTTTTTTGAGAAGTAATATTGCCTCAAGATAGTGCAGCAACTGTGTTTTACAGAAACGCTTGAGCTCAACAAGTAGCTGTTCTTGTTGGTAGGCATCCACCATTTTGACCGCATCCACGAAATGGTCGGACCAATACAAAATTGCATATTGTACACTCTCAGTCAAGGATTTTGGGTCTATGGTCCACTCATTGCTGTGTCCATCAGAATAATTCAAAAGACCATCAAGTTTGCGTTCGGCCATATTTTTACGCAGGGTTGAGTTAAGCAACGTCAGGCAAGACATGGCCACGTTGAAGGAAATTTTGCCCAAATCAAGTTTGAAGTTGATATCCTTGACGCACTCATGGCTGTTCAATATCCATGAATAATCACCTGCACGATAATCTGAGACAGTCTTGTCAATTGATGCGACCTTTTTCTCATCATCCATGCTCAGTTGTGCACGGATGCTACCAAGATTGTCACAACGGCTCTTGTCTTGTGATAAAGCAATACCTATGAGGTAATCTTGGACTGTCTTGTGAATAAAGGAGAGCTTGCCGTTGTCGTCCACGCGCAGTAAAGCACTGATCTGGTCCAGACTTGCCAAGATCTCGTCATCATCTCCACTGACAACAAGATAAGGTCACTCAGGAAGGGTGGGATCAGTTGCTATTAGCCCTGATGGTAGGACTATTGTCTCTGGCTCACAGGATAGTACAGTGAGATTGTGGGACATGCAAGAGGGGACATGCACTGCAACTTTGGAAGGTCACTCAGGTGAGGTGACTTCAGTTGCTATTAGCCCTGATGGCAGGACTATTGCCTCTGGTTCATGGGACTGCACAGTGAAAGTGTGGGATATAACATTCACTGAAACTTTGGAAGGTCACTCAGATGGTGTGAATTCAGTTGCTATTAGCCCTGACGGCAGGACCATTGCCTCTGGCTCAAGGGACGGGACTGTGAAAGTATGGGACGTGAAAAATGGTATATGCACTGGAACTTTGGAACACTTCGATGAGGTGACCTTAGTTGCTATTAGCCCTGACGGCAGGACCATTGCCTCTGGCTCAAGGGACGGGACTGTGAAAGTATGGGACATGCAAAATGGTATATGCACTGGAACTTTGGAACACTTCGATGAGGTGACCTTAGTTGCTATAAGCCCAGACAGTAGGACTATTGTCTCTGGTTCATGGGACTGCACAGTGAAAGTGTGGGACATTCAAGAGAGAAAATGTACTGTAACTTTGGTCGGTCACTTAGGCGTGGTGACCTCAGTTGCGATTGGCCCAGACAGCAGGACCATTGTCTCTGGCTCGGCGGACAAAACACTAAAAGTGTGGGACATGCAAAAGGGGACTTGTACTGTAACTATGGGAACTCACGGAGATGTCATGACCTCACTTGCTATTAGCCCTGACTGCAGGACTATTGTCTCTGTCGAAGTGAGAAAAGTGAAAGTGTGGGACATGCAAAAAGGGACATACATTGCAACTTTGGAAGGTCTCTTGGAAGGTTTGACCTCACTTGCTATTAGCCCTGACAACAAGACTATTGTCTCTGTCATGGACGATAAAGTGAAAGTGTGGGACATGCAAAAAGGGACATACATTGCAACTTTGGAAGGTCTCTTGGAAGGTTTGACCTCTCTTGCTATTAGCCCTGACAACAAGACTATTGTCTCTGGCTCATCAGACAAAACAATGAACGTGAGGGACATGCCAAATGGGAGTGATTGGGTCATTTTGGACTCTAGCTGTAGGTTCACAGGCTCTGTTGCCTTCTCTTCTCAGAGAATGGCAATCAAGTGGGATTGGTTGACTTCACGTGGAGCACAACTTGTTGACTGCGGATTTCCACTTCGTCATGCGAGTAATGTTGATCAGAACATGATTGTTTTTTGGCCCGGCGAAAGTATGGAGGACAGTCAAAACGGTGTGCAGTGCAAAAATATCACAGCTGTTGTGATAGAGTAGTAGGGAGTTGCAGTGGAGTCATGTCTCATCTTTGAAATAAAATGTTATTGTTTGAAAATTGTTAAAAAAACATCTTGTGCAGCAGAACCTCGCAATGGCGCGCTGTGACTGTTTTCGGTTGAGATTTCCCAGTCACGTTTGCTGTCAGGGTACCGTCCACAATACAGCCAACCCGCGCAGTGTCTGTCACAAGTTTGTCCGACTGCAACAATCCCATCTGGCTAAAAAAAAAAGTCATCAGCACTTGAACCAGAGACCCGCTGCTGAAACATATATATACCTGACCGTCTGACCAGCCGAGAAGCCCGCGTCCGTCATATTGGGTCCGCAGTGCGAGCTCCGTCAGTATCGACACCACTGATACAATAACCACGTCTCTAGTCATTGATACATTGATTGTAGCGCAAGGATGGCGTGTGTTGCTCATGAATCAGACAAATCCAGTGGAAAATGGAATTTATGTCTTCGATGGAAATCAGCTTATTCGTGACCATGACTTCGCCGTTGGGAACGACGTTTCTGGATCCTCTGTATTTGTAGCACTGGGTAAGAAGTTTGCCTCTACAGGGTTTATTGCCATCGCTAGTCAACCTGTTGGAGCGGGGCCCATTCACTTCACCCTATTGCCGGGACGCGCGTAGATGCTCCAACTTACACCGCAGACAATGGCATCGTGGCGGATGGGTTTACCTTCAAACTGGCTTACGATCCCATCAGCCTCACCGTGGACCCTTCAACCAAAAAAGTAAAAGTGAACCCCAACTTTTTTGGCGCAGGCATGGTGATTGGGCCTTCTCGAGTCAATGTTGACAGCACACTATCCCACGTGACTGGACTCGGAACGATAACCACTGGTGCTTGGAGAGCAAGTCCTGTCGATGTACCTTACGGTGGAACGGGATGTTCGCAGTTTGTTCCGCGGAGTTTTATAATGGGGAACGGAGCCGGTCAACTTCAGTCTTCCAATGTCACGTTTCTCTCCGACAAACTTGGAATCAATGTTTCTGCCCCCGAACCTACACTCCACGTATGCAGCGCCCAGTCTGGTGACGGGACCTGGTTAACGATACAAGACAATGTACAAAATGCTGGAATCAGTTTCCGGGGCCCTGGGGCCTCAATCCTCTCCAAAATTTACAATCAGCCGCAGTCTGGACTGCTGGTATTTTCAAGTGCACAAGGGGTGGCCTTGGACACGGACCAAATTAGACGGGTGTTCATTTCACAGTCTGGCGTGGTCACCTTCTATGGATCAACCCCTGAACATTATACAACAGTAAGTGATGGGAATTTCCAAGCGACCGGCGTCATTTCCGCATCTCGGTTTACCTTTCAAGGGACAGGGTCTCCTCGAATTACAAAAGATGACGCAGGGAACCTTGTAATCGAAGGTGGAGGGCTTATTGTCTCAAATCTGCTGGTGTCAGTTGCCTCTGACGGTGGTGTCTCCCTGCGCTCTGTCAACTCAACTCTACCTGCACATCTTGGAAACGAAGCGGCCATCTGTACCCCTTCGGCGGACTTTGCTGTTCCTCGCGGACTCGTCATTGGATCAAATGGCGTTTTAGC
Source organism: Chytriomyces cf. hyalinus JEL632 (assembly GCA_025435555.1). Classification (NCBI taxonomy): domain Eukaryota; kingdom Fungi; phylum Chytridiomycota; class Chytridiomycetes; order Chytridiales; family Chytriomycetaceae; genus Chytriomyces; species Chytriomyces cf. hyalinus JEL632. The sequence continues at coordinate 25,173 of JAIWWG010000144.1, read as the reverse complement.
CGACACATCATCACCAGCGTTTCGCTTTGCTGTCCAGTCCGGAAATCTGGTCGTTGAAGGTGGCGTGGGTGCCGGTTCCATCCGTCTAAGCAAGCCTGTGGTGTGTGCTGGTGCTTTTCGCGTCCAACAACACGATAGTTTTGGCTTTCAAACCCAGGTGTTCGATGATCAGCGCATTTTCCTACATTCACTTGCGTCATTGCCAAGGTCCGGACCTCCCCAACTCGTGATGAGCGATGCGATGGGTGGAGAAAATGCAGAACTCGTGGTGACTATGGCATCTGCAGATCAAACATCGTATGTGAAATTCGATCCAAATACACGATGCTGGAGTGTTTCAGATGATGTGGTCACCAAATTGGCACGATGTAATGTGAATACTCTGTTTATCGGCCAGGTTGCTCATGAATCAGTCTTAAATCAAACCGGGTGGTATTACCTAGGGGACTTACAAATCGGACGGACCGTACTTTCTTGGTCTGCAAGTGGGAATTTGCGTTTGGATTGCACGTCAACGCTTAGTTTTACTGCGCGCCTCTTTGCTCTGGACACCAGCGTGGCTCAAGTCATGGTGTTCAAAGGAGCGACACGTCTCCTCGCCTTTGTCCGACTTTTGTCAGCTCCTTGTCGTTTTTCTGTGATTGAAGCACCGGTTGAAATGCCACCTTGCAAGTACGAAGGATCAGGGCCCTTTCCTGATGGGTCATTCAGTGCATTCGAACCATCCTCTCACACACTCGACATGGATTCCAACACGTTGCAGAGTACGGTGTCATTGAATTTGGCCAGAGTGACATCTTCTCAGTCGGCACGTTTGACAAATGTTGACATGACCGGTGCCACCAATGTCTCGGGTTCCGTTCATCTTAACCCAAACCCTGGGTCGTCTGTATACGTCGCTGGTTCAATAACTTGTACATCCTCTGACACATCGAGCACGGCAGTGCTATCGTCCGGTTCTTTAACGCTCCATGGTCCTGACGCTTCTCAAATCAATCTTGGGAACGCAAATCTCGTGAGCGATACTGCCCAACAGACGCTCACTTTACAAACCGGAGGTGGTGCTCAACTTCTCATCGGCAACAACACCATGTCTATTTCAACGGATGTTCAAGTATCTGGTCTGTTGAGTACCGCGGAAGGAATCTACTCGGATGCCGTGGTAAATGTCCCAAGCATCGTTCTCCGCGATGGGTTAGACACTAGTGCCGAAATATCACTTGAACATGGGGCAATCGGGGTTTCACAGGCTCGTTTGTCCAATATTGGCGATCCCATTGAGGCTTCTGATGCAGCCACCCGACAATACGTGGATTCCATGGTTCAGGGTTTTTCGCCAAAAATGAGCGTCATGGTTGTGTCGCTCCAGCCAATTGATTTGACCCAAGTTATTACTGTGGTCAATTCAACGGTGGTGTACCCCGGCTCGCGAGTGTTGCTTATAAACCAAACAAACCCAAATGAGAACGGGGTCTATCTCGTTTAAAGTGCCAATGTATGTGTGCGTTCCCATGACTTTGACATTGGCATGTATGCGGCTGCCGCCTACTTCTTTGTTGAATCCGACGCGACAGGTTGGGTATGTACGGCCATGCCTGGAACGGATCTTATAGGCTCCCATCCTCTTCCGTTCGTGCATTTTTCTGGTAGCGGTCAAGTTGAAGCAAGGTCTGGACTCAAAATGTCTGGAAACCGGATCGAAGTTAGACCGAACGCAAGTCTCGACTTTTCATTAACTGGAGAACTTCGTGTATCGGGTTTCAATGCTGGACCGGGGCTCTCAGGCGGCTCCGGATTGCCACTGCGTGTTTCTAGCATCCTTCATTTGTCTGCACTCGGCATGATAACGTCTGGTTCTTGGCACGCAGAACCGATTAGCATGGCGTACGGTGGAACGGGTGGTACACAGTTCCAAGCAGGGAGTATTCCATTTAGTAATGGATCTCGGCTGGTGGAGGGCGGCCTGTACTTTGACCAAATTTATCAAAGGCTCGGGATCAACACGTCAACCCCAACGTCAGGTCTTTCGCTGCTTGACCGGGACATTGAACTCACTGGTTCTTCGCCTAACGTTCTCTTTACGTCGGATGTGCTCACGTTTGCATTGCGTCCGAAACCGGCTGTCCTGACATCGTTTGTAATTTCTGCGCGCGAGGGTCCAGGCCTATTTCGCGACTTGATTCAATTGGACGGTCTCACGGGTATGGTCAACATACCTGAGACCTTGACAGTTGCAAACTCTGTGGTCATAGGGGACTCACTACGATTGAACGGTCATTCTTTCGATTCGCTTAATCATGGCCCATTCGACATGCAGTTTTTCTCGCGAGACAATGCTGGTTGCACTCTTCAAATCTTTGGTGGAGTGGGAAAGGTGAATGATTTGCGCAACTCGGAGCGACTTGTGATGGGATACGCTCCACAGCAGCAAAATCAATTTATAATAGCAGCGCAGTGCACGGGTACCGGCGTTTATCGACAAATGAAAATTCAGTCGGGGGCAGTCAACTTAATTTTGGTTCCAGAGACCAATCGCATCGTCCTGAATGCGGATCAGGTTACGACTTCCGGATCAATAGTGTCGCCGGGATTGACCCTTCAGTCAGGAAGCGTGGCCCCGTTCTTGACCTTCGCTTCCGACAAAATCGACATTAAGGTGCCTGTGGTTGTGTCCACTTCACTGCAAGTCGACTCGCTTCTTCCGATGTCGTCCGAAATCCACGTGCTTGGGTCCATGTACACCACTGGGCGTTTGAAGGTTGCGAATCTAGTTATGGATTCTGGAGCCACATTGTCAGGCGAGAACGACCCCATCACCGGCGATTGGACTCTTTTGCTCGGCAACAATCAACAAGTCATGCTATCTTCAGCAAATTGCATCATCCAGACACATCTGAACGTCTCTCAGGGACTGACTGTGGCTGGAAACAGCGGATTAGCAGTCCAAGGTACAGCAGTCCTCGAAGGTGGCTTGAACGTGCAAGGTGCCACAGTCATGGGTAATGTGAGTGCAACGCAACTTTCTTTGGGGACCGCAGGATCTATGTCTCCCACCGCAGTTGGAGTGTTTCATTTTGAATCATCGTCTGTGACCAGTCTTGAGGTTGCAGGTCCGCAATCCCGTGAGAAATTAGTTTTGGGTTCTTGCAATGGGTTCGAAGGGTTTCGCGTCATGACGGCTGTGGCCTCAGGAAACACCAACTCGGTGTCACCAGCAAATCTGATTGTAGGAACTCGCACTGTTCCAGACTCGCTTGTATTGGATGCTGTGTCAGGCAGTGCTTCGTTCCTGTGTCCTTTGATCGTAAACCCCAGTCATTCGACTGGATCAACCCTTCATGTATTTGGCGACAGCACTTTTCAGGGGCGTGCATCATCTTCTGGCGTGATGGAATGTGCTGGCCTGACTCTAGGAGATTGGGCATTTCAAACGCAGGACTTGGAGTTGAACCTTGTGGCAAACACCTCGGCAACACCTCTTGTCCGTTTCAAGGCTGCTTCCATGGAAATTTGCAGTGACCAGTTGAGGGTCAACGGTACCCGCTTGATAACAGTTGTTGCACCGGGGGCGCCAGACACCGACATTCTCCGCATCGATACCCTTCTTAGGGAGGTGAATCTCAATTTGACCACAACACTCACCGGACTCAATGAGCCTGTCAATCCAACGGATGCTGCCACCAAAAACTATGTCGACAATCTGGCACAGGGGCTTGATTTTAAACAGTCTGTCCAAGCCGCATCTCCCATCAGCCAGGATCTAACTGCACCTATTCCACCGACCATCGACAACGTGAACATTTACCCTGGCGATCGGATCTTGTTGCTCAATCAGACAAGCGCTTTCGAAAATGGGGTCTATGTTGTTTCACCATCGCGTATGTTTGTCAGATCGCTTGACTTCCGAGCAGGACTCCATGTCGCGGGCGCATTTGTATACGTGTCCAGTGGAACGGTGTACGGGAATCGTGGAATGGTGTGCATCACCAAGTTCCCTAATGACGTATGTGGGGCAAACGTCTTGGACTTTTCACTGTTCAATAGCAACTACTTCCAACCCGGGCTGGACTCACAAAAGCAGCCGATGGCACAGTTTCCATAACTATCGACCCCAACGCCGACGGATTATCCCTTAACAACAGTCTGCTGCGGATTGATTCGAGCATCGCAGGATCTGGACTCACTTTTGCGCACGGAACTCTGTCACTTGCACAAACTTTAACGGGATCAACATGGTCGGGTGCCACGATCGACATTCCCCATGGTGGGACGGGGGCGACCCACTTTGCACGTGGTGGACTTGTTTTCGCAGACCCAAGCACAGGATCGTATCTCAATTCAAGCGCCGCGGTCTCTTGCAATGGGGAAGCCATCGCCATGGGTGCTTCCGGAACACCCGATCCAAACAATCAGAATGACAAACTGACTCTGTTTTCTGGTGATTTGTATCTCCCCAATTCTGGCAGAATTGCTTTTTCTTCAGATTCCGAGGCCAGAAATTATGACTACGCCATATCTTCCATCGCATCACAACCTCACGTGTCCACCGTCGACTGTCTGGATGTGACGCCTCGGGACATACGCTTCGTAAACAAAACCGGCATCTTGTTGACGGATCCGGGCCAGCCTGATGACCTCACCGTGAATGGTGGTTGGGAGTGGAACGCCGTGCGTGATCAAGTATCGACTTCCAAATCAACCGCTTGGTCCACTGCGCACATTTCGGGCAACGGCACTTTGATTCTGGCTGGGTCCGCGGCACCAACTGGCTACCTGTATGCATTGAATTCCAACCGGACGAAATGGTCTCGTTTAACACGCACTTTGGGCGGCGGCTCATTCACATGGAGTGCTGTGACAAGTGATGTCACTGGTACCCGTATCGCTGGGTTTGTTTCCAACACGAGCCAAGTGTATGTTTCCCAGGATCGCGGGGCAACCTTTACACTCGTGGCTGGTTCTTGGACTCCGGCCTTGCGTGTCACTCCCAGTGAACTTTGGTTGTTTGACCCTCTCGTGGGTCCAAGAATGTCGCAAAACATGGGCCTTTCGTTTGGCCCTTCTATGAACACCCGCGCCAAGCGAATTACTGCAATTGCAGTCGATGGGTCCACTTTAGTCGCTTACCAATCGCCAGGTTCCATATTCGTGTCTCCAGATTCCGGAATTACTTGGTCGGAATCGTTTGGCGACACAGCATCTCGCGAATGGGTCTCAGTCGTCGTGTCGGGGAATGTCATAGCCGCTGCGGTAAATGGAGGGCAAGTCTTTCTCAGCATTGATCTCGGTTCCAACTGGGCCCCCATGTTTAATGGACTGGTTGCACTTTGGACGTTTGTCCTCATCACAGCGGATCAGCAAATTGTTGCTGGTGGCACGCAAATGAGTGTCAAAGTACAGCAGATTGGCACAACCGTCGTGAGAACATTAACATCGGCAATAAGTGTTCCGAACGCGGCGTTCTCAGGGAGTCAAGTGTACTTTCCAGATCGTACAAACGGTGCCTGTTTGCGGTATTCCTCAACTCCTATGGCCGATTTGACTATTTTTACTGGAGAGCAACCGACCCCATCAAAAGATTTGCTTGATACTGCGGCAGTGATTGTCAGTCAACGCGGTGCGATCGGAATTGGTCATTCATCTTCCAACACCATCCAAAGTACACTTGATGTGCAAGGATCCCTGCGAGTGTCTGGTGCGGTCCACTTTGCGAATCCTTTGGACACATCCTGTGGTGGAACGGGTGCGTCAAGTTTACCTTATGGTGTTGTTCTTGCCAACGGAACCGACGCTTTTACTTCGTTGGGTCCGTTCCCAAGTGGCACGGTTGCAATTGGATCGAGTGACGGTTCCAGTTCACTTGTCTTGGAATCTGGTCAGCGACTGAGAGCGCACTTGGGGCTCGGTATCGGATCCAGTGTCCAGGCTTGGAGTCCAAACCTTGACAGTCTCTCCAGCGTGGTTCCAACATTGAACACATTTGTCATTGCAAACGGCACAGGGTTTACCACGCTGTCCGCTGAGGCAGTACTACATATGCTTGGGGTGGGTCAAGTGGCCTTCACAGACACGATCGATAATTCGAACTGGGTGGGTGCCCCGCTCGCCGTTATCAACGGCGGGTACCGGTGGGGTGGATTTCAGTCTGCACCAGACAGTCGTATACAATGGCTCGAGATTGACTTCTTATCCGAGTTTAGTTCTTGAGTCCACTGGCATATCGGTTGACACGAGATTCGCTTTGGTAAATGGCGCTAGTCTCTCTGTCGCTCGGGATGGAAAAGTTCTTTTCTGCTCGGATGAATCGGCTTTGAATCCTGCTTGGTACATCGGCGTGGATAACGTCGATTGGGTTCTGGGAACTTGGGCAAACGGTCCAATGTTTCAGGTTGGGCCAAGTGGAGATACCCGCTTGACCAGTGCATCTGAATCAGTAAGCCCAAGCACCGGAAGTCTCGTTTTATCAGGTGGTTTAGGTATCGGTGGAAATATCGTTAGTGCTGGCCTTGTGCACATCCAGAACCTCACGCCTGCAACCAGTCCTAGTGAAGCGGTGTTAGTTGTCGATGGTGGTCTGGGGGTCATGGAATCTGTTCAGATCGCCGGTCGATTGGACGTTTGTGAACCAATTACATGCGTTGATCTCACGAATTCCGTCAGTCCAAGCACAGGAAGTCTGATTCTCGCGGGTGGAATGGGTGTTTCCGGTGACGTTTGGTGTCAGGGCTTGTTGTCTATTGACGCAGGTGCCACATCTCTGACTACTAATTTACAGAGACCTCGAAAGGGGTTATGTGTTGCCCTCGATTGCCCTGATGGATCCAATCCTGGTCCAGAAACGCGTGCTCTGACACTTTTGAGTACACAACCCGGCGCATCGGTTGTTTTGAGTCTTCAATCGGCTAACAATTCTGGATGGGATGTGATTTCACACCCCGTTGGTTCAATGTTACTTTTTCAACCGCTTGGGGCACAGTCCTCCTCGAGGGTTTCGATAGCGGCGTCATTGGAAGTGAGTGATAGCATCACAGCAGACAATGTGGTTTGTGACTCGATGGTTGTTGCTGAGCGCATTGGTGTTGGCGCGGGTTCTATTGAAATGGTCAATGGGAATCTGATCGTTTCGGGAGTGCCGTCTGGTTCCATTCAACTTGGTGAAAATATGCGCATCGCCGCCGGAAATGTGTCTGTCTTCAAGCCTCTTTTAGTCACTGACACGTCGCCAAATTCTGCATTGGTCGTTGCTGGAGGAGCCTCGTTTGCGAAGGACGTTGCCATAAACGGAAACCTTACAGTGCAAGGAACACTCACAACTGGGTCGAGACTTCCTATTCCTGCGTCGAGTCTTATTCTCGATTCGGAAATCAATCTTGCTACAGGTGTTGCCCGCATTGTCAAATGTTCCCTTGCAAAACTCCAATATCAGCAATATGTACTGATGTTTACGCTGCAAGTAACACCTCTCGCTGATTCATGCAACACTCAAATCAATGTCAGCCTTCCGTATCTGGACGCTGACTTTTCCACCCCCTGTGATCTTGACTTTGGGATGTGCACTGGATGGACTGACCCGTTGAACTACGTGACCCTTCAAAATACGTTGGCTCTCGCGGTCCCCGCTTCCAAGTCTGTCATGGTTAAATTCCAATCCGTCCAAGCGCATGTGCTCCATTACATTCAGTGTCAGATCGTGTACACATCGTCGTTGTAAACGCGTTTATTTGTTTGTCAGCATTTTTTTTACTCGACAATAATTACAATAAAAATGTCTGAATTTCAAAGCGCTCTTGAAGCACCTGCACCTGTACTTACACCAGCGCCAGCACCACCGCCGCCGCCTGGCGACACGCTGAAGAACAACTTGCGTGAATTCATTGACCTGACTGAGCAGATCAAAAACGTGAAGCGTGATTTGAAGATCATCAATGAGCGCAAGAATGAGTTGGCCTCTGATATTTGCAAGTACATGATCGACAACGACATTCCTGCATTCAAGACACCCAACGGGAATGTGTCGGTGTATGAGCAGAAGTCAACCAAGCCCATCAACAAAGACTACATCATTGAAACATTGTCCACCAAATTGGACGATCTCCTCGCAAAGGAACTGGCAGCGTTGTTGGTTGAGTCACGACCAGTCATCCCTGTCCCTAAAATCAAAGTCAATCTCAAGCGCGGGTGAGTCCGCGCGTTTCAGCATCATATTTTTTTGGTTGCTCTCTGATCACCAAGATGAATGACGCATGGGCAATCGTTGATAATCCGCGCGAGTTCGTTGACTTGTACATTTACTTTATGACTCTCGTCATGATGAACTATCTCTTTGAGCGAAAGCTGCTTGAAAAGAAAAATTCCTCCTTTTTTTTTGATGCCACTGATTTCCATCCACAGCACATGAAATGAGCAGGAGAATGATTGGGCTCTACTGGATTGTGCCATTGTTTGTTTTTGGTTTAGGTTTTTTCCTGATGCGCACATTTTTGTGATTTTAAAGAATTCAAAAATTGGCTTTTTCACCATTATATAATACGATATTATTACTGCACTTTCCGTCAAACGATAAAATGAAATGAGTATGAGCACCGCAGCAAATCCAACTCCATCAAGTGTCACTCACTCCCACTTGATCGCATCTGGGTTGAACGTGGAAAGACCCTGAAACCTCTCTGGCAGCCTATCCATTGTTATGTGACCCATATGTGCGAAGCAGTTGTCCGCTGGGTTGAGAGGTCGTACGTTGGCGGGAAGTTTATCGGCAAACATGGACCGTGCACGTCTGTTGTTTTGAATCACCCGAATGTACCACTTGCCCAGTCTCGTAAGAAAATCAATGTCTTCTGCGAACATGACTTGATCCGAAAGGGTGGCATATCGAGCCAGCGTCTCACTGGTGCGAATCTCCAAAATGTCCTCAACCCGCTGCTGCTCAATGTGCGTGCGGGGTTTGGCCGTAGGGGGAATGTACATCCTTGGCCGCACCCGAACATGATCCGGCGTAGGTGGTTGCACGTGAACAAGATCAGGTTCGGGCTTGATCTGTCTGCGAGGCGCATCAGGGCTATCGTACGGGCTTGCTCGCACTCGACTGCGGCTTGAGGGGGCTCTTCCGGGTTGTGCAATTGTGTTGTTGTTTTGGTTTTTGTATTTGTATTTCCTTGATGCCGCAGGCGCGCCCTCCTTTTTATAGTGTCCGCCTGATTGCGACGGAATTTCAAGAAATTGTCGAAAAAAAAATTAATAAAATGCAAGGCTCAATCAAAGCGCGAGTGTTGTCGTAAATAAATATGGAGCAAGTGCAAAAGCGACAGTCGTTGCACGGCTCATCGCAAAGATGGTTTCTCTCTACCCCAAGCACAACCTGTCCGCGCTTATTGACCGTGCCCAAACAGAGCTCGTGGATGCCATCGAAGCGTTTCTTGTCGACCGGTTGCAAAATGAGCTTGTCCTGACTGGCGATATTCCCGTCGCCGCCTTCCTCAAAACAGTCGATGACACTCGAACTCGCAACGTGTTTCATTCCGAGTACAAGGCATCCATCCTCAAGCGAGTGGAGCAACGCATGTTGTATCGCCACGGCTTTCGCTGCAGCTTCAATGACGGTGAAAAGAAGCTGGCCTACACGCTTGTGCAACAACCGCCCTGTACGTCCGTATTGTATTTGATTCTCGCCATGGTTGTTGTGCCGGCGTTTCTAGCTCTTGCAATTTTTTGCCTCTGAACACGCGTGTGAATGTGAATAAACTTTTTATGCAGTGCAATTGACTGTGTTGCAATGTCATCTATGTGTGTGTCGGAGCTAAAAACATATCGCCTCATTTTGAAGCAGCATGCGAAAGACCAGGCTAGAACTAAAAAGTTTTCTTTGCGTGTTCTCTTGGAAACATTCAGCAACCCGGAACAAGTGTATCCAAGCCGGACCTACCCCGGTCAGTTCCGCGTGACGGGAAACAGAATCGTTCTGGTGGGTGTACCTGACCATCAATCCCAGAGCTTTACCGTCATAACCGTTTATCAAGACAAGGTTCTGACCCCACCTCGGCCCGACCAACTCGAAACACCCCTTGGCCAACAGTTTGCTCAAAGGTACTATGCTGGCCTCGGTCGCGCAAAGAGTCTGAAATCCCAGTGACAACCTTCGTTCAGCAGCAGAAAATAAAATCCGTGCACTTGTGTACATGACAAAGGAACAAATCAAGGCTGCATTTCAATCAACTCTGAACGCAGAATCTGTCGCAAAACAAATTCATACCGAGCTCATTGCGCTCGGCTTCAGCAAACTGGACACTCTGGCCCTTCGAGGATACGTCTCTCAGTTGATGACATTTCTCTTGGCCAAAGGAGAGTCTAGACTGGTGGGTGACGTGTTGAAAGATCCCAAAAAGGCAGTCATACTTTTAAACGCCGTTACTATACGAGAGGGTGTCAAAGCCCTTGTGGTGTCGGCTGGAAAGCAAGTACAAGATCGTCGGCCGCAACCTCAGCGTCATCCTGTGCCGCTTTCTCAACCAACCGTCACTCAACACCCTTACACCCGAGGTGGTCTACAACAGTTTCAACAGCCGATGCCACACCAACTGCCACCACTTCTACTGCCCCAACCACTACATCTACAACGATTGTCACAACCGCTGCTACAGCCACAACCACACGCGCAGCCACAACCACGGCCGCTGCCAGAGTCAGCACCAGAACCGGAACCGGAACCAGAAGTGCCGGCGGTTAGTTATGGTGCGATTTCTCTCGAGGCGTTGGACAACAAGAAACGCATGGCAACCAGAATCAGTTCATTGAGTCGACTGGATGACACTCCTGATCCCGAGCACGGGTGGCAGGACAGACTCTCGAAACACCATCTGAAGTTATTGCATCAACCTGTGCCCAGCAATCGAAAATCTGCGCCACCTTCGGTGCCACCATTACCACCTGACATGAAATCTGTTCCAGAATCCGAAAAACAGTCTCTGGCCAGCAGGAAGAAATTTAGACCCGCTGCAAAGTTGCAATAATTTTTGTTGAATTTTTTATTTTTATTTATCGTCAACCAAATGAAAAATACTCTTTGAAGCAGCCAACATTTTCTGTTGAAAAAAAATGTTGCCAGTTTCTACTGCCCCATTGCGCAAACTTCGCAGCGTTCAGTTTGGCATACTGTCGCCAGACGAAATAACACGTTATAGTGTCACTCACATCGATGCCACCGAGTACTCCAATTCGTTAAATTCCAGTCGCAGCACTGGAGGTGTTGTATTGGATCCCAGTCGCGGCAGTCTCAATGACCCACGCCTTGGCTGCATGGACCCGTCAAGAATTTGCTACACGTGTGAGGAAAATATGCACTCTTGTCCGGGTCATTTCGGCCACATCACCCTCAACGCTCCCATGTACAATATTGGATTCATTCGGACCGTCAAAAAGATTCTCGAATGTGTGTGTCCAACATGCGCGCGCTACCGAATTCATCCAGACGATCCAAAGTATCGCGTTCTTGCAAATGTACGGGACAAGTTCAAGTATGCAAGGGAATTTGCAAAATCAAAGACCGTGTGCGAATTCTGCGAAACTCAGCTCATGCCAGTGCGCCGCCAAGGAGTGGTCTTGTACTACGACCCCAAAAAGTTTGATGCAAAAGCGGCCAGGACACCGATTACCCCCGCCGACGCGCTGCAACTCTTGGCCCGTATCACAGACGAGACGTGCAATATTCTTGGGTTGAATCCGGTCACCTCGCGCCCCGAATGGATGATCACAACAGTTTTACCCGTTCCACCCATGTGTGTAAGACCCAGTGTTTCTATCGATAGTGGTGGCCGCGGGGAGGATGACCTGACTCACATGTTAGCCAACATCATCCGTTACAACAACCTTCTCACACGCAACGAACATCCTAAAATGCTGGCTGATTACCGCGAACAGCTTCAGATTCATTTGTCCGGTTACATCGACAATGAAGTATCTGGTGTTGCTCCCGCCCAACAGAAGGGAGGTCGCCTGATCAAAAGTCTTTCCACGCGCCTCAAGGGGAAAAATGGTCGTTTGCGAGGTAACCTTATGGGAAAACGTGTCGACTTTTCGGCTCGTACTGTCATCACGGGTGATCCGGAACTCTCGATCGAGGAAGTCGGAGTCCCGTTGTCCGTTGCGCGGACTCTCACGTTTCCAGAAAGAGTCACTCGATACAACATTGATCAGCTTCAGATCCTTGTCAACAATGGAACAACCATCTACCCGGGCGCGAGATATGTTGTCAAAGACTCAAGCCACCTTGGACAAAAGGCCGGGGGTACTCAGCAGCGACGCATCGATCTCGGAATTGCCAACGTGTCTCCCACTGTCGAAATTGGTGATGTTGTCGAGCGCCAGATGGTGACTGGTGACCTCGTGTTGTTTAACCGCCAACCCTCGCTCCATAAATTTAGCATGATGGCTCACACGGCCCGTGTCATGCCGTATTCTACATTTCGCTTGAACGTGAATGTTTGCGCTCCTTACAATGCTGATTTTGATGGGGACGAAATGAACCTGCATATGCCCCAGAGTTACCCTGCAATTGCAGAGCTCAAGACCCTCGCAACTGTATCGAAACTCCTCATTTCTCCCCAGTCCAACAAGCCCGTCAATGGACTTGTTCAGGATTCTCTTTGTGGTATCCGGCAGTTTACTCAGCGCGACACGTTTCTCACCCGTGAGGAGGTCTACAACTTAATGATGTGTTTCCCAGAGGACCATGATGCTTGGGCAAAAATCCCTCAGCCTGTCATCTTGAAACCTGTCCCGCTTTGGACCGGCAAGCAGATTGTCTCACTCACGATTCCCGAAATTGAGCTGAAAGGCGTCACTCTCACTCATGCGGACCGTGAGGACACGTTTAAACAGCTTACCGCTGATTTGTCAGAACCAGAAACAAGATGGGCAGAGGCTGAGTTTTACAATCTGACGCCCCACGATACTCGGGTTCTCATCCTCAACGGCCAATTGCTCACCGGTTATTTGTCCAAGAAAACGGTCGGGACTTCATCCGGTGGCCTCGTTCATGTCATTTATATGGATTTCGGTCCTGAGGCCGCGCGCGATTTCTTGGATCATGTGTCGCGCATTGTCACGCGTTGGTTGCTGTCCACGGGATTTAGTGTCGGGCTTGGTGATGCCTGGGTTCAACCAAAGACCGTCAAGGCTGTCCATGGCTTAATTCAAACTCAGTTAGACTCTGTTACTGCAATCTTGGGGGATCGAACTACGGGTCCAAAGACTTACTCAAAGGCAAAAGAGGCCAAAATAGTTTCTCTGTTGTCCCGCGCTCGAGATATGGCTGGCAAGGCAGTCGCACTCGGTACGCACCCTCGAAATAATATTCGACAGATGGTCGAGGCTGGTTCAAAAGGATCCGTTTTGAACATTTGTCAGATTTCTGCTTGTGTTGGTCAGCAGATTGTGGAAGGCGGGCGCATCCCCTTGGGATTCAAAAATCGAACTTTACCTCATTTCAGCAAGTTTGATCATTCTCCGGCCGCCCGAGGATTCGTACAACACTCCTTTATCGAAGGACTCACGCCATCCGAATTCTTTTACCATGCTATGGGTGGCCGCGAAGGTGTCATTGATACTGCAGTCAAGACAGCGGAAACCGGTTACATTCAGCGAAGACTCGTGAAGGCACTCGAAGATGTGGTGGTTAAATCAGACGGTACCGTCCGCAACAGTCGAAACGATATTCTCCAGTTTTACTATGGTGAAGATGGCTTTGATGGAACGGCCATTGAGTACCAGACTCTGCCAACCATGTTGCTCTCAGAAACGGAACTGAGGACAAGGTATTTCAATCCTGACTGCCTGGAAGAATGGGACATCTTGCAGCAAGATCAGCTCTACATGCGCAATGTTATGAGGCTACGCGAAGCCCGTTGGGCCCTGCCGCTTAATTTGGACAGGTTCGTCTTGCGTGCCAGAAAGAAACGGTTTTCTGGTGGGGCGAGTACCGGCGTTGTATCCACAAGTTATGTCTTCTCCAAAACGTCGTCTTTACGCACCACGCTTCATCCAACTCCAATCGTAGTCGATGCGGCTCATCCGCCCGCACGCCTCTTTGCATGTCTCCTGTCCGGCGTTCTTGCAACCAGGCGTGTGGTCAACGAGTATAAACTGAACCAGGCGCAGTTCGACTGGCTCGTATTGTAGATCCAGGCTGGATATCAGCGTGGCCTGGTGTGTGCGGGTGAATCCGTCGGCGTCATCGCAGCGCAGTCAATCGGGGAGCCGGCCACTCAAATGACTCTGAACACATTCCATCTCTCAGGAACTGGAAACAAAGCAGTCGCATCGGGCATCCCAAGACTCAAAGAGCTCATCAATGCCGCAAAGAACCTCAAGACACCCAGCATGACTGTCTATCTTGACAAGAGCGTGGCTCAGAACAAAGTGGCTGCTGAAACGCTGCGCGCACGCCTCGAGCATACCACACTGGGAGATGTCACGCAGGTCTCGGAGATCCATTACGACCCTGACTACCTGCACTCCACTGTCACCGCCGATAAGAGCTGGATGGTCGTGCTTGCGAAGATCCCGGATCCAGATAGAGTATCGCCCACTGCGCTGGCACCTTGGGTCATTCGACTTGTCCTTGATCGGGAGTCGCTCAACAGTCGTGATTTGGGCGTTCGGGACATTGTTCAGAAAATCAAAATGTTTGGCCCGAGTGTGCACACACTTTATTCAGACAACAATTGCTCCGAAATTGTTTTGCAGTTGCGTCTGGCCAAAGACGCTTCCGAGCAAGAATGGGTCTCAAACCACCATTTCTGGAATCACTTCTTGGCCGACTTGCTTTCGAACGTCACCGTCAACGGCGTCCCGGGCATTGAGCGAGCCTTGGTTTCGCAGCGCACGACAGGCGTGTTTGGCAACATGAACGTCACCAAGGAGTACATTATCGAAACGGAGGGTATCAATCTGCGCGGCGTCATGAAGGTCAAAGATGTCGATGCATCCCGTGTCTATTGCAACGACCCGCATGAGATGCTCAGCGTGTTTGGCATCGAAATTGCACGAGAATCCCTCTTGAACGAAATTCGGGGAGTCATTGAGGACGCGGGCTCTGCAATCAATTACCGCCATCTCGTCTTGTTGGTTGAAGTCATGACTCATCGTGGTGGGATCATGAGTATCACTCGCCATGGCATCAATCGTACAGATGCTGGACCTCTGATGAAATGCACCTTTGAGCAGACTGTCGATATTCTGCTGGATGCCGCCGTGCACGGTGAAAAGGATGGGATTCGTGGAGTTGCAGAGAGCGTCCTTGTGGGTGCTGTCGCCAAGATGGGAACGGGAGCTGTGGATATTCTGTTGGACGACTCTCGTCTCTTTCATCAGTCGCGTGTTTTTGAACGTGATAGCAGTTATTGCCCTCTGAATCCTAGTTACCTTGAAGTCAAATCACCCAACTAGTTCACATAGGACAATATAAAACCAATCGCTTTGGCCTTATTGTATGGCTGATACTATATATTCTCAAATAAATAAACCAGGATCACACTCGAATGAAAACAAAGGACTTCATAGATTCATTCGTACGATGGTGGACTTTCTTGAGCGAGTGCGCTTTGTTGCGCACTTTGCCTTCTCAACTCGGCAACTGCTTCTTCAAATAAAAGTCGACGTCCAACAGTTTCAAGCTTCAGCGCAGATATCATATCTTGTCTTTCCAGCATCAACAGTGCAAGTCCATTGATATTTTGACCTGTTTGATTATATCAGCGTCAAAAGCAGACTATCAACGATTGGATCTTACTGAAAGCCAATGACGATAACTCCACATCCCCAAATCTTTCAAGTATCCATTGCGCAGTTTCATCTTGGTTCCAATCTCTGGGGTTGTCAGGTAGTGCCATGTGATGCGACGAACTTCCAGTGTTCTCACTTATTGACGCAAATTCAACCAGGGGCTCGGCAGTTGTCATTTCGTGGTGAGCAACCGTTTGTAATGCGGCTATTTTGCTTTTGGAAGAATCTGACATTGAGCCTGGAGAGACTGCCAATGTACTGCCTGAAGGCAGAGCTGCTTTTACATTGGAAACGGTTTCAAATTTGCGATCATCCGGCGTGACAAGATGGTCGATGACAGGAACTTTTTCAGGCAATGGCTTGTAATTGCTGGCCAACAGAACGCCGCTCAACACGGAAGAGTTGGCTACTTTCTTTTCAGAAGGCTCTTGGGAAAATCCGTCGAGATTGTCAAATAATTGGGCCGGCACCAGTTTGTAATTGCTCGCAAACACACTCACTCGGACAAAATGAACTCAACATCTCGCTCAAACTGTCGAAGCTCTCAGACAGAAGCTCTATTCATTCGAACAGCTTTTGGTATCGCCAGTTGCTGTGGCGTTGTTGCAACGTGCAAGTGTGAGCCAGGTTGCGAAAACTGATTGTTTCTCTTTTTTGCATCGAAAGTGGTTCATGAAATTGAATTCCACATCAGCGCTCTTAGTGCATCCACGACACTCGTTATGGGCGAAATCGGATGTGTTCGAGTCGCCAGCTGTGACTCCATTTCATCGAGACGTTCATTAACGTAGGCCAGCATCGCACTGTGTTCATCGTCTCGTTTAAAGACCGACGCCGTTGGGATCAGATTGCGCGCCCCCAGCAAATACTTGAACTGGAGGACTGCTTCCTTTTCCAGGGAGTCCACATACAAGTCCACGGTCCAGTCACCATTAAATTTACCACATCGCAATGCGAATCCTTTAGTCAGCTGGATATATTTCAGATTCATAATTCGCATGTATGCTTCCAGGCACAGTTCGAATTTCGAAACTTGCGATAGAGTCGATCGCACTCGCTGAGGAATAATTGGCTCGACTGAAGAGACTATTCTGACACATTCATCACCATCCAACGATTTCAGATTCATGATTTGTTCGCAAAATAAGCTGGGTCCCACTGAAGGATTCATGGTCACTTGCTTTTTCAGCGTTTCGAGATAATGACTATTATTGAATTCTACCCATGCGCTCGGATCTTCCAAGGTCAAGCAGAAATGGGTGAAACATAAGGCCGAGTCCGATACTGGTACTGGTGCTGGTGTTTGTGTTTGTGCTGGTTCTTTTGCTGGCTCTGGTCCTTTTACTGATGCAGGTCCCTTTGTTGGTGTTGGTGCCGGTGCTGGTGCTGCAAGAGCTTTTTTCGCGCTTTTATGTTTCTTTACCAGTGAGTGTGTCCCTTCATACTTGCCGTTGAAGTTATTGGGTCCAGCAGTCCATAACTCTGTTACTGTAGCTGGCCATGTAAATGGACTTGGGGCCGGTGGATCAACATCGTCATTATCATTATCATTATCAGCATTACGTGAGCCTGGAACTGACACATCAAGTTTATTTGGCCGAGGTAGTATCGATGACTGCGCATTCTCATGCTTTCTTGATTCTATTGGTTTGTTGTAACGGCGCTTATGCCACGCGGCAGATCTCATCGTCTCCAGGTAAGGTCCATAAAAATGGTTTGTAACTTTGCTTTCTTCCTGTGGACTTGGGCTTTGTTCCCTCGCGGTGGTCTCATTTTTCAAAGACGAGGCCTGGCCAAAGTCCGGTCTTGATGTTGCAGGTACTTGTGGTGATGAGGGTACCGAGGTAGGTGAGTCTTTTTGCGCAGATGTGGGGGTTGCTGATATGATTGGTAATTGTACTGGCATGAGTGATAGCGATTGTGAGCGAGACGGTACCTGGGGTGACGCTGTTGAAACACTTGGGTTCGTGTCGACAGAAGTCTTCACGGTTGTCACTTTCAACATTACGGGTGCAGAAAAATCCGAGATCCTGTACGGTTTTTTTCCATGGGTTTTGGGTTTAACTTCCAATCTACTCCGGGAACCTCTTCCATTGAATTGCGCTCCAGTTGATGTCGCGGTAGAGGGTGTTGTCAAGATTTGCGTACGTGATGTTTCGGATCCGTGCGATGGTGACGGCATAATGTTAGACGCACCTTGTGCAACAGTTTCCCCTACACCCACATACAGTGTTGGTGACACTGGCTGCGAGGCTGCATAAACCATATCCACATCCTCCGTAGCAACCGCATCCGCTTTTGTACTCTCAGGACCATGTAGGGCATTATTTTCAACCATTACCACGTCCCGTGTTGGTGACACGGGCAGTGAATCAACCATGTCCACATCTTCCGTTATCTCAGACCCATCTTCATCTTGGGCATCATTTTTAACCGTTGTCACATCTTGGGTTGCCAATGCTGACGGTACATGGGGTGACAATGTTGAACTATTTGGGCTCGTCTCGACAGAAGTCTTCACGGGTTTCGAACTTCTGCGTTTGGGTGCAGAATAATCCGAGATCCTGTACGGTTTTTTTCCATGGGTTTTGGGTTTAACTTCCAATCTACTCCGGGAACCTCTTCCATTGAATTGCGCTCCAGTTGATGTCACGGCAGAAGGTGTTGTCAAAACTTGCGTATGATCCTGACGGGAACCTTGACTGGCGAACTGTGAATTTGCCGCGTTTTCATCCGTTTCATTGTCTTCTTCGCGAAAACAACTTATGTGGAGGATATATCCCCCGCCCGCTCTCCGTTGGTGGCGCCAGTAGGATGAGTATGTCGCAGAGGATGAGTGTGTTGCAAATCACAATCAAGCGGGATTCCACAGTTCAAAACTTTGAAAGTACCAAGCGCAGAAGTGTGAACGCGAAAGTGATTGGATCAATCCGACACAACTACAAGAATGAGGTCGCAACGCCAGGTAAACGAGGAAAGAAAAGTGATATGAAGTAATCTTGCAGCAAGGAAAGAATGTCCAATGACCCTATTATTTTATTGCAAGAATGTGATTATACACGTGCTGTTTTTAGTTGTAATTCGTGTACAAAACAAGAATGAATTTGTTTATTGATTGACTGATTGGCGTGCAAGGTGGAGAATAATATGTTTTAAAATCTATCCTTCTTCACAGTGCCTGCTGCAGTTTACAGTCATATATTCCAACCTTTGACTGTCTTGTCCTCTGAGCCAGAGACAATGATCTTGCCATCAAGTGTCACTGAAACTGAAGTCACCCACCCAGAGTGACCTCCCAGAGTTGATGTACATTCTCCACTCTCAGTATCCCAAACCTTCACTGTCTTGTCATCTGAGCCAGAGACAATGGTCTTGCCATCAGGTGTCACTGCAACTGAAGTCACGATGTCAGAGTGACCTTCCAGAGTTGATGTGCATTCTCCACTCTCAGCATCCCACACATTGACTGTGCAGTCGCATGCGCCAGAGACAATGGTCTTGCCATCAGGTGTCACTACAACTGAATTCACTCTGTGAAAGTGAACTTCCAGAGTTGATGTGCATTCTCCACTCTCAGTATCCCACACATTGACTGTCTCGTCATCTGAGCCAGAGACAATGGTCTTGCCATCAGGTGTCACTGCAACTGAATTCACCAAGTCAGAGTGACCAGACAGACTCAATGGTCCCCAATCTTGTTCTCCACCCATGATAAGCCTTACTTGCAAATCTTTCTGATATTGATGGTAATATGCTGTTTGCTGTGGTACAAGTGTCAGAGCATTATTGTAGACCTCGAGAGGAGAGACAAGAAGCTGAGACCTGAAATTGATTGACACCAGTTTCAGATCTTTGAGGATGGAACAAATGAAGGCCACATCTGCCAACAGTGTGTCAGAGTAGGGGTTGTCATCTGAACTGCTTGTGGAGCTTGAGAGAATAGAATGCTTGTGTTTGACAGACAGAGTTGGAGAAGCAGCCAAGGGAATGACCTTCAGGCAGAGTAACATTTGATTCACCATGGTTGCCACCATCTCAAGCCTGTCTGCCAAAAGGATGGCTTCAAGGTAGTTCAACAGTTTGTTGCCACAGAACAGCTTGAGTTTGGAAATGAGCTGATGTTTTTTTTGCAGGTCTACAAGTGGAAACGCATTGGTAAAGTGATCTGACCAGTAGAGTATGGCATATTGAAGACTTTCGGACAGGACATCATCAATGTTCCACTTGTCACTGTTCCCATCTGAATAATTCATACGACCATCAAGTTCGGCCATATTTGTGAACAGGGCATCTGAGTTGAGCATTTTAAGACATGCAGCGGCCAGGTTGAAGGATATTTCGTCAAAATCAAGCTTGAAGTTTACATCCTTGACGCACTCGTGGCTGTTCAAGTTCCATGAATTGATACCTTCACAATAATCTGAGACTGTCTTGTCAATTGATGCGAGCCTATTCTCATCATCCATGCTCAGCAGAGCACCAATGCTGTCGAGATTGTTGCAGCAGCTTTTGTCTTGCGATAAAGCAATACCTATGAGGTAATCTTGGACAGTCTTATGAACAAAGGAGAGCTTGTCCTTGCCGTCCACACGTAGTAGAGCACTGATGTTGTCCAGACTCTCTGAAATCCGGCGTGGCTTTATCTTGTCTTGTTGCGCAAGGGAAGACAATCCTTTTTTTGACATGGGAACTTTAACGACCATGAGGGTTCCAACAGATGGCGAAAACAGATTCAATGGCGGTTTTTTTCCAGTTTTCTCTCCATCGAGAAACGCTTCACTGAATGCTCTGCAGTACAAATCTTGGAGGCCCAAGGATGCAGATTCTTCAAGACGTTTTATCAGCTGTTCCTTTTTCTCCTCTTTCATTTTCTGCTGATTTGATGCCTTCAGCAGATGTGTTTCGTTCTCTTCCACAAAATCAGCAACCTCGCCCCTTTGCTCATCGTCGCCATCGGATGTCCCCAAGACCAGGGTGATCCATATGAAGAGTCCGAGCGATTTTTTGACAAGCATATCTTCGAGTGCTTTCTTATCGTCCAGCCCAAAGTCCGGGAACTTTGCAAACAGCGTATCCACTTGCGAAGTGGCAAACATTCGAATATCTTCAAGATTTCTTTCGTCGTTTTGTTTAAACGCTATGAGTGCTACTGAGGATTTCTTGGTTGCAGTGCTGTTCTCTATTGATTCGTCTTTGATCTCAGGTCGACTTGTGATGAACAGTTTCACCGACGAAAGGTGAAGAAAGGTACCCAGCAGTCGACGGATATCTTCACTAATGTTCTTGATTTCATCTAACGCGTCAATGACCACAACAACAGA
Organism: Chytriomyces cf. hyalinus JEL632; assembly: GCA_025435555.1. NCBI lineage: Eukaryota > Fungi > Chytridiomycota > Chytridiomycetes > Chytridiales > Chytriomycetaceae > Chytriomyces > Chytriomyces cf. hyalinus JEL632. The sequence continues at coordinate 4,075 of JAIWWG010000144.1, read as the reverse complement.
CGTGTTCTTGGGCCATGCCTTCATTGGCTCCGCAATAAACAGCTGCAGAAATTTTTCGATGTTTGGCATGTCTTTCTTGCTCTCGTTTACATCCTGAAAGCCCCAGGCTTTCAATGTTTTGATGAGCGCTTTTCGAAACTGATCATTGATATCAGCCAACTGACATAAGAAAAAGGAGTCAGTAACGATATAACAGTAAGGCATCGTCGGCTTAAGCTACACTCACTTCCAGTGCGATAGTCTGAATCAAGCAAACTATGTTTTCGCTCTTGGTGTTGACTTTGCAGAAGAATTTGGCACCCAGCAAACTTTTCTTCTCCAACTCCTGTGCCACAAGACCAGCAATCACAGATTTTCCAGTTCCCGCTTCACATCGTAACCACGTTATTTTCTCTTCCCCTGTTTCAATGGATTCCAGTACCTGGTCAACAATCCATTTCCTGGTTCCTTTCGCACATCTGTTCACCAAAGCGGCGACTTCTCCTACATTTGGATCTTTTTCTTTGCAGAGTTCTCGCAGTTTATCCAGTTCAGATTCCTTTTCTTTTTCTGAATCCCTTGCCGATTGGACTTGCGACCTTGCATTCATATCCTCCAGACCTTTATGAACCATGTGAACAACAGCATTGGTGTCCTGTCCAACAGATTTGATATCCACCATATTACTTGCAGTAGTGACCGCCACTACGAATAATCCATCAACTTTGGCAATCTTGAGCCCTTCTTGAACGTCCGTCAGTTTCCTCTTCATTTTATCCAGTTTGTTCTTGTTGGATCCATTCATGTTGCTCAATGTGGTACCAGGCATATCCATGTACTCAGTGAATAGAACCGCAGCATCCGTCAGGCAAATTATAATGCTCTCAGATGCCCTGACAAGGTTGCTTCGTTCCTTGACATTCGCGATACCGTCGATGGGAAGTTCCAGGAAATGTAAGACGTGCTTTAAGATGGCCTGAAACTGTCCCGGTAATTCCAAGTATTCCTGGTTGACTTTACTCGCGTCACTGACCATCTGCAACACACCAAAGGAAAGGGTTTGAGGACTTTATATGAGTGTCAAGAATTAAGGTCACAAGCCATTTACCTTGTAACCGGCAGATACTATAAACCACGAAATCTTCAAAATGGGGTGGGCACTTGCGATATTGTCAATGGTGTCCATAGCATGATCTATGGTTTCTTTAACTTCACTCGAAACGTTGGGGACTGCGGCCAGGAATGCTTTGGCATTTGCAGAAAAGTCGCTCGCTTCCACAGCGATGTGGTCAAACTGCTTGATAAAATCGGCAGTCTCAAAGCGGGATTCGCTTGTCTTGGCCGCTTTTGCGGCCAATTTTGCGATCATGGCCTCAAATGCCTTTCCCAGATCCTCGAGTGGCTGGGATTGGATTTCTGTGCCCACTGGCGTTGAATTCAGTGTATGTCGGAAAGCACGCTACAACAACGTACATGTGCCGTCCGGAAACTTGAGGTCGATGTGAGGGGGTAAATGCTTCCTCGCAGGCACATCGGCCGTGTCCTCAACCGCCTTTGCGATATCCTTCGTCGCAGGGGGATTCTGCGTCACACTCACTGGAGGATCCTCGTTCACAGTATTGGCCGTCTTCTCGACTGCCACGATCGGAACTGGGACCGTGACAACTTTGTTCGCCTCGAGATTCGGACTGTTGATAGGGTGATCGTTGCCCTTTCGCTTGGGCGACAATGCCCTTCCTGGTTTGTTGGCTGTTGTGGTTGGAGAGAGCGGCTTTTAGAAAACAACTTTGTGGAGGCAGCATTACCGACCTTTGGATTGATTCGTTCCCATGCGTGGTGTTGGTCACTTGAATTGGGCAATTTGTTGGGTCTATTTACATTGAGCAGCTTCGGGGTTGGAACAACACGGCCGTGTTCAAGTGTGACAGAATCAATTTGCGCTCATTTGGAAACAAATGCATTCCATTCTGAAGGCCCAGTCGCAAGCAACCCGCGCGCGGGTTTGGCCAACCCAAATGCTCTGTGTGTTGGTTTCATTGCCGCTGCGGAGGGATGGCATTCTGCAAGAGTGCGTGGCTTTGAGTGCGGGGGTGGCTGCGGCACAAAACGCATCTGGCGAACTGGCACTGGCAGCGAACGCATGCTTTTGGATGCTGCTGTTACTGATTCAAAAGGGCAGTGCCAGTGGCCCTGCAGTGCCCGCGTTTGAAGTTTGTGTAATCTCACTGGAGATAAAAACAACATACGGGTCACCAATTTGATGATGGCTGGATACCACATGCCCAGTCCGGGATACTTGTCTGGACACCATCGACAGCCTGTTACTCCCAACGCCCACGCGCTGCAATTTGGCCCCGAAAGTGCACAACTTGGAGACTGCCTTCAGCTTTCTCTTTCCTTCCACCTTCTTACCACCCACGGAGCATGTCTCATATTCTGGGACATGGTGACCTTCTGTCTCCAGGGCGTCTGAATTCGCTCTTCCCGACACCCGCCGCATCACAAAATATTTGACCATCTCTCCGTACAAATGGCGGGCGACGATATCATCGTTTCCAGTAAGACCCTTCATAAATCCAGAATTGATGGTTTTTCCCTTTTCTGGCTCAGTTTGGATTCCGATCGGTAATGGTTTCAGATCGGGGACGAATGTGGATGGAGGAAATATCCCCAGCCTGAGGATGCCCCTGTCGATCTCTTTGAGCGGGTCACGTGGATTTTGCCGGTTGTTTGGTAAATTCGTGTGGGTACTTTTGACCGGGAGTTGGACTAGTCTTTTGACCTCCCAAACATTCGAGTGCCTTGCGGACCGGGGGTCCTGTTTTTGCATTTATCGTTCGGGGAAGCATAACCGGGGGTCACTTTTGTGACCTTGGTCAATAAGTCCTAAACCGATTTTCAGAATTGATCATATGTTCAAGGAACCAAGGTCTGATTCTAGCTCCCCTTTTAGTTACCCTAAACGATTTTACTGAAAATGGAACCCCCGGTCCACAAGGCACTCGAATTTATGGGAGGTCAAAAGACTAGTCGAAGTCCCGGTCAAATGGCGCACACGAAGCACAACCACCGGTGATCCCCCGTCGTTGGCTTAAACAGATGGACTTAAAAAAAGGTCAATAGAAGTATGAGCGTTCGAACTTCAAGTGATGGAGTTTCTGCTGTCGGTGCCGCGCCAAATTTCTCTGCGTTACCTCCAATTACTCGTGAAGTTTTGAAAACAATTTTCAATGCGAACGGGGATTTGGTACGTATAGGCATCTATTACGAAAGCGATGGTTCTGCATCGCCTGCTATTTCCGTTTTCGACTTGTTGAACAACGTCTGTGGAATGGGGGAAGGTACGCGCAAAGAATGGTATAGGATTCAAAACCCATCAGAAAACGAACATGAAGAGAATGTGCCGGGAATAGGGGCAAATATGCCGGGGATTCGGGGCGATTCTCCCCGAATCCCGGTAATCGATTACCAAATGTTCAATTTCCCGGGAAAAAAGGCCACACCGGTGGTGAAACTTGCTACCGCTGTACAGATCATGTACAGACTACCTGGTCCAGTCGCGAAGGCTTTTAGATTGGCAAATGCGGACGTATTTACCCGTTACCTTGGTGGCGATACCACTCTGAAAGCAGAAGTCGATGCAATCAATGCTGCGCATACCGAGAATCCAGATAACGGTGCTCGCGCTTTTCGCCTTGACGTGGAACACAGGAATAGTGAACTAGAATATAAAAAGGAAAGCGAACGGATTCTTGCCAAGTATGCCCAGTCGGAAACGGATGTCGTTTACCTGGGTTTAATTTCCAGCGCGAATTCTACACCACCTGATGATATTGAAAGTGAATCTGCTGTCGTCCAAAAAGTTGCGTACCCCATTCCCAATTTTGACATGGTAAAATTTGGGATGACTTCCAATTTGATGGAGCGTAACAAACAGCACGTCCGGGATTTTGGCGACTTCGTTTTCATCAAAGTCATTCCAACTCACAATGCAAGAAAATTGGAGAGAGCCATCAAAGATGACGCACTGTTCAAATTGAATCAAGGGTTGTTCAGAAACAAAAGCGGAAAGACACAGATTGAACTGATTCGGATT
>JAIWWG010000143.1:0-63958 GCA_025435555.1 Chytriomyces cf. hyalinus JEL632 | reverse complement strand
TATTCTTGCTCTGATCAAGTATAAACATGGTTGAAAGTAATTGTTTGGGATTTATATGATTCTGGCTTAGTTGTTAAGGTTCGCGACCAAAGACCCACAGGTCACTGGTTCAACCCACACTGCTGTCAATTTCATGCAGCTATCTTCTGATCTTTATAGAGAAATAAGCAGAAGAAGAAGAAATAGAAATCAACTTGGAAAAGTATTCTATTGCTACTTTTGTATGACTAATATGTCAAGCCAGTCAAGCAATTAATCAATAACCTTACCCAGTGTGGGGATATTAATTATAATTGACAAGCCTTAACTGTCAGGCAGTAATGAATGACTAATCAGCTTGAAAAACTGAATTGTCAGCACTGACTCACTTTTTCAGCAATTTCAAACTGCAAATGAAAAATGGATGATTTCACATCAAATCTCATTTGTAGAAATGAAATGACAAATGAAATGGAAAAAAAGGGTGGCTCAAAAGTGAAACTGAAGAAAGCCCAATGAGATTTTATGGGAGCCAAAAATGTATATAAGGAGAGCTGTTTTGATGTGTTGTGATTCACCTTAAGATAATAAATATCATAAAAGCCCAAGTTCAAAACCAAACAAGCAAGAATGCTGCGGATGCGCCGCAGTGGGTTCTGGACAAAACGTGTCCTGTTCCCCAAGGGGTTCTCAATGATGAAGGACTTGTACTCGACTGGTTCCCGGCAGACTGGTGGATTGGTGCAACATTCTTGTTGCTTCTTGAGATCAGCCAGCAGTTCCAAGTTGGATGCTGCTTGAGCTGTGGCTGACCACTCTTGCTTGGCTAGCTTGAGCTTCTCGGCATACGATGGAAACTGACGGGTGGGCCTTGGCTCAACTGTTGTCTTGGCTACAGTGGTGTAAGTGGCTTGACCGTCTGGATTGTCAGCTGTTTGAGCACTCCGGGAAGCCCCAACCACTGCACCACCACGACTGACACGTTTACCACCGCGAGAGGATGCAGCACCACGCTGCTGGACCTGCCACGCTGCTGATGCTGGCACTGCTGGGGGTCCATTCGATGCTGCTGGTGCTCTGTGTTCGATGATTTGCCTAAGTTCCTGAATTTCGATGCGCTGCTGCTCAATCTGGCGCTCCTGCTCCGCGATTTTCGATTCCCTGTCTCGTAGCAACGTCTGGATAGACTCGCCGTGTTGCTGGTTCGCTTGGTTGATGATTCGTTGAATAAAGCTCATGATCATCTGGGCTTTGTGCTGACTGCCATCAAAGACAGCAGCCAGATCACCCAGATCGCAGTTTAATTCGTTGTTTTCGACAGCAGCATCGTCTAGAGGGGCCGTCGGGGGGTTCTGATGTGCCTGGGGTGGGCTGTTGGACTCACGCGCTCGTTTCTGGGCCTGCTTGGGAGTGAGAGGGGACTCAGACTGCACAGGATCGATTTGGGAAGAGGAGGACGATGAGGAGGAGGCAAGAGACCAGTCCCGCTGCATAGCGGGAGTGGTCTCGATGCTCTGGACGAGGTTTCGGGAGGATCCGAGTTGAATTGGTGGAGTTGCTGGTGTTGCTGCTGCTTTGCCGCTTGAAAAAGAGAGAATTGGCTGCACCAACTTTGGTGCAGCACCAACTTTGGTGCAGCACCCTTGCCAGCACTCTTGCTAGCCATTCCTAGATCGGTTTTTCGCGCTGATTTCAGATCTGTATAGATCTGCTTGACAGCTTGTGCCTTCGCGAAGATGTCGTGTGTGGGTGAGTCCAGATTGTGATCAAGACCAAGACAGAACTCCAAGAGCCGTGGCTTTGAGCAGTGGGGGTTCTTGTTGCACGCAAGGGATCGTTTAGTTGCACCCAGAGAGTTGGGGTTGCCAGCAGCGCCTGCGTTGATCTTTCTGTTGCCACAGTATGGGCAAACAAGGCGGCCTTTTGCGAGATTCCAGAGCTCGAGTTCTGCAGCACTGTAGATCTCTGCGGGAGAGCTAATACTGGAGGATGGTGGCCGGTGGCCAGTTGCAGAGAGTGTTGGTGGTGCGCTGTTGGTGTTGGTGGTTGCAGGTTGCCGGGTTGCTGCTTGGACAACAACAACACAATTTCAAGAAAGTTTTCCCCCCTACCTCTAACCCCAATCTTAGGCCTGACCCTACTCTAACCCTATACTGAAATGCTAAAATAACTCGAGTTATTTATAGGATTTCGTGGACGCGGCCGCGGCCGCGTCCGACGTGGAGTAAAATTTGGTATAAATAATTAGAGGTATGCAAAATTTCTGTCATCATGCCTGTCAAGAAATTGATTGAAGCTTTGTCGACTGAGCACAGTTTCAAAGCATGTGTTACATTCCCACCAACCCCGACAGATTGGATTCCCACTTTTTTCAGTCCGTATGTTCGTGGATGGCATGATCAGCGTCTTTTGTGGGTAAGGTTGGTAGGCTGGTTGATTGGTCTGAATGTATGTATGTATGAGGCGTCAATTCCATATGCTGCATATATCCATACACTGTTTATCTGTCACTCCTTTACTCTTGAGCAGCGACACGGAAGGCACCATGCATTCCGAGTTGAGTCTTTGTCTTGGCATTAAGAATGTATGGCCACTGCTGTGCACTAAAATTGGCTTCGTTTGTTGAACACCACTATTAACGCTCCAATGGAAGCCTCTCTCTTGATGTGAGGCGGTCTTGGCGGCGGTGTGCATAAAGTAAAGTAAAGGGAATAAATATTTACAGAAGTCCAAGAATATATTTATGAAGGCCTCTTGACAACAGTCGCCGCATCCAACGCCGCAGTGGCAGTCGCTGTGCTCGAGAGAGACGGAGAGAATCTGCTGCTAATTGCGACGGTATCAGTGCATCTCGACATATGATCGCGTGTCCTCCAACTCACCCGCCCACCAAGTCTAACCACCTCACAGCCCACTCACAATCCTCATCCCTTCAAACCTCACTACCACTGTTTGGTTCCGTATTCGCCATGGCCGTTATCACCATTCACAAAAGACAACACATCTTGATCACTTCCAACTCGGACTTTCTTTCTATCCTCGAACTCGTGTCCAATGATATCAATAACGCATCAAACACTCGCATGCCGATCGAAATAACGGCCAATATTCACTTATTTGATCCTGATCGCGATTCGATGCATATGCAACCTGGCACAGCGATTGCCGTTGATCCACTGCAAACACAACCGTCCTTACCTATTTATCGATGCCCAAAGATGGACAAACTGACTTGCGTATTCAAAAATTGTTGTCGCGCAGTTCTTTTCTCATCAATCTGCAATGAAACTGTTTCTTGTCAACGATCATGAGTCACCGCTTGTATTCGATGCCATCAGCAACAAACATGTCAGCGTTTATAACTTCTTTCATTTCTGTCGAAATGCATCCATCTCACTGCTTTTTGAATTGATTTTCAGTCTGTGTGGATTGGCATCAGACGGTTTTATGGGACACGTTGTTTCTCACACCAAAACAGCATCAGCGCTATGTCATTCTCTTTGCTGCAATCGTATTCAGGTGTGGAACCTCCCTCGTCTTTACACTATCAAAACTCATACGTATTCATAGGGACGCAGCATTCTCAATCATTCTCTTCGACCACGAAATCCGTCCCACCGCAGAATCCTCACCGCAAGTCACGCGACATGGTCCTTCCCACTTCCCCGCACTTTTACACCTGTCAAATCCATTGCGCTCCGAAATACACCCGACACGTTTCTGATCATTTCAGAGACGCTCGATCTTGTGATTGCGAAGGTTGATGAAAATCACGCAACGCTCGAATTGTCGATCGTGTTTCAATATAGTCTTGTCGAATCGTTTCCATTCGAATCCGAGCAATCTGCAGTGCAGTGTTTCTTTTTTTTTTTTTTTTTTAGCGAGTAGTTCTTTGACTGAATGGCTTTTTTATTTATTTTGCAGCCCCTCAATCATCCCATGTCCAGAAGATTCCAGCGAAGCATTCTACATTGCATCCGATGCAGGCCACCTCATTCGACTGGAAAGGCACAATTCTGAATTGGTGTTGCTCCACAACGGCCATTTCTCGTCGCGACCAGAAGACATGCTGGCATTTTCACCCGGTTCCCACTTGGCATCAAATTGAATGCATTCTGAAATTTCTGGAAGAATTCATACCCGACGCAAGCATGGTGGAAACATTATTGCTCACGCTGGGGTCGATGCTCTCACAAAAGCCCAAACCAACTGATCCGAAAGTACTGGCACTACATGGAACGGGATCAAACGGGAAAACGACGCTTATGAATCTGATATCATGGACTTTTCATGTACGTGTCGCGCAGCCAGGCACCAACTTGTACCAGTTTTTTGGCCCGATTTGCTCGGAATTTGGCAACGCTAAATTGGCTTGCTTCACGCACAAATTCTGTGGCATGGGTCATGACAAAGACCTGAACGTCGACGAATTCGGAGACCCATCGCTTGCGTAGCACCTCGGTAAAGACAATAAGAGCTTGGCATTGTTGAAGACTTGCAATAAAGAGCGGGTTCTTGAGCAACTGTTGATTGTTGTAATCAGCGTACTCCTCCGAATCGAAGGCGTGATGAACGAACCCAATCCATGCGTGATTGTACGGAAGAATGCCGTCCGGATTGAGCCAGTGGAACGTCCTGTCCACGTAAGTGTCGCACCAGAGAGTTGCATGTTCGTTCTGAAGATAACGCAGCGCATGCGTAATGTAAGACCACCCGGATCGGTGGAAGCCTGGGAGGTAATTGGTTTGGTCAATGAAGTTGAAGTTCACGTTCATGAATGTTGTTGTTTTATCAAGATACTCATACTTTGCAGAGAGAGACTGGAAAAAAGTCGGTGGAGTTCATTGAAAGCAAAGCTGCAATGAAACACGGGATGGTGTCCTGTTCAACTAAAAATGGTTTTTTGTGTTTTCCTCAAATAGAACAGCGAATGTCGACTGAGAACCTATCATCGGACTGTGCCGTCCTCACGGCATGGCAGCCCACCAAATACGCAAATGGCTGCTGCGTTCCTACTTCAGTCTGCAACAGCGCTGGGAACGTTGTGAGAGTGTACATATCTCTTTCCACAGACCCCATCTCACGCATCATCAAGTATTGAACAAATCATCCAGGGATCTCTTCAACAACCAGTTGACAGGAACCATTCCAACTGAACTCGGCCAGCTGACCAGTCTGACTCAACTGTTGGTGTCTTGCATCTGATCCATTCATCAAGTACTGAACAAATCATACAGGGATCTCTCTTCCAACCAGTTGACAGGATCCATTCCAACTGAACTTGGCCGGCTGACCAGTCTGAATACTCTGTTGGTGTCTTGCATCTGATCCATTCATCAAGTATTGAACAAATCATACAGGTATCTCTCTTACAACCAGTTGACAGGATCCATTCCAACTGAACTTGGCCGGCTGACCAGTCTGACTTATCTGTTGGTGTCTTGCATCTGATCTATTCATCAAGTACTGAACAAATCATCCAGGTCTCTCTCTTCCAACCAGTTGACAGGAACCATTCCAACTGAACTCGGCCAGCTGACCAGTCTGAATACTCTGTTGGTGTCTTGCATCTGATCTATCCATCAAGTATTGAACAAATCATACACAGGTATCTCTCTTCCAACCAGTTGACAGGATCCATTCCAACTGAACTTGGCCGGCTGACCAGTCTGAATACTCTGTTGGTGTCTTGCATCTGATCTATTCATCAAGTACTGAACAAATCATCCAGGTCTCTCTCTTCCAACCAGTTGACAGGAACCATTCCAACTGAACTCGGCCAGCTGACCAGTCTGAATACTCTGTTGGTGTCTTGCATCTGATCTATCCATCAAGTATTGAACAAATCATACACAGGTATCTCTCTTCCAACCAGTTGACAGGATCCATTCCAACTGAACTTGGCCGGCTGACCAGTCTGAATACTCTGTTGGTGTCTTGCATCTGATCCATTCATCAAGTATTGAACAAATCATACAGGTATCTCTATAACAACACGTTGACAGGATCCATTCCAACTGAACTTGGCCGGCTGACCAGTCTGCAAATTCTGTTGGTGTCTTGCATGTGATCTATTCATCAAGTATTGAACAAATCATACAGGTCTCTCTCTTCCAACCAGTTGACAGGATCCATTCCAACTGAACTTGGCCGGCTGACCAGTCTGAAGACTCTGTTGGTGTCTTGCATTTGTTATGGCTGTTGCAATGTGCCTGACCTGTAATCAAATGACTATAAAGTCGCTTGGCCTCAAACAGACTAAGCGGGAGCATTCCTTGCGAATTCAGCAACTTGAAAGCACTATCGACCAGGTGAGTTTTGTTCCCTTTACAACATGGAATCATTGTGTTCACACCACATCAAGCGACTTCACAAATCCCCTTGAGTCCACTGAATTCAATGCTACTGAACTGGCTTCAGTGAGTTGTCTACACGTGTTGTGAGTGTATTGGCAATATGTAATTAATTTAATCTTCCATCAGTCCTGCAAAAGTAACTCTGCTGCCTCCCTGCAATCTGCGTCATCACCAACAACTTCCCAACCAGCCACCATCCCATCCAACTCTAATCCAAGCATCACAAGCAGTGATCTACCAAGTCAGCAGAATTCTAGTGCTTCCATTATTGGTGGAGCTGTCGGTGCAGCAGTCCTTTCAGTGCTCATCATTGCTGTTGGTTTCTGGTGTCGCCAAAAACGTGCCAAAAGTAAAAGTCAATCTGATATCGCAACTGATGAAAGGCAGTCAACGTAAGACAGACAAGCTCGATTGATGTTGCTTTGGTTGAATGCATTTCATTCTGACAGGAATGCAACCAGAGTTGAAAGCATGGAGCAGTTCCCACCATCGAGTAGCCCACCCCCGTCCAACGCCATCCTGAATCATGACAAGAATGTGCCTGACTCGACCCCAGTTGATGGTTTTCTGGTGGCAAGCAATTACAAACTGGTGCCTGAAAAATCTCAATTATTTGGCGATCTTGGCAGACTGTCCCCCCAAGGTCCTTCTGAAAAGAATGCAGCCAACTTTTCCATGTTGAACAGCTTTCCGTTGCCCAGCAATTATAAGCCAGCGCCTGAAGAAGTTCCTGTCCTTGACCATTTGGAGGAATTTCCCCATGCCACGCCGGATGATCGCAAATTTGAAACAGTTTCCAGTCTCAAAGCAGCAATTCCTGAAGGCAGTACATTGGCAGTCTCTCCAGGCTCAATGTCAGTTTCTCCCGAAAGCAAAATGGCCGCACCACAAACGGTTGCTCACCACCATGAAATGACAACTGCCGATCCCCTGGTTGAATATGCGTCAATAATTCAGAACACCCTAAACTCTTCACATTACATGGTACTACCTGAAAACCCCCGCGACTGGAACCAAGATGAAACTGCGCAATGGATACTTGAAAAATTTGGGGATGTGCAGTTATCGTCATTGGCTTTAAGTAAGACCCAATTGTCAATAGTCTGCTTTTGATGCTTTTGATGCTGATATCATCAAAACAGGTCAAAATATCAATGGACTTGCACTGCTAATGTTGGACAGGCAGGATATGAAAGCTGAACTGGGACTTGAAACTGTTGGACGTCGACTTGTATTTGAACAAGCAGTTGCTGAGTTGCGAAGGCAAAGTGCGCAACAGAGCGCACTCGCTCAAGAGAGCCCACCATCGTACGAATGAATCAAGAAAGTCGTTTGTTTTTGTCCGAGTCGGACACTTAATTTATTCTGCTTTCGGTGTTCAATAAAGATTAAAAAAAGTGCTTTACTGAACTGAAACCATCCACTTGTTCATACGGCCTCCTTGACCCATCATTAGGTGGTTTACTAATACCCAATTTCCGCACCCGCGATCCTTTCAAGTTTTCCATGAACCGATCCACTTGCGCATCAGTTTGAAACGGCCGCAGAAACCGAATCTCGATCAAATCTCGGCATTGTGCAAGCATGATCCCAGTCCAGTCCTCCGGGATGAAAAGTTCCAGCACAGAAAGCTTTGGGATGATATGAACTACTCTCTGAAATTCAGGCGGTATTGTAGTCGAGGCAACAAGTACGTTGATACGAATCGTTCCCAACAGTTTTGTAATCACTTCCAAGAAACTTGCATCATCCTCGTGACGCTCCCGGAAATAACACAGCGTAGAAATTCCTTTCTTGGATTTCGAAATCAAGGCCAAATGTTTTGCCAGCCGCCTCATATCAATCCATGAAACCGTCAGTCAGTTCAAGCATCTCAGGTAGAGCGCCAACCACAGTTTCCATACCCTCCCACGTTTGAACCTCCGCATACCCGCCATGCTTCGAAAGAATTCGCGAATACGTTCCAACAGCGTGGAGGTGAGAAAGCGGGAACAAACTTATTGGTTCACCATCCTTTCGTGGTCGCGGAGTTCGAATCCCAATATTGTGCCATTTTAACGCCGGCCATAGACCACTGGGGCGACGGAGACCCTTTTCATCCAGCTGCATGACGCCAAACATGGCAGTGGATATGTATTTGTAGTAACGGATCGCATGGCTTGGCTGCCAAATCGTCTTGTCGTCCATAAGCGCAGCAATTCGATCCAAGATTTCATTGGGCATAGATTCCAGCTTAGTCGTTGCTGATGCGGCGGGTGTGAGAGAGAGGTGGGTGGATGTGTGAGACACCTGGTCGTTCGACTGGAACTCCGAGAAGGCTTCGCTACGTGGCAGTTCGCTCATTTGAAGCAGTTTGCGGTAAAAGTTGATTTCGTCCAGGACATGGCGGTGGAGGGATGCGGTTCGCTGGTTGTACATGCGTGAGCACTTGCAGGTTTGCGAGCATGTAACTGCAGCTCATGACAGGCAACTCAGTATTTGACACTCGTGGAACTGGACAATCTGACGGTTTCTGTATCGCAATGCTCAGAATGGGCAGCGCTGACTTGGTGTTAGTTTGTATTTATTTCTGTGTTGAATGCAGTCTCGCTCCATTTGACGCAATGTCTCAGGCATTGCCGCCAAGTCATTCGGGCCGAACATGCACTCCAGCGTCCGGAGGTAGATAGGTCCGCATTTGACGAAATGAAGAAGTACTGGGCATCTCACGGACGACGGGTCCCTGTGGTAATCGCGCTAGGTGTCCTCCGGAGCGGTAATCGCGCTTGGGTCTATTGCCTGGGCTGCCTTGCCGGCCTGAAGTCAAGTTCTCCGATCGATCCTGCAAGGATCCACGTATAGGGGCAATGCCTAATCAAAGTTCCGCTAAACCAGTCAGTGTGTATTTGGGAAGAATTATAAGCAAAACACATTCCCGCCGTTGAAGCTCCACCTTCCAATGTACATAAGAAATAAAATAATAGGGGTATTTGACATTCTTTCCATGCTCAAGATTACTTCACATCGTTCTTCTTCCCTCGTTTATCGGGCGTTGCGGCCTCCTTCTTGTAGTTGTGCCGGATTGATCCAATCACATTCGAGGCCACGCTTCGGCGCTTAATGCTTTCAAAGTTTTTGACAGTCAAGCTCAGAATTTTCTGTCGATAAAGAGTGTTATTGAACACTGAGAATGTCATTGAATACCAAAAACTACCTTCATTTTCATCATCTCTTTGATAATGACGACATTCTTGCCAATATCGCGCTCATGCGTCGGCACTGCAAAGTCGTTCACAACTTTGCGGATGAAAAATCCTCCTCCAGCATATATCAGCACCGAAGTTTGAACGGTGAATCCGGTTGTCCGAAACCCACCCATTCGAAGGACTTGCATGGAATTGGCGGCTTCCTTCGGCATGAACCCTCCACAGGCAGCTTCAATGTCACGGCGCAGTTTGACATGCATATCTATGGTTCTTGTCAGGAAGAACAGTGTTTTTAGAGAATCATGCACTTACCACGCAGAGTTTTTGCCAATTTTAAAGAGTCCGTTTGAAGTTTGTTCCCCGGGTTCTGTTTTGAACCCACTCGTTCTACACCGGAAAACTCATGGCCAAATCCTTGCTGTGAAGTGTTGTGCATTGACTATAAAACAATATTGTCAGTACTTAGGAAATAACACACGTGAAATGAACTGAGTTCAGAGATGCCAACCGTGAACATATAGTCAAGGTGATATCCTTCAGAGGTAACTGATGCGATTTGGCGGCGGTCCCGTGACGCTCTGGAGACAGGCTCACCACTGAGAAATAATTGGAATCATTATGATCAGATGGTGAAAATACTCCATAAAAAATTACTCATACTAGTGGATTGCCGCAACTTGGCTGAAACATTTGAACATGGCGAACAGGAACCAAACATCCACATCGCGTTCAGTGTTGAACCTATTTGGAACTCCCACGGCTATCATTTCGTATCTGTGATCATGAAATCAGATTGGCCTTCACTTTGAATTCGACACTTACGACGATTTGAACAGGTTCATACAATAAACTATGTCCTCAGTCATTCTTCCAAACTTTTCCTTGGATATATCGACAGATACGATAATGCTCTGCAGTATCTCCAAGATTTTGATTGCATCATCGCTGCCTGCAGTTTCGGCAGATTCGAAGAACACTTCGGCTTCATCATGGTCAGATTCTCCGTCGCCATTGTCTCCCAGAAGCTGATGAAGAGCCTCCAATCCCGCAAGTGGTCCTCCCATCTGTATGCGTTTGCATATAATTACCAGTTGAGGTGACGAAAGCTAAAAAAAAATTACAATCAACACAAAGCAACAAGAATCGAAGAGCAACGATACATACCAGAGAAAGTCCGCACAAAACAGCTTCAAGGTCTGTGCTGAGATTGTCGAGACTTTCCAATGACGTAGCAAACGTTTTGTTCAACACTTGGATGTCAGAAAATGAGAATAATTCAAGTGTGCCGGGAAATGACAAGTCTATGATTCTCCAATATAGAGGGCTGGATATCATTTAATATCCAATTTGAGGTATCAATATGCAGTCATCAACAACTTACTTTGACATATCGCGCCGGTCAAAAACAGTCAAGAACGCTGACTTTGCTGGGTCAAACCAGGAAGGCGGAGCGCTCATAAAATCCCACGGAATCTCGTACAAAGATTCTTGAATATCGTCTTCAGTCTGTTTTCAAAACATTAGGCCTAAACATTTATAAAGATGATGTGATTCACCTGTTTGCATGCTTCTGGGTCGGGAGTTGAACAAGACACGCGCGTTTTCCGCGCAGGTGGTGCCAGAAGATCTGTTTGAATTATTTGTTGTTGTTCAGCGTTTTTGTTGAATTTGGGAAACGAACCAACCTTGCGAATCAATCAAAGGTCTCTTGTTCATCAGCACGTCCATTGGCATTTTGACACCTTCGATGACCGCCTTTTGGCCGCCTGTTTGAATTGCCAGAATCATTTCCACATCTCTGAAGGCCACTTCAGTCAGCGCTGTTTCTGAGGCGCAATCCTAATTCGAATTGTGAGCAGCAATCAAGAAGGAATGAAGCAACGCGATGATACCTTGAACAAGTCAACATTTTGACGACCAGCGGCTGCCTTGATTGTGCGGACCCAAATAGGCTTATCCTTCGATAAGTAGTACTCGACAGCGCTCTTGGTTGAGGCATTCAGCTCTGCCTTCAATGCTCCAGCGAATGAGGGAATGACTGCTGTGCTGAAGTATTCGTTCATTTAACAGCCGCGCGTTTTTATGGTACAAAAAATTTCAAAATAAGTGAACCAGCCAAGTCTGCCGAGCTGCGCGTTATGATCCCGCTCACTGAATGGAGTTTGGTGACCGCTCTCCTTCAATGGACCCGTCACCAAATCGCTGAAGTAGTCAGCAGTCGCTCACCTTTGGTGTCCCACTGTCCATTCTGTGAGGTTATGAATGGAGTTTGGTGGCCGCTCTCCTTCAATGGACCCGCCATCAAATAGCTGAATATTCAGCAGTCGCTCACATTTAGTGTCCCACGGTCCATTCTTCCGGATTTTGTCTAGTCGTCAAACAGGTATGTGAATTCTGTTATTTGTTGTCCCCTCTCCAACTAAATTCGATGAACACGCGAAACATATGCAACACGTACGAGCCCCGATAGTTCATCTTGCACCCCAGAAATGCGAACCTCTGGCCGAATCGGATCCGCTCACTGAATGGAGTTTGGTGGCCGCTCTCCTTGAATGGACCCGTCACCAAATCTCTGAGTATTCAGCAGTCGCTCCCCTTCAATGGGCCCACTGTCCATTCTGTGAGGTTTTAGGTTTTGAATGGAGTTTGGCGGCCGCACTCCTTGAATGGACCGGTCGTCAAATCGCTGAGTATTCAGCAGTTGCACCTCTTCAATGGGCCAACTGTCCATTCTTGCGGATTTTGTCTGGACGCGAAACAGTTATGTGAATTCTCTGATTTGCTGTCTTCTCCATATCAGAACGCGGACTCACCCGCGCTTGAGATTGACTTTAATGTTAGGAACCTGGTCGTGCGCGACTCAACCAACACTGCTGCCAGTTCCTTTGCAAGGAGATTGCCCAATTTGGTGGACACGATTTCAATGATTTAGTCTTTGTTGATTTTATTTCAGGTTTTGAAGCGTGTAAATATGAATGTTTCATGTTTATTTTGTATCGGTCTGAAGTTGGCAAAACTCCTTTTTTTTGTTTTTTGTTTTTTTATTTAAATGTTGAAAACGTGGCGGAACGTTCCTTTGGCGGTGCACGCGCTGTCAGTTGAAGCAATTTCAATAAAGCACACCAACATAGCGTACAAACGCACCAACGTACCAGTGTGTACTCTCGTCATTCGGGTGACTTGACGATGTTTTCGAGTTACATGAGCTGCCCAATTTATTCCAGCCTCTGCAACCGGAGTCGATATTCCCTCATCAAGTGTTGAAGGGAAATTTGAACTGTCGCGTATTAGCTGGGCAATTTCGTTTTTTGACGCGTTTGCTCATAAAGACTTGGCCGCCCAGCGTTAAAACCAGCCGAAGCCCCATCACTATAATCTAATATCAGAAAAGCCTGCAACTTGCCCGTCTTTAGGATTCAAAAAAAGACCAACTTGCGCGTCCAATGCATTTTTCCTGTTTATTTCACTTTTGAGGGCGAGAGGTGCTGACAAAAAAAAAAAATGCCAAAAAACTTGTCACACAAAAATGATTGCCACCGACAAATCCAACACAGCCAACACCCACACATCCAACACGGGCTTGGCTACAGACGAAATAGTCAACGAAGGACCCACAGACGCGAGATCTTGGCCTGCAACGTCCACAAACACACTCGATGTACTTTGCGAGGTTGTTGACTCGCTGGATGGCGTAGCAGAGTATAAAGCACCAATTGCGGCGCCAAGGACTACGTTTGTAATAATCTCTGCAGTTTCTGTTCCAACTTCTTTGCTGACAGTCTCTGTCTCTGCTTGTCCTACACCGGCATCTGTTGGTGGTGCAACTTCTCTAAACACTGTAAAAATTGTCAGAATCGTTTGCGAAAACAGCGAAAAATGTATATAGAAATGCGTACCTGAGGTGACCGTGGTGGTTGGGACAAGCACAGGTGGTGCGCTCTCTCCAAAAACCCCACTGACAGTTGAAGTCGTCTGCAATGTCAATAAAGACGCAGCTGTAGAAGTTTGCTGAGTCGCATTGGAGGAGATCGCAGAAGTTGGCACAACAGATTCAGTCCCAACGGACTCTGTGCCAACTAAATTGGCCCCGCCAATTGAAGGAGTTTCCGCAGTTTCCGTTCCGGCTGCCGTGATGTCCCTTGCGGCCATAGCACTCTTACCACTTGCATCCAATAACTGAATATTCTTTAAAGGGTTGGTCGCATTGTGATTGTCAGCTACCCACCCTTCCTGTTTTACGACCTCAACAGAACGTGTCAAGCCAGAGACAACTTGACAAGTTCCGGAAAGAGTGGGATTGTCACTATCGACGCAAAAAAAAACCCGTGGCACAGGTCGTTGGACCACAGGAGACGCGGGGGAAGCTTTTAATGCGACTAGGAATTTTGGGAAGTTGACAAGTTCCCATTGAATTATCTGGCGCTGTCTTCACACAGACGAAGCCAGATTGACACAGTCGAGGCTTCGAAGAGGATGACCAATTGTCGCACAGAGTGACAGCGTCGTCTGCAACGGGAGGTGCAACAATGTCCAGAAGAATGGCAATGGAAGGTGCAGTCTACACGGGCATTACAGGATGGAATTAATGAACGCGATATCTGAGAGAGATTTGACGGCAAATACCTTGGCTTGCATAGGGCCAGTCTGTTCTTTCAAAATCACTTTGGGAGAGAATGAGATCTATGGATGGGGTAGGTTTCGAGCATCAATATCATATTCGCTAATCTTCCATCTCGTTGACGACAAAAACAAGTCAAACCTAGTTTGTAATCGCGGATGGTTTTGGAGAGTGGCGATGGTAGGAATAAAATGTCAGAACGCAATCATCAATTGTTGCGGCGCCTACCGTTGATGTGTTCTGACCGGGCTTCTTGTTCTGTTGTGTGACAAAACGCGCACTTAAGTCAGGGTATCGAAAGAATATTCATATTCATACATTGGACGGAAAAGCGGAGGTCACACAGACGCAGATGATCGCCCTTGCAAAGATTTGGAGCAAGAGCATTTGAATCTGTCGATACAGTAGTTAACTTGGAGGGAATATTTTACTTGAAAAAGCCGGCGTTCTCAGACTGACCTTATGGCTGTTGATAAGAGAGTGAAGAAACCGTCGTTAGCTTCAAGCGGTCATTAACAAGAAAGCGAGGGTAGTGTCCACGAACAGCCTTGTTTTGTCAGATGTTTCTTTTTGCGTCGCTCACTTTTTTAAACGGAGAAATTGTCGGTGTGTGTGCGGCAAGAATCGGAGGTCGTCCCAGCCAAATGGGACCATGCAGGTCCTCCCATCGACAGACGGCACATTGGAAGCAATGCGTACGTTCCACTAGCTCCAGAGTCGTCTTAATTGGAATCAAAACAAAGCCAGGCGGGGTTGGCCCCCATCTTGCCGGCCATTTAAAAAAAAAATTGTCAAATTTTTTTTTTTTGTGGGGGTGACAATGTGAATGCGGGGCCCGAATTGTCAGTCACCGATGCAAATTTCTCTCTTCACGATGCGGGGGTAAAAATAAACGCGAGAATATGCTGAAAAAAATATGGTGCGGGGGTTCCATGCGGGGGTTGTATGCGGGGTGGGTGCACATTCAAGAAACCGATCCACACATTCATTAGCACGGACTAAATGACTCTCTCCAAGAAAATTGTTCCAGTAATAGTCACGTCCACAGCTGATGAAAGCCCGGCGCTGTCTTGAACATGCACGGCACCTCAGATGGCGTTCGTGCAGGCAAGACAAGTGATACACCATCAAACACCTTTGAAGAGTCTCTGGGCATTGGATGTGGTCACCAATCTGGCGGAAACAGGGATTCACTGGATGAAAGGTGGGCATGAAGTTGACGCATTCTTCGCTGAAATTATTGTGATTACGAAACACGAAGTTGTAGGTAGCAACTGCGAAAACGCCTCGTCTGGCTGCCACTGCTTTCCGTGCACATCGGTAGGCTGGAATCAACGTGCTGCTTCCTCACTAATGCTGATATTATCGTTGCCAGTATTGCGCCAGTTGGAGTTGTTCTTCACCCCTCGTTCCCAGTTTCCCGTCTTAAAATCCGTCCAATTCTTTATCGCGCGCATCCAACAGGTTTCGCAAACTTATTGAAAGATTTTCTGCGTGTCTCTTGGCGTTCGAGGCACCTGTGTTGCTTTTCGCAATCGAATGTTTGCAGCTTCTGCCATTTAACTCATGCCATCCGGCCTAATGAAAAAGTATCCATTAGGGCAGCAAAACAGTACAGGAAATACAATGGCGCCAGAAGCTTTCCCCCATCCTTTTCTTCTGACCGCGCCAGCACGTTGCATGAAGCGGCGCTTGCGCAGTCATGACCAAAATGTATCATCCATAAAATTTAAAATAAATGAATATTTTGGTGTACAGCGGACCTGGAACTGCCCGAACGTCAACAGAGCGCACCTTGACTGTTCTAAAGTCTCTTCTAAAGGGACGCTGCGATGTGCTGGCAATGTTAGTACTTACCCTCACGCATGCGGCCTGTTCAACTTACAAGTCAAAAAACAGCGGACCCGAAGTCATCAACCACGCAGACAGAGCATGGCAGTCGACAACAGCTTTGCTTGTCGTTCCCGGTGGGAGAGACCTGCCATACGTTGAGGTGAGGTTCGGCCTGTATTTTTGTGGACTCGTGCTCACACTTTCAGTCCAGTCGTTGGCTGGATTTGGAGTGACGGCGATTCAGGACTTTGTGCGAGGCGGTGGATCTTATTTGGGAATATGCGCGGGTGAGTCATTCATTGCGACTCATTCTTCTTCTCCTTTTGCTGACTCCAGTTCTTTTCTCCAATCCAAACAAGGCGCTTACTTTGCAACCAAACGCGTCGAGTTCGAGACAGGGACACCGCTCGAAGTTATCGGCGACAGAAAGCTCGCACTCGTATCTGCCGTCGCCCGTGGCAGCGCCGCACCTGGTTTCGTATATGACAGTGAGGACGGCGCACGATCAATCTCCATCATCGTAGATGCAGCCCGCCTCGGTCTCATGCATCCAGACGCCGCAACTCCACCCTATCGCATGAACGTGTACTGCAACGGGGCTCCATACTTTGACATTGTCTCAGGCTCCCAAGTCGAGGTGCTCGCAACCTACGATTCTAACCTCGTAACCGAGAATGCAAAAGGAAAACCAGCCATCGTTCAAAGCTCGTTTGGAAAGGGAAAAGTGATTCTCATGGGACCTCATCTCGAACATGACAACACGGCCAATTTACCCGACCTTTCTGAATGGGACAAGCATCAAAAGGTGCTGCTAATTACTCTACTGCAACGGCTTGGTTTGCGCCCAGAGATTCCCATTGAGGCGTTCAGGCATGAGAAGGACGTGTCCGAACCCCTCATCCTGTCAAACATTGCTGACTCAGCCAGCGGCACTGACTGGCTTTCGAACCTGTTGCACGAACACGGCCAAGTCGAATCAGAAAACGTGGTCATGCTTAAAGATTCTGTCACAAATTTCAAATTCGTCAAATGCAATTCTTCTGCGTCGGAGTACACCGCCATTCCATCCGAAGACGACGCATTTTTACCTGTTTTGTATTCGAGCAATGGCGAAACCTTGCAAACCAGCACTGCGCCATCAAAATTCAATGTCCAGTCGTACTTTAATCATCTGAAAATGGACCGATCAGGGTTATCCACAACCACCCCTCTTCAATTTGGCAGCCAAATTCTCTCCTCAGAATCCGTTTCATCCACACAAACAATCCTTGAAAAAAATTACCGCTTCTCTTCCGCACTTCCAAACGGAATCGTCTGTGTCGCATCAAAACAATTCAGCGGCCGCGGCAGAGGCGGAAATTCTTGGGTCAGTCAAGAAGGATGTCTCATGTTTTCTCTTGCCATGCAACACAAGGAAGGAAGAAGTGCCATTTTCTTGCAGTACCTGTTTGGCCTGGCTGTAGTTGAAGCCATTCGTTCCATGGAGGGCGGGTATTCGGCACTGGCGGTTCATTTGAAGTGGCCAAATGACATTTACTGTTATTCGCGGGATCCTGAGACGCGTACGAGAGTCTTGAAAAAGATTGGAGGCATTCTTGTCAATTCGAGTTACATGAATGGAGTCTTTTCCATCGTCATTGGTACAAAAAAAATCTTTTTGGTAACAGAAACTCTGCGCAAATTCCTCACACACCCAAACAACTTGTTGAAAACAAAAACCAGGATGCGGTCTCAACGTTGCCAACAACCTTCCAACAACCTCCCTGAACGAACTAATCGCCCAACACAACAGCGAAACCAACAACACGAAACTCGCACCTCTCACACGTGAACGCGTTCTCGCCCGAACCCTATCCACATTCGAAAGCATGTACCGCGTGTTTGCCGCACAACCATTATACGCGTTTGCCCCATTTATCGCAAAATACCATGACGCCTGGTTACACACGGATCAGTACGTGTACCTGCAAGATCAGAAGGTATCTGCGCGGATCGTGGGGTTGGATGAAAGTGGGATGTTGAAGGCGGAGGGTGTGGAGGATCGTGAAGTTTATTTGTTGCAGCCGGATGGAAACAGTTTTGATATGATGAAGGGGTTGATTTCGCGGAAAAAATAATCCAAAAAAATCCGCGCCGTTTCATATCAAGCTTGCTTTTTCAACGTTTGCTTAGAGCTGTGGCAAAGAGAGATGTGCATGAAGAACAAAAACAAACACAACCACAGCCGCGTGAGGGGTTAATGAAAAGATATTTATTCCAAATATTAATATAAATATGATGACGAAGGCGACAATCAACAAAAAAAACAAGTCAGGAGTCTACAGAACAAAAAAACAAAACAAAAAACAATTTTACAAATGTGAGTGTGAGCAGTCAGACTGCTCCGAGGGCGTATAAAGCGGCAAGTTCGAAACAACATGGCACTTGTCCTCAGCAACGCTTGATTTACACGAGTAGTCTTTCTCAGCACGACCCCCCAACCCGCTTTGATAACTCAAACTGCAGTGATGGTCTCCAAACGCATTCTCCATCCTATCATACTCAGTTTTCCCATCAAGAACCAACCCCATTCTCTTTTCATGCGCTTGATGATGATGATGCCCAGCAAACGAATTCTCAAACTGATACAACCGATCCCTTACTTCAATCCTTCCAGCACCAGAAGGATTCCTCCAATCATCGCGTCTATCCAACCCAGCCCGCTGCATAAACTCTAAACTAGCCGCCTTCTCAGGCCGCGTCAACCCTTCCATCTCACTCGAAACCAGCGGTAAATACCGATTCGCACCACCACCACCACCAACACCACCACCACCACCTGTATCTACAGCATCTTCAAACACAACCATCCCTCTTGATGCAGTAGGAGGTCTTCTTGAAGAAGTAGCAATCCAAGGCGGGGCTCCTTCATTGCGAGAAACATGAAACCGTTCTTCCCATTGTAAATCCTTTTCTGAACCTCCTTCACCCGTCGTGGACGAAAAATTGAATCCAGAAAAATCTTCCTTTTTAGGGGTACTACCGCCACGGGGAGCGCGTCTTTGCAGCGTCGTCCGCGCTCCCGCAGTCAGAGTCCGTTTCTGTCGACGCAGCGCAAACACCAACGCACCCATAAGCGCAATAAACGCTCCCAAGCCAATCGCAATAGACGTGTACAGCACCGTAGGAGACGCAGATGCACTCCCAGACGGACCATCTGCGCCGGTAGAGTCTGGCGGATTCTCTGAAAACGGATTCACAATCAAAGTTGAAGACGGTAATTCAAGCGTCGCGGTTGTTGAAGTAAACGCGCTTGTTGTTGTTGTCGTTGTTCGAGGTGCCGTGTTTTCAAATGGATCCGAGGCATCATTCACAGTTAAGCTCGACTGACGCGTGGTGGAGCGAGAGTACGAAAACGGAATGGGGACGGGCGCAGGAGATTGCGAGACGAGATTTGTTGCAGTGAAAGAAGATATTGCTTTCGAAGAAGCAACCTTCAACGATTCAGTTTTCGTCAAAAGTTCCGCTGTTGAAGTCTTGAATTCTTTTTGATTGCTTTCGCTGCTAGTTTTTATCGAAACTGTTCCAGTTTTTGCATCTTGTCCAAGAGACGCAATGATCGTGGACGCTGTATTCGTTGCATGAAATGTCCGAGAAAACTCTGCACGCGTCGACGCGAAATCTGTGCCATCCACCAATGCATTCGTAGTAACAGCAGAGAGAGTCGTTGTTGTTGTCGTCTGCGCCCAACTCTGGCCCAGTTTCACAAACACATCAAGCCAGCTTAAATAGTTGCTGGGAATACTGGTTATTGTCGATGCTGGAATAGATGTTGGAGATGGGGCTGCGATCGTGGCTAGTACTGCTTTTGTGGCCGTAGCTTCGGAGGTGGCTGTTGCTGTTGCTGTTGCTGTTCCTGTTTCAGCGAGATCCACATCCGCGTGTTGAAGAGACGCTGATGACGTCGCAGTTCCAGTTGCATGAGCAGATGTCTCTGTGGCAGGCGATGATACAGATTCCGAGGGTGCTGTTGATAATGCGGATGTTGACGCTGTTGACGCTGGACCGGGCATGTGCCGTGTTTATATTTTGATGTCAACAAAGAAAAAAAATTCAAACTCCGACTTCAAAATTTAAAGTGCTGCGTTTTGATTGGCTAAAGAAAAACTCGTATTTTATGGTTCGCGCAGCAACCCAGATCCTCGCAACCTGCCCCTCACACCAACCCCCTCCTACTCGACCCTATACAATGCATCCAAATACCAATCCATCAGTAAAAGAATCCGAGAATCTTTCCACCAGTCTTTTTGCGACGCGCCTCTTCGTGGTCCATGATTCCAGCAGATGTGGTCATGACAATAAATCCGAATTGACGGGATGGCAGCAGGTAGTTGACCCAGTTCTCCACATCGTCTTGCTTCACATTGAAGCGTGGGGAAATGACTCCACACTTGTTGATGCGCCCAATCAGCTGAACGACAATCTTGCCGGATCTGTGGTCGTCAATGATTTCGAATTCACCAATGTAACCTGTGAATTGAAATCAGTCAGGTACACCAGTGATATTGATGGACAGATCACAGTATAGGATAGATACATACCGTGCTTCTGCATGACAGACAGGAACTTGATAATGACCTTGGAAGAAGGACGGATCATGACCTGACGCTTGCCCATCTTCTCGGCGTTGACAATGCTCTTCAAGCAGTCGTTAAGGACGGAAACGCGAACCATTTTGAATTAGACTGAAAAGTTGGAAAACGTCGCGGTTAGATGACGAGACATGACCGACGAAGGCACAGGACAGATGACGAGAAACGAGCCGATTTGTATTCGAAGCATTACCACAACAAGACACCAAAACAACACAGCTTTCATCAAGACGAGAAACATAAGCCAACAAACAGGCAGACGTCTGCGTCACTGTCGCCACAACAATCATGGCAACACGAGAATCGAGGGGTATGCCCAAATCAGCAATTCCCCTCCAAGACATCGCGCAACCAAGGATTTGGGCACCAACAATACAGTGACGCAAAATAACGTCCACTACTTTTTCGCCATCGGTATCTCAAGTTATAAGTAACAAGAGAGCGATGAGAAAGAGGCACATACCCCCTTTTGCAAAACTCTTGCACATTTTACTGCACAAGAGAAATACTCAGGGTGGGAATGCCGTTGTGAAAAAGCAGAGCAAAACTCGTCAGCAATTTTGCCGTTGAGTTTGCTCCCGTTGTCAACCCATGATTCGAATCCATTGAAGGAATGTGAACGTTTGGAATTGTGGATATGGGCCATCAAACAGAGTGGGGTTTCGATCTGATGATGGCGTAGGCAAGCTTGAATGCGGTTGAGAGGGGGCAGAGGAAAAGGTGATGGCGGACTGTGGTGGGGATGGGCGTTGGCGATGGCGAGGTAGCAGCATGCTTACAGTGAAAATGTCAAAGTAAATGATTACCAAATCCGGGCCAGGTTCGATTTCTATTCCCAAACTCTCAAACACATGCCGCCCATTCACAGATCGCATCTTGTTAGTTTCGCCTGGTGAAGGTCACCAAAAACCTTCTCTCTTTGCATTCACTTCCAGCAGCCCGACTGCTCTCGAGAGTCAGTGGAAGCAAGTCGGGAACAACCATCGCAGCCATGCACTGCAGCGTTGGTTAAGTCCGTAACAACGACCATGAATACATACACTCATCACGCCATCCTCCCCAAACCCTCACCCAGTTCAGACCGCGATAAATTGCAAATCCCAGCAAAACCACAGCTAACCGAAAAATGACGCAACCAGATCACACCTTCCTCGCCACCGCACACACCCTCCTCTCAAGCAACAAGTACGGCAAGGGCGTCACCCGCCCCGTCACAGCCTGGCTCAACAACGCCGTCCAACTTCCAGAACCTTCCCCTTCAACAACAACTGCCAAACTCGAACGAGCTCTCTTACAGGCACTCCATTCTGCATCCTCCTACGACCCACAACTGAGACACGTCTACTCTCTGGCAGTTTTATTGTTTGAATCTCCCGATTCACTAGCTCCACCAGAACTCTTGCAAGAAGACGCCAATGACTTCTCATCGTCCATCATTAGTAATCAGGAACCGATCGATACCAACGACATTGACGACCAACATGTCGATACGCTTGTATCCCTCACCATAGACCAACTCCACCATGTCTCCTTGTCCGTGATTGACTCGGGTCTCTTTGGGAAAGGCGTCACAGCTCCATTGAAGGCTTTCGCCGCAATCACCGTTGCGGCTCCCAATGCAGAAAAGCTGGAATCCCGCGCCAGATACGTTTTGTACGCTGCAAGCTCTTACAGCAAGGACCTTAGAAGCTTCATCTCCTCTGCTGCCGCCAGCGTTGCTGTCGCTCATCCAACTGAACCAAAACGATTCACAAAAACTACTGCTACCACCACCAAGACTGTCACCTCGCATAATGAAAGCGGGCAGCGCGTGATCAAGACTGTAATTACGACAAAGACTACGTTTTCTCCACTTTGAACAGTTCAAGCGTTGTGTGGTTATTTAGATACTTTCGCCCACTTTACAAAAATACATTGAACCGTTTCTTTATTACAACTGCTCAACAAACACAAAGCGAACAGATGACAAAAAAAAAGGCCAGAAGAGAAAATCCGTTTTTAAGGTCCACAAGTTTGCGCTTTACGCGTTGGTTGGCTTCAACACCATGGGAGCGGATCCCTCAGGGAAGGGAACACCCAACTCCAAAAGCTTGGCGAAAGCTGCAGAAAAGTCCTTAAAGTACAAATCACTGTCCTTGGCGTACTTGTAAGATTGGAGGTAGAAGGTACGGTCGTTGTAGAGGGCCATGTCGGCGGGAAGCATCATCAGGTCTCCAGTGGACTTGTCGGCAAATTGCTTGGGTCCAGTCCAGTTACGCGCAACCCACTTTTCCTCCAGGAGAAGCTTAAAGTATTCGTTGGAGAAGGTGGTCTAAAATATCGCAAAATATTCAGTATTCAAATGTCAAAACAAACAGCAAAAATCAAAAACATACTGGGGCACGAGTCCATGGTCCCTCAAATCCAGAACGGTCAGTGTGGCATCGTCCAAGAGCGTGAGCACCAATCAAGGCAACAGTTTCCTGGTCGTTGAATCCCATACGTCCAAAAACGTCACGAATGTGTCTTTGGTCCTTTGCGGCATCTGGCAAACGACCGTCAGGTGGGCAGACCTCGGCAGAGACGGCATCAGCGCGTCCAGCTCTCCATGGAATGATGGGTCCTCCAACTTCCTGGATGGCGGCAACACCGGCAAGGGTCCACAAGTCAGCGTAAGTGATTTGGGGGAACTGCTTCTTGATGGGTTCAAGAACTTTTCTGTTTTGGAAGAGGGGACATGAGCCAGAAATCCCCAGAAAAATGATTTGAGACCAAAAGTGAAAAATGGTATGAGCACACACCTGGCAACAGCCAAACCAGCATTCGCACCGTGGGAGGCCTCAGGGTCGAAACGCATGGTGGCACCGTTGGATCCGCCAGTTTTGGTGTTCTTGTCGTAGGTGCCTGAAGCGTGCCAAGCAAGACGGACAAGGACTGGAGCGTACGAACCATCATCGTAGTTGTCGTTGTCGAGAATCTTTGGGTGTGTGTGTGTCATGCATTGAGCAAAAATGATGCGTCAGCCGTTGAAGAGGGGAGGATATCACCTTGGCAATTGCGTCATACACTTCCTGGTAGTCGAGGGGCTTAGCAGGGCCGGAAGCAGTGGCAACAGCCTAAAAAGATATGGGACTCGTCAGCGTGCAAGAGAGAGCAAATATAATATAATGAATTCGCAAGAAGGAAGAAGAAGGAGGCGTGACCTTTTGCAGATCGGCCTGGTAGTAGTAAGCGGCGGCACCCGCAGCACCGACAAGTAAAGGGAGAGTCCATCCGAAGCCACCGCTCTTCTTCTCGGCGCCGGTGGATCCAGAGGCAGAGCGGCGTTGGGCGTGCGCTTGGATCTGGGAACGGAGCGGGCTGCGCAGAGCGGCCAGTGCAGAAATAACACGGGTGGATCGGAGCATTATTTTTGGTGTTAATTCTCAAATAAGTGCAAATAAGGATCGAGCTTATTCTGATGTGTCAGTGGTGGCATGACTGCTGGCGGCAGTGTTTGGGCAGTTGCTGGCTTTGCTTGTCAGCCCCACAGAGGAACACACCCCCACTTGGTTATTTGTCACTGGTATCCCGTTGCAGCCGACCAATCAGAACGCGGGCATTCTTGACCAATCAGAAGTCGGCATTCCGACAAATCTTTCACAAACCGTGCATATTGCATCCATACGGGCGATCAATATATTCCTCCCGTCCAGACATAGCCTAAACGGCTGGGGTTCGTTGTTTCAAACACGCACTGAAAGATAAAGGGAAAGAAGATTTGTCTTCCAAATGGTCAGCAACCAACTCCGGACAGAGACAACCCCGCTGCTGGCATCAGCTGCCACCGGATCTCAACATGGTGCCATTGAATCCAGCACAGCCAGCGTGTCGAGCCCGTCAAACTCATCCAGCCCATCACCCTCTCGAAACAGCCGTCAATACCTTCTCCTCCTGCCGCTACTACTCGTCCACATGACTGTCAGCACCATGGGGCTGAACCCCATCAACCAGTACGTGCTTCTGCGGGTGTGTGGCATGATGGGAGTGGGCAGTGATTACAAAACATGTGCCGCCAATGCACCCGTCCAACGTCAAACAGCCCTTTGGGTGCAAACCATGTCGCTCGCAGTTGCCATCCCATCCTTCTTTGCCGCACCGCTTGTTGGCCTTCTTCTCGACAGACTTGGCCGCAGAAGAGTGTTGTTCATGCCACTGTTGGCTGTACTGATGCCAGCCTTGGCCATTCTGGCAAGCGAGTATTTTCAAATTCAGTCTGCTCTAGAACTGTTGGTGCTGGCCGATCTCGTCAAAGGCATGCTTGGTGGAAATGCTGTGTTTGTGATGGCAATGTACTCGATGATGGCTGACTTGACCACAGGGGAAACCCGCACGCGATTCTTTTATCTCAAAGAGGTGCGCGCAACCCTGTCCCCCACATATGCACAGGAATTGGAATTCAGTACTTTCTAACATGTATAAATTCACTTCGAAAACATAGGCGTTTTCCCTCTTTGGCTTCTCCTTCGGACCCTTTATTGGCGGCCTGCTTTATAGCGTAAGTCTTTTTGAATTTGTCCAGATTGTTTCGCCTCAAGTTTTGAAACTGTCGCAAGCAGAATTTCGGACTTTCTTCAGTTTTCTGCACAATCGTCACGACAGAACTCGTTGTCATTTTCTACGTGTACAATTTTATTCACGAAACACTCCCTGAAGCGAACCGAAAACCGTTGTTTGACGGAACAACATCTCTCAACCCACTCGTACATCTCTCAAACTCGATTCAATCTCTCACAAGTCTGTTCGAAAAACAAACCCCAACAATTTTTGCATGCGTAAACGCAATGGGCGCTCTTACACAGTCTGGATACACGTTCATTTTCTTTTTTATTCCATCGAAACGATTTGGATGGGACAGTTACGAATCGGGCCGGTTTTTGATGGTGGGAAGTTTCTGCCGGTTTGCGTATTTTGCTGGGATCGTTCCTGCCACGATTTGGTGGCTTCATCAGGGTAGAGATGCGTTGGGGAAAATCAATGTCGAGTTGAATTTGATTCGATGTGGGCTTTTGACATATGTCGTGACTCTGTGTGCTTACGGGTTGGCGTCTGAAGGATGGCAGTACTACTTGAGTAAGCAAACTCATTATGTTGAAATTTCGCTCCTTTTTCTAATGCTCCCAAACCGTTCCAGTCATCCCGATCTACTCGTTCGCATCATCTGCACTTCCAACCCTGAGATCCCTCCTCTCAAAAACGATTTCCGCCGATTCCCAAGGCCAGCTTTTTGCCTCCCTGGAAGTCCTTCAATCCACCGCATCCCTCCTATCGCATATCATCATGCCGGCCATATTTCGATCTACAGTGTCATATGCTCCTGAAGCAATGTGCTATGTCGTTGCGGGAATGTGGGGAGTTGCGCTGCTTGGAACATTTTTGGTGAATTCCAACGAACTCTTGTCTTTGGCAGATTTGTCAATTCTTTGAATGAACAATAGTAATAGTAATAAAGTGGGCGTGTGATCGCTTGCTTGGATGAAACTGACGGGGCTGCTCACTGAAGCCAACCAAAAAAAAAAAAAAAAAAAAAAAAAAAAAAAAGAGGCCTCATTGTGATGAATCTCAGTTGATGTGTTTTACGTCGCAGACGAGCTTCTGCTCGCGGTTAGAACGTGTAAAGATACGTGCTTCAACTGAGCGGCATTTACGTTGTCACAATCACACTTACTTTAGATTTACAAGGGGATCAATTTCTCATAAAATGCCACCCACTGATGGTGTCTCCGCGCCATTCTCGCTCCTCAACCCAACCACATGGAAGATTTCCGCACCACTCCTCGTCATTCCACCGCTGTTCCTGCATGTACTGGCTGCAACCCTGGGATCGTCCCCCTTGAACCAGTTCTTGATCCTCAAAGTCTGCGACATGCTTGTTCGAGACGGCATTCCCGGGAACGGCACGGAAAGTGCAGATCAAGGGTCTTATACTGGGTTCGGGGCCGGTGAAGGGTGGAGCGGTGGTCTGTCTGGCGTAGGAGTCTTTCCGGGGCGTGACTACAAAACATGTGCCGCCCGTCCGGATGTTTCCGTGAGTGCTTCTTCGGAAAGAATCGGAAAAACATTGCGTCCGAAGTGACTGACACCGAGGCATCATTAAACAGGCAACAGCTGCGTCGTGGAACCAGCTCATCAGCCTCGCAACGGCGATCCCGTCGTTTCTGCTCGTCCCAATCAGTACGTGGGAAAATTTTTACAGTGCTTGGGTTTTTGCCGCTTATGAAAAAAAAAATTGTTTGTTCAGTGGGGCGGCTCGTCGATAAAATTGGGCGCAGGACTCTGATGGTGCTGCCCATCATGTCAACAATGATCGGGACGCTGTCCATCATTGCAGTTGCTTCTCTCGGCATCAGTTTGTGGTTCTTTGTCGCTGTCCATGTCCTGCAAGGGTTCATGGGAGGCTACGTCGTTCTGTCTCTTTGCGCGTACGCGTACATTGGAGACACAACAACTACCGAGAATCGAACAAGAACTTTTCTAATTGTCGACGCGTTTGCATACTTTGCCATCACAATTGGACCCTTCACCGGCGGAGTGATTTACCGAAACTTGGGTCTTCTCTCCGTATTTGGAGTTGTGCTAATGATGGAAATGGTGGTGCTGATGTACGTCATTTTCATCTTGCCTGAATCGCTTCAACAAAAGGAAGCACCAGTCGAAACAGAACCTCCAGCCATCAACCCAACAACGATGTGGAGCTCATTCAAAAACACCTGGATGGGCTGTCTTGACGTGTTATCAGGCCCCGGCCGCGGTCGATCCGTGTTTATTCTCGCATCCGTGACGGCAGTCGGATCCATGTCATTTGCAGGATATACTTTTGTATTCTTTTTCTACCCGGCCCAGAAATTCGGATGGGACTCTTACGACGCCGGTCTCTTTTCTCTCGCAAGTTCAGTGTGCAGGCTTCTTTACTTGAGTTTGCTGCTTCCCTTCTTGTTACGAAAATTGACGGAGGGAAAGACGGAGTTGTCGAAAACGCGCATCGAGTTGACGTTGATCCGCCTTGGTATCTTTGCTTACTCCATTGGGCTTGTATGTTTTGGCCTTGCATCTTCGGGAAAAGAATTTTTCTATGTTGTTGCGTTTTACGCGTTTGGCGTGATTGGTGAGTGAGAAATGTAAAATGCTTTACTTTAATTCTTAACAACCACAAACAACAAATAGCTACACCGCTAACGCGTGGACTTTTATCGAGAGCCGTGCCATCTTCAGCCCAAGGTTTATTTATCCAAACAATCCATGCACTCATTCACTCACACAAAACTAAAACACAAAACGACCAATTTCAGGATCTCTATTCGCAGCTTTAGAAGTTTTACAAACCGGCTCAAGTCTTCTCGCACAATTCGTCCTGCCATCAATCTTCCGCGCAAGCGTTTCAGCAGGAAAACCACAAATCATTTGCTTCGTTCTTGCCGGCGGCTGGATGGGTGCATTGTTTCTCACCACATGGTTAAAAAGCAGGGAATTGGCAGCTGTGCGAGAGGAGCAACAGCAAGAGCCATCAGAAGCAACTGCCCTTTTGTCGGGCGGGTCTGCAAACACCGATGCTGTTGCACCGGTTCTTTCACGATCCCCATCGTTTCTGCGCAAGTCTTTTATTTCAGGTGGAGGGTATGGGTCGATGGAGCAGTCATGGACAAACGAAGATTTTGAGCGAGGGCCAAGCAATTTCACGGAGGAAGAGTTGGAGGCGCGTTTAGTGATGGTGATGGGGATGGAGGACGCGGTAGATGGAAGCGTGCAAGAAAACAGACTATAACTTTCTTTTTTTGGACCCCACCACGAACGTCATAACGACTCTGAGAAACGTAGCAATTCTTTATATATATCCGTCTTTTGCTGTAATAAAAAAAAAAAATGGTTGAAAATCCAAATTTTGAAAGCTTGGCAACACCACCAACAACGCTGGACGGTCCCTCCACATCACGACAACATCACCCCCTTCAACCCACATCGACACTGACATCCTTCGATGGACCTGGCGAATGCGGGACACAAGAACATGAAGACTTATCAGAGTCCGTTGAAGCAACAGACAGGCAGCCAAGCAGGCCCAACATGTTTATTCCTTCCCCACTTCTAGTCATTCCACCCCTGTTTCTGCACATGTTTGGTGCTACACTAGGTGGTTCGCCGTTTACCCAGTTTGTTATCGTCCGTGTTTGCGAATCAATTGGCGACCCTCTCGGCGCCGTTTCTCATGCGAACAATACATCTGGATGGAATCACTTGTCTTCAAATCGGTCGAATTTTCTCTTTATCCCGGACTATAAACACTGTGCGGCGCGGTCTGACGTACAGGTGTGGAGCCTTAATTTCCATACCTTTATCTACACTCACATCCCCATCCTCGCAAAAGGCCCAAGCAGCCATGTGGGACCAATTTATAGCCCTTGCAAATGGAATACCCGCGTTTCTTCTCATTCCATTAATGGGGCAGCTGGTCGACAGACTCGGCAGGAAGACACTGATGGTGATGCCAATACTATCCGCCATTTTGGACGCGTTTGTTGTCATTTTTGTTGCCTCGCGCGGTGGCAGTTTATGGATGGTTGTTTTGTCGAATATGGTGCAAGGATTTTTGGGCGGGTATTCGCTATTTATGATGTGCTCGTACGCGTTTATTGGTGACACGAGTACCACCTTTGAACGGACTCAGACTTTTTTGATTGTGGATGTGTTTGCGTTTATTGCATTCAGCGTGGGCCCCGTGGTCGGTGGAGCTATTCACCGGGTAATGTCTCTGTATTTGGTTGGCTGCGAGTGTTTTTTTATCTCATCATTTTATTCACCTTTAGAGTTTTGGCATTTTACAAGTTTATTTAATAATCCTCTTTATGGAGCTGTCTGCACTAGCCTACGTTTTGCTGATGCTCCCAGAGTCACTCAAAGTATCTTCAAGCAATCGGTCCATGGCAAGTGCATGGGCACGTTCTGAGACTCAAAACAACAACAGCAACAATACTGTGTATGGAACATTTTTTAGAAAGTTTCTTAAATCTTGGATGGGGTGCTTGGACGTTTTGGCAACACCGGGGCGTGGGTCATCGTTGCTTGTGCTCGCGCTTGTGACCGCTACTGCCGAGATGGCTATCGCGGGATACACGTACATTTTCTTTTTTTACCCGGCGCAGCGGGTGAGTTGGGGTTTTTCTCTTTGTCATTTATCCAATAGTTTTGTGACGCTTTCTGCCAGTTTGGATGGGATGCACAGGACGTTGGAATCTATACTATGATCAAGCAAATCTGCAGAGTCTTTTATTTAAGCATAGTATTACCAATACTTCTACGCGTGTTTGTCACTGGAAAGAATCTGGTTTCGAAAACGCGTGCCGAGTTGACAATTATCAGGTGCCCAGTTGATCTTGTCAAAACAAAAACAAAAAATTGAAAAAATTAACTAAAACAAAAAAACCAGATTCGGCTACTTTATGTACGCATTTGGTCTAGCATGCCACGCAATGGCATCCGAAGGCTGGATGTTTTACCCCCTTCTCCTCATTTACGCAGCAGGCACAATTGCCGGCCCAACAATCCGCGGCATCGTTTCCCGCTCCGTCCCGCAATCCTCTCAAGGCAGCCTATTTGCATCCCTCGAACTTCTCCAAAGCGGCGCATACATTGCCTCACAACTCGTGCTCCCCACAATCTACCGCGGTTTAGTGTTTTTGGAAACGCCGGAATCCATGTTTTACGTGCAAGCGGGGTTTTGGGCGTTGGCGCTTTATTTGAGTGTTTACTTAAAAAGTCGCGAGTTGATTGGGATTGTGGAGGTGGCAAGTGATGAGGAGGAGGAAGCGTTTTTGCCGCGGGGGGCAGCGGCACCGTTTAGTAACGAGGGAATGGACTTGGACGGTGAAATGGACCATACAAGCGCGCGAATGATTCGAACAAACCTGCTGGTACAAAACACCAACTTAATCGTGGACGATATGGTCGAACCCTTCCCGCGAAGAAGCTTCAGCATACGCAGTCACCCGTACGGACTCGCGAGCACAATCAGTGACTATGAAGATGATGAAGATGATGAAGAGGCAGCCGTTGTCGAGTTTATGGAACGACCTGCTTTCCCAGCAACCGACGACAGACTAAGTGTGGTTAGTTTTGGAACGTGGCTTGGTCGGTATCTTGATACGAGTGGGCTTGATGGAGCTGTGGATGAGATTTCTCGGGAGATGCATTTGTGAGACATGGATGAGGGGGTGTGGATGGGGGTTTTAAATGGATGGTTTTTTCCCCTTTCGAAAAGTAAAATAACAAGTATTTTCTGGCATTAAAGGCAGTGGGGTAGTTTGATGGCACTTTGTTGCTCTACAGTGAAATCACATGGCAGAAATGCGACTGAGACGCGTCTTCAAAAATATCCTGCACCAACCAGCCAACTCTGCCTCTCCTTTATGCTCAAACACGTGAACTTTTATTCATAAAGGAAACGCAATAGAATGGTTAAAATCCATGCACCAGATTCTGCTAGTCGCCTCATCCACCGCTCCATCTGCTTGATTCAGATTCTCGCAGTCCCCTTCTTCCGACTGATCCAGTGCTGGTTCCCCCGCTGATACCACCACCTTCATGTGCGTGGTTCGGGGAGTTTTCAATTTCCGTTTAGGCTTGCGTTTCAACGGTGTCTCCTTCTGTGTCGGGTTTGTTTTGACTTTGAGTACAAAACACATACTCAAAAAGAATCGCTCTCACCACCAACTTTGCCTGGATAATCTTGAGAATCCTTTTCAAATCGGATGCATCTTGAACAATCGCTGCAAGGAGAAAAAAAAACGCAGTTTCAGACCCAAAAAACTGGCATAAAAAGAGGAAACATGTTTTACCAGCAGATTTCGCAGCAGCAACAACCTCCGCCCTCTCGTTAACAAGAGCAATTTTCACGTTAAACACGGCAGCTCTCAAGTTAATGAGTGCAACTTCCTGTTTGGAGGCGCACTGAAAGAGTAGTTCATATGGACTCGTTGGCTCATTGTTTTTTGCTGCACGCGAGATGGCCGTTTTATAATCGCGCATTTTGTACTTTTGTTGTTTGATTTCAGTGCAGAGTAGAGCCAGTTGGTCCTTGACTTCTGAGATCTTGGTTTCCATTGCTTGGACGGATTCGTTTACGTCAGCGGTTTTGTTGGTAGCTTTGTTGACGGATTTGGTTGGTTTGACTTGTTCAACTACTTTAACAGCTTCAACTGATTTAACCTTTTTGATTGGTTTGCGGGGTTTGCGGGGTTTGCGGGGTTTGACAGGGTTGGTAACTTCATCAGTATCAGAGCCTGTAACGGCTTCAGCTGCTTTTATGGCTTCAACGGTTCTGGCGAGTTTGACAGCTTTGCTGCGTTTGACTGCTTTGCCACCTTTGCCATCGCCAACGGCTTCATCAGCTTCAACAGCAGCCACGGCGTCAACGGAGGTATCGATGTCACCAGTGTCGCTACTAGTGTCAACAGCGTCAACACTGGCTCCCAAGAATCCCACGACTTCCAGAGGATCAATGGCTTCCATGGGTTGCGTTCCTGCTTGCTTTTTTTATCAATATTTTTATAAATCGGAAATTCGCACCACAGTTTTGAAACCACGCCCCCATTTTCATTCACCAAGCATACGTTTGAAACCTGCCCGTACATTCTCAAATATACAATACTTTTATTCACAAAGGATACGTTATGGAATGGCTTATATTTTCGCACCAGAACCTGTCTCTCTCAGAACAAAGTCCGTTTTGCCGCGCAAGTCACTTGACCACCGCGACTCTGTTTCTCCACCAACTGGCCTACTGCTTGGTCCACCGCTGCTACCATCACTTTCATCATCACACTTCGACAAAGACCGCCTTCCGGTTGTTTAGGCTTGCTTTTCCGCGAGGACTTCTGTTTTTGGTTGTCAACGTTTGGTAAATAAACTACCAAGAACTGTCTCACCATCTTTGACTGAATCATCTTGAGCTTGCTCTTCAGATCTGATACGTCTTTGAATTGCGATTGAATCAAACCACACCAAGAATGTAAAAGAGCGCGGCAGAGCACATACCGCCAGATTTCTCAGCTCTCTCCTTCAGAAGACGCGCCTTCAGATTCATATGGTACGCCATGATGGTGGTGGTGGACGCTTCCAAATCGCAAGCAATCCCACATACTGCTTCCACAAAACTCGTATCCTCCTTGATTCTTATTGCTTCCATGAGCTTTGCCTGCACCTGCTGCACCGTAGCCTTTGGCTCTTCAAGATCAATGGCGAGCTCCGCTAGACGGACTTCTGTATCGGCCAGTCGACGTTCGACCTCCGCCAGCTCGGGATTGATGGTGTCAAGAGCATCGACAACTTGCACGGTGTCAGTGACTTTGACGGTATGCGCGACTTGCACGGTTTTCATTTGTTTACTCGCAACAAAACAGATTCGGGAAAATTGTTCCGTATTCTGAAACAGTTCAGATTTATTTACCAACAAATAATATAAAAAAAAACATAGAAAATAAACACGAGGAGCGACCTTGTCCGAGAAGTAAGATAATTTCAAATGTTCTTTTTGCGCCATTTTTTGTCCGAGTTTTTGTCCAAAGCAGGTCGCGGTCGCGCCCAACGTGTTTCTAAGTGCCATCCAAGCATTCAGAAAGAAAAAAAAAATCACACTCAGCACGCCTGAACACCACCACCACGCATGCCGCCGCCAACCACTGCAAATCAGGACTCGACCCATGAACCATCACAACTAGACCAGCAGAACACTCTCCAGCCCGGACTCGTGTCTCGAATATCCGCCTCAGTCAAAGCACGCGTCCGCTCAGTCTCGGACATATTCTCGAAACCAAGCGCATGGCTCATTATCCCTCCAATGCTGATCCACGTCGTCGGAGCATCCCTCGGTGGCGCTCCAATGAACCAGTTTATGATTCTGGCAGTCTGCCAACGAATGCCCGCACCGCCAACACTCCTCCACTCATATTCAACCAAGTTCACCCACAAACAATCAAATTCAACCATCCATGCTTGGCGATCCTCGAAAAATTTTGAGTTGTCCGACAACCTCCCCACATACTCAGAATGCGTGGCTCGCTCTGACGTCCAAGAACGTGCCGCACTGTTTAACCAGCTCTTTAGTCTCGCGTACGATATTCCGTCGTTTATCTTGATTCCATTAATGGGACGACTCGTCGACACTCTCGGTCGAAAAACAATGATGGCGCTTCCGATTGCTGCATCCGTGCTGCATGCTCTATCCGTCATTATTATTGCATCGACGGGGATATCGCTTTACTTTTTGGTGGCTGTCAAGTTTGTTGCCGGGTTTATGGGTGGCTATACGTTGCTGATGATGGCTGTGTACGCGTTTATTGCGGATACGACGGGCGTTGGAGAAAGGACGCAGACTTTTTTGACGCTCGACACGTGTGTATTTATTGCTTTCATGTTTGGACCCATCACTGGCGGAATTATCGACAGGGTGAGATTCTATTTTTTGGTTGTCAACTTGGGGCGTTCTTTGTCTCACATCAGTTTGTATTCACAGAATTTCGGTCTCCTGACAGTTTTCGCCATCATTGCATTTCTAGACCTCCTCGTGTTGGCCTACACGATTTTTTTACTTCCCGAAACATTGCACCTAGGTGCACAGACCATTCATCAGCCAATCCCCGAGCTATCAAGTACTGAAGGTGCAAGCAATCCAGAAAGGGTCAACCTGTGGTCCAACTTTCTTCAATCGTGGTCTGGATGTCTGGACATTTTATCCACTCCGGGTCGCGGCACCTCTTTATTAATACTGGGACTCATGACGGCTGTTAATGGTTTTGGGTCCGCTGGATACTCGTATTTGTTTTATTTTTATCCGTCCCAAAAGGTGTGTATGCATTATGCTGCTATAGTTACGTACAACTTGATGCTCATGCAGGTTTTTTTATTATTATTTTTATTGTGAATCCAGTTTGGATGGGATGCATACGATTTTGGAGTTTACGCCATGGTGAAATCCTTGTGCCGCATGTTTTATTTGAGCATTGTCCTACCCCTGCTATTGCGCACGTTTGTCCTCGGTCAAGAAACCATCAAAAAAACTCGCGCCGAGTTGACCATCATCCGGTAAAACGCTTTTTCTCCACTTTCGAAAGTTCCTTCCCCAAATTCATTTTACAAAACAAAAATAACCCTCCAGAGTCGGATACCTACTCTACGCAGTCGGCCTGATATGCCACGCCTTTGCAACCGAAGGCTGGATGTTTTTCCCCCTCGTATTCATTTACACAAGCGGCACAATCGCAGGCCCAACAATCCGCGGCATCGTCTCCCGCGCCGTCGCACCAACATCCCAAGGAAAACTATTTGCAGCCCTAGAACTGCTGCAAGGCGGAACATCTCTGTTTTCAAACCTTGTTGTTCCAGGCGTGTATCGACTACTTGTTGGGATTCGGAAACCGCATTACATGTTTTTCGTGCAAGCTAGTTTTTGGACAGTTTCATTGTGGTTGACAATGTACCTGAAAAGTCGCGAACTCGTTGGCATTGAACAACACGTTGCGGAATCTCAAAGCGACGATGAGGATGTCTTGGAACCGTTGATTCAACCTGCAGCACCCAATGTCATGACACCCGATGAAGAGTCGAGCGCGTTTAGCAGCAGCAGCAGCAGCAGCAACAGCATCGTCAGTGAAGTTTCATTCAACCCTGGAAGACTGCCTTCAAGCATTCGAAGCCGAATCGCTCTCATGACGGCATCCAATCAAAGTTTACGCGATTCCTTTGTGAGGGGTGCAAATACTCCAAGTCTGCGCGAATATACGGGCAACGACGGTGACGACAGCGAAGTGAGTCAGAATACGAGGGAGACGCAGGGTGTGGCCAGGGTTGGGGCGTGGCTGTTGGACCTTGTGGACGCGGAGTTGGTTGAGTATGGTGTGGATGAGACGTCTCGTGAAATGAGCTTGTGAAAAACAGGTTTTTGGTTGGGTGCATACCGTGCGCGTTTGTTTTTTTATTAGCTTTTTGTATGGACAATTTGGTGAAAGTAACGCGTGTTGGTTGGGGGGACATTTTCTTTTACGAGGACTCTTGTTGTTGTGCGTCTTTCTGAATCTCTAGTAAACGCTGCAGTGTATGTTTCGGGACACAAGCCTGGAGAAAAGTCATGGCATCCACCCGCTCCACCTCATCCACAGACTCCAGCCGCGCCAACAAATTACGCACATGCGTCGACGAATACGAACACTTGAGTTCTTCCTGATCCCACTCTGAAATACAAACAATCTTTCCCCTCTCCAAAAACCCACGCGCTTGCTCCTCAGGAAGAATAAACCCAGCACGCGGCGCAAACACAACAGCATCATTCCGAAAAAGCGGTGTCAACGCATCCATCACCGGGATAGTATAATACTTTGAATCAAACAAACGGACAACCGTGTCCATCCCCAAGATCCAAAACACAGACTGTGAAGCCGACAGAGCGTTCGTAGTTCGCAACAGTGTCGCCTTGTCGGCAAATTTTGCGGCAGTTGTCAATGCAAGTAAAACAGATACTGGAGGTTCACTTGACGACTTGTTGTTGTTGATACAATCCGCCACATCCCGAGAAAACGCATCCATCAAAGAAAGGCGCGGCATCAACGCAGAAAGCGAACTTGTTGCAAGTTTATCCGCATTATTAAGCGCATGTAAGAGAATGACTCGCGAAATGTTGGCCTTGTGCGTTGAGCGGGTGTTTAGGAGGTGGAGACTGCGTGTGATAAGGGCAAGATGGGTTTCATGCGGTGGGTTGAAGGACGAATCGAGGACGAGAATGTTTCCGCTGAGGGTTGGTTGGACTTCGCTGAGGATTGCAAAGGGTGATGATCCCGTGAGAAACTGCTGGGCGGCCTGGCGCAGAGACATGTGTTTTTCTTCTGGGGGTCAATATAAAATGAAATGGACGGCCCTCGTAATATTTGGTACACAGCGTTCCCAAACCCGAAAAGAAAAAAAGAATTATCACGGCAGGGCTCAAGCACATCAGCAAAAGACTCCCAATGGTTCTACGCAGACGTCCCCCAACCCATCATCACACACCCCTCACACAATCAAACACACACTCCTTCCTTCTCAACCAACCCACCGAATCTCTCTCTCCTTAAATCTACTCGCCCTTCACCAACTTCTTCTTCTGCTCCTTCTTTTCCAAGTTCTTCACCTCCTTAGGAGTGGCAGCAGGCCCAGTCTGATCAAACATACCCTTCTTCCACGGTCTCGCCAAAGGTCCCACTGCAGGTTTTCCCATAATGTAAATCTCAAACAACTGCGTAGTCGCAACAGCGCGCAGTCCCATAACAGCCTGCAACAGCAATGGGCGAATGTATCCAAACTGGAAATGCATGACACTCATCATGAGGATGGCCATGCCCGTTTGTTGGAATGCTTCGTTGGTTTTTTTCAAGTCGTAGTCCTTGACGGTAGTTGTCACGGTTTCAACGTTCCTGGTTATTTTTTTGCACGTGGTCAAATTGATGGGTTTCGGGAATCGGCAAACACCAAAAAAAGCCGTCTCACTTGGGCTCGAGGAAGCTTTTTGCTTCAGTGAAGACGAGAACAGTTTTGTCTGAACATGTGCGTATTCGAAAAAGAGAGAGTGCGAGAGAGAGACAGAAACCAGTTTTTAAATTAGCCCCTCAAAAAATAAAAGAAGCCAGTAGAACCCGCAAGAATTACGCACCATTCTTTTCAGTAATCTTTGTACGAATAAAGTACGTCACACTGAGAGCCAGAAGCTGTGTTGTAAAGTACGCCATGCGGAGGTACGGCACAAACTCGGGCCGTTCGAGCTCGAAACGGTTGGCCAATTGGACGATTCCGAGCGTCAGACCAATGTTGATGAACTGGTTGGATGGTGGATGGACAGTTGCTTGTTTAGAGAGTGTCCCGACTGGCTCCTTGTCGGTTCGAAGGTGGACTCAACTGGTGCGTACGACACGGGCGGTGTTGCTTCCGTTGACATTTTCTGGTCTTTTTTCTTTAAAATATTTACTTTTAAGTCATATTGGGTTTATTTGCTGGCAATCTCTTTCCTCTCACGCGCGACTCCTTCCCAAGAAACAAACAGATCCCCCAAGTTTTTGTTTATATTACTTTTTTAAGCGTCAGTTCAGTATTAGAAGAGATAGATCAACAACCCAGCCAAAACCCCAAACAGGGCAAACACAACAGCAAACACAAAATACACTGCATAAAACCGCACCCCTTTGCTCGCCCCCTTCTCCAACCTCCTTCTCACCTTCTCCTCATGCAGTTCCACCTTTTCAATCATTCCCGGCGGCAGATACAACCTTGACGCATGCTGATCCTTGAACGCGTCCTTGATAATCCCTTTGGCGGCATCAAGCGCACTCGTCACACAACTCTCCAACAACGGAATCCCATCCCCAACAAAACTCCCGACAAAATACACACCCCCACCCCCACCTTGCACTTTTTCCAACTCTCGCAACGCTTCCAACGTGTCCAACCGCACAAGTGCACGTTCATACCACGTGGCACTAATCACACTCGCAGGGTCCGGGATCGCAATCGGGTTCGTGGTTTGAAACAGTGGTGGGACACTGCCAGGAACTTCCGTTTGCGTCATTTGACTGTAATGTGTACACATGGCGAGAGAGTCGGCGTTGTACCCGTTTTCATGCGAGGTTTGGAGACCCATCGTGTCTGCATGGTTTTTGGTGTGTTTGGAGGGGACACCAAAGTTGAGGCAGCGCCATTCGCTGCGGGACGCAGGCATGAGAGTTGCGTCCGTGTGAATTACAACAAGACTTTTAGTATATGGGAATTTATCAAGAATTTGCGTCGCGCGGGATACAAAGTCCGTGTATAAGCTGTTGGCAGCAGAGTCTTTCGAATGACCAGTTTGCGTCGCAGACAGGATTCGACTGGCTTGGTTCGCTTGCGTGGCAAAAATGACATAGTCAAAAATGTGTGCAACCGCGTTTTCATGGATCGGGGCATGCGCTTCTGCTGTGGGGACGCTGGTCACGGTGAACTGGTTTGTCGCCTTGTTGTGCTCGATTCCAACAACAGTGGTGCTGTAGCAGATGTTTTGAACCGGTGACGCTAGTCTCGAGCAGACTTCCTTTGTGCCGCATGTTACAAATGACATTTTGTCGTCAGGCAGACAGACAGCAGCGTACTCTGCCAAGCAATTTAACAACTTCAGTTTCACGAATCAAACCACCCAACAGTTGTATAAACTCACCTAAAATAATGTGCGCAGGAAACGCCTTCAAATCCTCAAAAGTGCACGTACAAGCACCGCTAAAAAGTGGCAGAAACACGCTCCAGAATGCATCGCTGTAATCCAGCTTCTTGATAATTTGCCCAAACGTGAGCCCTGCGAGCGATCCATTTCCTCTTTTCGCCTGAAAAGAAAATAATATTTGAGTTCCAAAATAGAAGAGGAATGCATAAGATGAGGCAAGTTTACCTGATCAATCACACCAGAATCCAACAAATCAACAGAATACGCCAAAAAGCGCAAATAATCCCTCGAAACCTCAACAACATTCGAACACCCTTTAAAGTATTCACCCACTTTTCCTTGCGTGAGCAGTTGCAAGGGCGGTAAATCGGGCACGCCGAAAAAGTTGTTTACGGGGTAGGGCAGTTTCCAGCAAGAGAAGCTGAAATACGGTGGTTGGGGCACGTTTCTTGGTTGTTCCACTTCTGATTTTTCGTTGCCGTTGATGGGGTCCAGCTTCGTTGGGTAAGATTTGGGGCTGTTGAACAGTTGAGTTGGGTCTTTTGGAGGGATGGCCATTTGGAAGAATGACATTGAGTTGTCTGATTGGCTGTATGGGATTTTGAGGGCATCGTACAGGGAGGTCAGGTATGGGTAGTAGCCTGTGTTTTGGTTGTTAAAACGATGACAAATGGTAATTTATCCGACAAAAATGGGGCGTCTGCCCAATCGGGAAGCTTGTCAGTCGAGAAGATATTTTTACCTGGGAAGAAGGAACGCATGGGAACATCAATGCGACCGTTGTAATGCGGCGAGTCCACTTTGAATGGAGACACTTCAGACTGGCCGTCAAGGGTATCGGCATCGGAGACGCAGTCGGCACATTCGCAAGGGACTGGGATGGATCCGGCGTCCATTCCGAGACCTGCCATCAGTTACATGAGAGAGTGAAAAGAGTTGAGCAACAGTGTGTGAACAAAGAGGTGTGTGAACAAGGAGGGTTTGACATGGCATACCTGGATTTCTCTCGAACAGCGTCACATCAACACCGCCGGTCTGGCTGAGAAGGTGGGCAGCGGACATTCCCGCAAGACCGCTTCCGATCACAGCAACTCGGATCTGCTTCTTGTCGTTGTTCTCCATTTTTTTTTTTTTTTTTTTGTACAGGGTTTGTAATGTATCAATGCGGAAATCCAAAGATCGGAAAACGGGAGCCATCACAACGGCGCTTTTTCCGCATTCTTTCTTTAGAGCGTATAATTGAGTGTGCTATGAGAGAGGCATTGGCGCGGTGGTATTCAAGCGGCACCACCGTCACAGCCATGGCGAGTTGAGCTAAGTAGGAGGCGCTGAGAATCTGAGAAGCACGTTCAATTTGCTGGTGCTCTCGGCATCTTGCGTCATGCGAATACAACAAACACTCGTCATTGATGGCATCCATCCAGCACTGCTCGCAATAAAGAATGAACAAGGTTCCTAAAATAGCCGACAGTCATCATCGACTGACACGTCGCTCTTGCTGGTCTCTGATCCCCACCAACTTCTCAACAACTGTCAATGAACACCATCACAGGGTTCAGCACATCAACGTTCACGATCCGTCAGTAAGCCAGTGCCTGCTCAACAAATGACGGTTCCATACACCCACCATCTGTCATATGAGAGGGAAGGGAAACGCATTTTGTGCAAACCGGGTTTCGAACCCTGCGTCTGGATGTGAAGCCCCACGCTAACATCAGTTCGTATTTCACATGCACCGCTTTTGCATCTTGGAACTGTTGAAACGATGGTATTTTGCACTGCGGAATAATTATCGCTTGGACAGAAACGGCCGCGTTTAGGGAGACAGCGAGAGCAACAACCGTGCTCAAACGACCACATCCCGACTGAAGCAGGGGAAGATGACCCAAAGTAAAGAAAGAAATAATAGGAGGAGGAGTACGCGCACGGCCATTCGAGGTTGATGAGATAGTAGCGTTTGGGACGCGTCGCAACGGCCAAAGACTTGGAATCTCATGCTCGGTGAAACACATATTGAGCGGCTTGCATGAGTCTAGTGGACAGTAATAAGGTTAGGTAACGCAGA
This sequence comes from Chytriomyces cf. hyalinus JEL632, assembly GCA_025435555.1. Classification (NCBI taxonomy): domain Eukaryota; kingdom Fungi; phylum Chytridiomycota; class Chytridiomycetes; order Chytridiales; family Chytriomycetaceae; genus Chytriomyces; species Chytriomyces cf. hyalinus JEL632. The sequence continues at coordinate 23,071 of JAIWWG010000143.1, read as the reverse complement.
GTAACATGCATTGAAGATTGCAGGCCACCAGTGAGCAGAGGGCATCAGTGTCACACAATACGGCGCCGCCAATACGAACGCTGTTGCCGGAGTTTACACCGAGGACCGGAAGTATTTACCGAACGGTTGAGACAATCAGGTCGCGCGTGAATGTCGGCGCGTCCCAACTCAGAGCAAAAACAAATTTTTCTTTTATTCCTTGTTCAACATTCACCCGCTCTTGTTCAACATTGGTTGTTCAACCGAACTATAAGAAAAAAAAAGAATCGCCCTTTTCGACCAAAAACATCCACCTTCAACCAAAACCCCCATGCAACTCATTGGCGTCCTCTCAGCCACGCTGGCTCTTCTTCAAGCTACCGTCCTGGCCAGCAGTCATGGTAGCAAAGCTTACGCCGACCACATTGGTGTCCACCGAGCTGGTGCCGAGCGTCAGCACATGTCTGCCATTGGAACAGACGGACAAATGTACATCCCAGTCTGGAAAGCTTCAGACGCAGGCACCCCCTTTCCTTCTGTTGTCCGAGAAATGCACCAAAACTGATCCATCCACCTACAGTCTACTCCCGCCAAGAAGTCCACGACTTTTTCGCACCAGAAAACATTGAGGCATACAGCTTGTTCCTGCAAGCATTCGACTACATGAAGACACTGCCAGAAACAGATCCCCGCTCATTTGCCGCCATTGCCAGCATTCACGGATCACCAGCGGGTATGATCTACGACAACTTCCCCGGTCCAAAGGGAGATGAAAACATTGGTTACTGCAAGCATGCTGACCCTCTCTTTCCCTTGTGGCACAGGTAACACATCTTAGTTCAAGGTTTATTGATTCTAAATTTTGTTTACCAGACCCTACATTGCCTTGATCGAGAACGTGATTGTCGAGATTGCTACCACGGTAATTGCACCCACTTACACCCAGAACACGGCTGAGTGGGTCGCCCTGGCCAAGACCATTCGATTCCCTTACTGGGACTATGCCTCCGACGCAGCTCTGAAAGACCCGTACCCAGCAATCTTCTCGCAACCCAGCGTTGTTATCCTTGTTGGACCCAGCGGCGCTCAAGTCACAATGGAAAACCCTCTCGTTAGCTACACCGTTCCCGACAACATCTTCGTTGAGTTGCAATTGGGAGACGAGCCAATGAAGACCAGACGCAGTGGAATTTTAAGCAAATACGAAGTGGCTCAAACCAGAGCCCAAGTGCGTCTCCTGTTTGACACAACTGTGGAAGACTGGTCTGCATTCTCTACTTCTAAAATGGACGGTCAGGACAGTCAACTTCCCCGGCAATTCCACAGTATTGAAAGTGTTCACAACAATATCCATCTTTACGTTGGTCAGGGTACTTACATGGGAGCCACCGAGGCAGCAGGCTTCGACCCAATCTTTTACTTTCACCACTGCAACATTGACCGCTTGACGGCCCTGTACCAAGCCTGCTTCAATGAATTCCCCGACCCATCCATTGCCAACACTCCACTGACTCCATTCCGTATCCGCCCTGGAAGCAACGACGCATGGACCAGTTCCGACTCCAAGTTAACAACTTCGTTCGGGTACACGTACCCAGAACTCGCAAACGGCGCCAGCGGACCGCAACTTGCACTCACCCTATTCGAGACATACGCTTTCGAAGACCCAGCCGACTTTGTAGACACGAACCCAAACGGTCGCCGGCGACGTGACGTGTCTACTCGCGATGTGAGCAGTTCTCCATCCATGTACCAGAAAGCTAGCAGATACCTTGAAAGAGGCGTTGCAAAAGCATACAAACTGGCTGGCTTCAGAAACCGTATTCAAGCCACAACGTTCACTGAAACAAAGCCAGCAATGGCAGGAGAAGATGCAACCGCGTTTGGGGGTGACGCTGCTTACGCGCATTTCTCTGTCGACATGCACTCAATCAATGAACCTTTCTCAGTTGTGATTAAAGTGGACGGTTACGAAGCCGGGTCCAGTTACGTGTTTGCCACACGTAAAACTCACCACAACGATGTGATGGTGATTGGAAGCAGCGTGGTTCTCACGTTTGAACTGTATCAAGCGGGGTTACTCCAAAAGCCTGAAGAATGGAAGAAACACGTTACAGTGGAGATCCGCGACTTTGTTGGTGATACTGTTGATTTGAGCCGGTTCCCCACCTTGAACGTGATTCTAAGAGGTTGCGTACATGATACCGAGGATAAGGACAATAACCCGTATACAAAGTGGAGTGAGGATGCGATTCAGTTGTACCCGTGAAAGGGGAAACCTTTTTCAGCGTTGCTGCCTAGTCCGTGTTCTTTTTTCGTTCGTATTTTTGCAATGTTGGGCACAAAATAAAAAGTAAACGTGAAGCATACTTCTTTTGCAATGTGTTTAGTGCGTCTGGCTGCTGTCAACGCGTCTGACGACTGTCTTAAAAACTTTTAGTGGAATGGGCGAGTTCTTGGTCGTTGCCGATACTTTGTGGGAGGAGTGTTTTGCCTGCCTCGCTCATCTCATCAGCGACTCTTGAAGACGGGGGGCAATGTGGTTCAAATGAACACAGAACAAGGTTCAACTCCTGTCATCAGTGTGAGTCACTTGCACTCTTGCGTGTCAATACACCACTTCCCATTCCTTCTCTCTCAATGCACCACTTCCCATTCAGCTTCCTTCTCTCTCATGACACGAAAGAGAAAGGAAAGACGGAATCAGAAAGGGCATATCAGCAGTTAGTTGCATCAAAACAAAAAAGACCCATTTTTGCCCAAAGCGGGATTCGAACCCTGCGACTCCATCAAACCCATTTAAATTATTATTTACTTTATCTTGGCACATTTTAAACATGTTCAACTGCTATCGTGTTCAACCTGACTGAACGTTAATAAAAACGAAGAAACGGCCCCTTCTTGCTTCCACTTAACAAAACACCCCATCAACCAAACCCATGCAACTCATTGGCGTCCTAGCAGCCGCATTGGCGCTTATCCAAGCAACAGCCATGGCCAGCAACAGCAGTCCCGCCAGCAACGCTTACCCCGACCACATTGGTGTCCACCGTGCTGGTGCCGAGCGCCAGCACATGTCCGCAATTGGAACAGACGGACAGATGTACATCCCAGTCTGGAAGGCATCAGACGCAGGTACCCCCTTTCCTTCTGTTGTCCGAGAAATGCACCAAAACTGATCCACCCACCTACAGTCTACTCCCGCCAAGAAGTCCACGACTTTTTCGCACCCAAAAACATTCGGGCGTACAGTTTGTTCCTGCAAGCATTCTACTACATGAAGACACTGCCAGAAACGGATCCCCGCTCGTTTGCAGCCATTGCCAACATTCACGGAGAACCAGAGGGTTTGACTTACGACAACTTCCCCGGTCCAAAGGGTGACAGCAACAAGGGTTACTGCAAGCATGCTGACCCTCTCTTCCCCTTGTGGCACAGGTACCCATTTCATTTTATTTAATCGGTTGGAAAGTAAATATATTAATGCCGAGCTTCGTTTTTTAGACCGTACATTGCGTTGATCGAGACCGTCATTGTCGAGATTGCTACCACGGTCATTGCACCGACTTATACCCAGAACACTACTCAGTGGGTCGCCCTGGCCAAGACCATTCGATTCCCTTACTGGGACTATGCCTCCGACGCAGCTCTGAAAGACCCGTACCCAGCAATCTTCTCGCAACCCAGCGTTGTTATCCTTGTTGGACCCAGCGGCGCTCAATTCACAATGGAAAACCCTCTTGTGAGCTTCAGCCTTCCCGAAGACATTTACGATGAAATGCAATCCAGCGGGATGCGCAGCCAAGACACTTACCGCACAGGAGCCTTGAGCACGCACGAAGTTGCTCAAACAAGAGCCCAAGTGCGTCTCCTGTTTGATACCACTTTGGAAGACTGGTTTGCATTCTCCAACACCCAAATGGACTCTGGAGACTCGCAAAACCCACGCCAGTTTCACAGTATTGAAGGAATTCACAATAATATTCACGGTTACGTTGGTAGCGGTTCATACATGGGAAACCCAGCGTCAGCAAGTTATGATCCAATCTTTTACTTTCATCACTGCAACATTGATCGCTTGACGGCCCTGTACCAAGCCTGCTTCAATGAATTCCCCGACCCATCCATTGCCAACACTCCACTGACTCCATTCCGTATCCGCCCGGGAAGCAACGACGCGTGGACCAGTTACGACTCCAACTCCACAAGAGCCTTTGGATACACTTACCCAGAACTCGCCAACGGCACCCGCGGAACACAACTCGCACGCTCCTTGTACCAGACATACACTTTTGTAGACCCAGCCGGCATTGTCGACACGAACCCAAACGGTCGCCGCCGTGATTCCGTTAAACGCCGTGACATTTCTACTCGTGATGTCGGCGGCTCTCCAACCATGTACCAGAAAGCTACTCGATACCTGGAAAAAGGCCTTGCAAAAGCCTACAGCTTGGCTGGCTTCAGACACAGCATTGAGGCCACTACATTCACTGAAAACAAGCCAACGACTCCTGCAGGAACTGATGCGGCTGCTTTTGGCGGTGAAGCTGCTTACGCGCACTATTCTGTTGATATGCATTCCATCGATGAGCCTTTCACGGTTGTATTCAAAGTCGATGGTTACACTGCCGGGTCCAGTTACGTGTTTGCCACACGCAAGAACCACCACAACGATGTGATGGTGATTGGAAGCAGCGTGGTTCTCACGTTTGAACTGTACCAAGCTGGGTTACTGCACAAGCCTGAAGAATGGAAAAAGCACGTTACAGTGGAGCTCCGCGACTTTGTTGGTGATACTGTAGACTTGAAGCGGTTCCCTACCTTGAATGTGATTCTAAGAGGTTGCCTGCACGATGCCGAGGACAAGGACAATAACCCGTATACAAAGTGGAGTGAGGATGCGATTCAGTTGTACCCGTGAAAGGGGAAACCTTTTTCAGCAATTGTTTTGCCTTTGTAGTTTTTTTCACACTAGTAGTTGAGTCCTGCACAAATAAAAAGTAAACGTGAAGAAGATGTTTGTTTAAGTGGGTGATGTCTCCAGGATCGAATTTGGGACCTGTCAGGAGAAATGAGGAAAAAGAAAAGGCCTCATTTTGCGAAATGACCAAGTGCACGGTCAAGAGGCATTTTCGGCGTGTGCGATAAAATATTTGGCTTGAAAAAGAAAGAAAAAATAAACACGTGCGGGAAACACAAGAACCCACAACCCGCACAAGCAACTGCCAACAGCACTCAACCCGCATCAAACACAGTACCCAAACGCCATCCCATGCAGCTACACGCCGTTATTGCTGTCGCAACGCTGTTCACCGCCGTGATTGGTATCGCCGCTCAAGCAGCCACCCACCAGCAACCCTCGCAAGATTACAGCCACTCACACCTGTTCCTTCCCATCATCGATTCATCCGTCAAACGTACGTTTTTGACTGCAACACGCGTTTCCCACACCCCCCTTTCCTTTCCTTCTTTTTTTTTTATCTTTTTCGATTCATTTTATAAACTCATGATTTGAAATGCCACAGCCATCGCACGACAAGAAATCCACACCTTCTTCGCACAAACCAACAGGAAACAATACAGCTTATTCTTGCAAGCGTTTGAACACGTCAAGAATGGATTGGATGAACGGGATCCACGCTCGCTCACGGCGATTGCCACGATTCACGGTGAACCTCGGAATTACGCGTATGACGGGTTTCCAGGGGTGAAAGGGGATGGGATGATGGGGAATGCGCCAGGGTATTGTAAGCATGGTGATCCGCTGTTTCCAGTTTGGCACAGGTAAAAAGCACTTGCTTTTTGTTGAATTTGTTGCCAGGAAAAAGTAATCATTGAATTTTATCCTAAACATTGCCACATCCCAGACCGTACATTGGACTCATTGAAAGAGTCATTATTGATGTAGCCAAAAACGTGATTGCACCCATGTACAAGAACAACACGCAAGAGTGGACAAGCGTCGCCGAAACCATCCGTTTCCCATACTACGATTGGGCCTCTGACGCGTCTCTCCTCGATCCATGTCCCCAAATCTTTACAAACGCATACATGGAAATCGCGGCACCCCCGCTCGGTCTCTCAAAACGCATCAAAAACCCATTCACAAGCTTCACAATCCCCAACGCAACATTCAACAAGTTTCCAAAACGTTTACGTAAGAAGGGGCGCACTACATTCCGGAAACGGTGCATCACGCCGCGGTTGGTTGCGCAATCGCGTGATCAGGTGCGGTTGCTGTTTGATCCGTATTTGAGCGCGAATTGGTCCGATTTTTCGAATCACAATACAAATCGAACGCGAGATAAGGATGACACGGATCCAAGGAATTTTCATAGTCTCGAGCATATTCATGATAATGTGCATGGCGCTATTGGGGGTTTTATGGGGGATCCAAGTATCGCGAGTTATGATCCAGGTTTCCCGCTTATTTTATGGTTTATATCCTTATTTTTTTCAGCCAACCTATTCTCGTTCAAAGTCTTTTACTTTCACCACTGCAACGTGGATCGCATGCTCGCATTATACCAAGCAACCGTCGGTGGCTTCCCAGACGCAGAAACCGCATCAATACCCCTCACACCGTTCCGAATCCGCAACAACAGCAACACCGCCTGGACAAGCAACGACGCCAAAACAACCGAATCCCTCGGATACACGTACCCGGAGCTGGAATCCGGGCTCCGTGGTGCCCAACTACAAACCCTTCTGCTCCAACAATACTCGTTTATCGATCCATCCAAGTTTCCCGGTGTACAAACTGTACAGAAGCAACAACCCATAGTATGGTATCAAACCGCAAAAGCATACCTCCACGCTGCAATGCAAACGCTTTCATTTCCCGACAGTTTCCAACTATCCCCATCCACAATTCCTTCAAGAAAACAGAAACACGCGTACACTGCAGTGTTTGCCCATTTTTTCGTAGACATGAATGCACTAAACGGAGCTTTCGAATTGCAATTTCACGTGGCAGGAAACTATGCTGCAATGGCATACGTGTTTGCAATGAGCACCGACAAACCAACCAACAAAAACTCAATGAAAATGATGACGATGGGAGGCAACGCAGTGTTGACACATGCGTTCCTTGAAGCTGGACTCTTGCATTCTGAACCGCGCGATTGGAAAAAGCACGTCACAGTGGAAATTATAGATGAAAACGGGAATCGGGTTGCGGTAGAAAAGGTTCCGTCTCTCAAAATTCATTTACGAGGGTTTTGTGAGGGTGGGTGTGGGATTGGTGTGTTTGGAATGATGCAAGGTGCATGGGATGTAGAGGTTGTGAATTTGTATCTGTAAATCAAACAAAGCGCGGGTGGGGGGTTGTTCCAGGGTTCAACATTTGTTTGTCGTGTTTTTTAGCTTGAGCGTCTTTTTTACCTTCAGATGGGTTTTCTTTTGTCAGTGCAACAGTACACAATTCAGTAAAGAGCGGATGCTTAAATTGTGAAATCTGGGAGACTGGAACAGCCATACAATGAAACTATATTTACAAAACAGTCCATTAAACAAACGAGAGGGGATGGGTTTTTGAACTTTCGTTTTATTTCGAAAAATAACGCAACAAAAAACCGGCGATTTATTTTTTCCGCCCCAACTTTCTTCAGAGCGGGCGAGGAAGCGATCGTTGACTCTTTGGACTGCATCCAAAGAAATTTGTGACATTTCTGCGAATCTCCTTGTTGAAGCGCAGGACAATGAGTGGGTTAATAGCGCCGTTGAGAAGGGTGCAGTAGATGGCAAAGTAGTCGAATGCTGCCGAAAAGTGGTGGGACGTTATGATTTCGTATACAATCACTTGTTTTGGGTGGTTTGGAAAGAGTACTTGGTAAGTGAAAAAGCAACGAGGGAATAAAAAGGAGGAGGCAATAACTTCTTCTTACAAACGGTATACGGCAACCACCCCGCCAAAAACGCAAACACAATTACAACGCTTTGCACAAGAAGCGCGCGTTGCTCTTCATTTGCAGTTTGCAGCAACATTTGCTCCAGCGATGACTTTCCATTTGCAGTGCTACTGTTACTCGCGACAGTTTCACAACTGATGGCTTTGGAAGACGTGGTTTTTTGGAGCTCGAGATACGAGTTTCGGAATTGAAAGTATATTGCCGTGTACGCGTATCCAATGAAAACGACGGGTGGCGTCAGCGTGATCAGGTTCATTGTGACTAAAGGGATCGCTTGCGCGTTTTTCGATGTCCAGTCTGTGATGCAGTATACACCGCTGGGTTGAACCATGTACGTGCTTTCAGCCGATCCCAGCATGAGCGGTAGTGTCGAAATCAAAACAGATCCAGACAAGGTGGCAGCCACGTAAAAGTATGCAAATCTCTGAGTAAGGATCGCCTCACGACAGATGACCATGAATCGAAAGATTGTCAGACCAAGGCACAGAAAAAGCGAAGAGCTTCCCCCAAATATCTGCAGCGTGCCGTGGATGGAACAGATCCGAAGTCCCAGAAACGTGCCCGCCCGGTCCAACGAGAGATGCTTGAGGAGGGAACTGCATCCAATAACGGCATCAGCAGCAGCAACAACTCCATCGCAGAAACAGAGAAAGTATTGCAGGAAAGAACTTGGCGTCAGTTTAGGAAGTTTCAAGAGGCTGGACACCAAGACGATCAGATTCAGGACAGCAGCCACGGCGGCAGTTGCAGTAAATGCGACTGTTAGATCGGTTTCAGGTACGTCCATTTGTCAAGTTTCTTGTCTTTTTGTCACCAGTGAGAGAGATTTACATGGCTCGAAATGTGGGGAGCTATTCGAATTTTCGTGGGATGTTTGGCCCGTGTGTTGGAAAATTGAGATTTCCATTATACCCGCCGCGGTGTGATACAATCGGGGGACCAATGAGATTCTCGTTAGTTGCTGACTGGAAGATTCTGTGTTCCAAAACAAAACGTTTCGTATTTCAACTTATGCGCGTCAGTGTCCCAAGTGTTGCAGCAGAGCAGGACATGCACGCTGGTTGTTGTTTTTAGCGCAATATTCGCGTTGCTCCCGACATTCCTGTCGATAAAAAAGGCGATGTTTGTTTGCACAGAACAAAGATTTACAAATTGCTGAAGTGAGATGAGGAACGCATTCATTCTGTCGTTTGTCCAGCGAGTCTCATGTATTATTATGTAATATGCTTCGGCCGTTACGGTCTCATCCGCTTTTCAAACAGTGTTTGCTGCTCATTCAGCAAAAACAACGCGCGCATTCATTCATTCATTACTGCGAGGCGTTCTGCGACTGCCAGTAATGGCCAACCCCCACCCAAAAAATAAAATAAAAAACGATGAAAATAACAACTACACTCAAAACATAAAAAACGCTAGCCATCCATTCTCCTTAAACTTCTTTCTTTTTTTAAAAAAACGCGAGAAAGCGGCCTTTTGGGATTCTTTGGAGCACATCCAAAGAAATCCGTGAAATTGCGCCGAATTTCCTTGTTGAAGCTGAGGACAATAATTGGGTTGACGGCGCCGTTGAGAAGGGTGCAATAGATGGCAAAAAAGTCGCTTGCTGCCGAAAAGTAGCGAGACGTGGACACTTCGTATACAATCACTTGTTTGACGTTTTTTCAGTAAACACTTTTGAAATGTTTAAAATGATATAGGACACTCACAAACGGCATACGGCAACCATCCAGCAAGAAACGCAAACACAATCACAACACTCTGCACAAGAAGCGCGCGTTGCTCATCGTTCGCATTATGTGGAACCAATGCAGCCATCCCTGCTGGTACATGATCCTGTAACGATTTTCCCTCCCATTCACTCGTGACAATAATCTCTGAACAAATGCAATGGGAAGACTTGCTTCTCCGCACCTCGCGAAGAGATTTGCGGAATTGAACGTATATGGTCATGTACGCGTATCCAATGAAAACAATGGGCGGTGTCAGCGTGGTGAGATTGATTGTGACTAAAGGAATGGCTTGCGCGTTTTTGGAGGTCCAATCAGTGATGCAGTATACACCGCTGGGTTGAACTGCGTACATGCTGTCCGCCGATCGCAGCATGAGCGGTAGTGTCGAAATCAAAACAGATCCAGACAAGGCAGCAGCCACGTAAAAGTATGCAAATCTTTGAGTAAGGATCGCCTCACGACAGATGACCATGAATCGAAAGATTGTCAGACCAAGGCACAGAAACAACGACGAGCTTCCTCCAAATATCTGCAGCGTGCCGTGAATAGAACAGATTCGAAGCCCCAGAAAAGTATCATCACGATCCAACGAGCGATGCATGAAAAGAGAACTGCATCCAATTATAGCATCGGTAGAAGCAACAACTCCATCGCAGAAACAGAGAAAGTATGTCAAGAAAGAGCTCGGCGTCAGTTTAGGAAGTTTCAAGAGGCTGGACACCAAGACGATCAGATTCAGGACAGCAGCCACGGCAGCAGTTGCAGTAAACGTGACGGTGACCGCGTTTTCAGCGAAATCCATTTCTTGCAGTTTTGTCCTTTGAAGAGGGATTTACATGGGACGCAATCAAATTTTCGCGTCAGAACGATCGTTCTGGGTCCCAAGAAAGCTTCCCATTAGGTGCTGGATGTTGAGTTCCAGGGGCCAAGTTCGGATATTCAGCTTGCGCAGGTCAGTGCCCATAAGTGCTCCATGTGGAATGTTGGTCATTGCCCCTCTTGTGGCAGAATCGGCTGCATGGAAGCAAAATTTTCAAAGCCCAATGAAGGATAAAAGTTTTCGTAGAGTTTGCTGCATCAATGCGTTTGAACTGGATAATCCCGTACACCAAATGCTGTTGCGAATACAACGCTATTTCAGTTGCGGAAGGGTCTCGAAACGGAACAAGAACCACGCCTGAATCACCTGTGCGTTATCGAGCACTGCAGTCATGAGCCAGTACAGCACATAAACGGAGTCTCAATATAGTGTAGTGTGTTTCTGTAGCGTAACGTGCCCCTGTCCATACACGCTGGCAGCCGTACTTTTTTCGGTGGTTGTGAAAAATTGAGACGCACTTTTTCCAGTTTTTATTCATTCAGCAAAATGTCGAAGGGAGCGTACGTACTCAACACCCTCACACTGCCTCCTCCCTCCTCCAAATAAGATCCCTGCGACGTTGCGCAATCTCAACGGCGAGCGATTGAAGAGTTCGCCTTGCGCTACATCCATTTGGGAAGACGATCCGTTGTGCGCGCGTGGACACTCATATCGAACTGGCGTCGAAAAGGATCTGCTAGCGTAACTGCAGCTGAACTGAACCGTATTTGAACCTGCCTGTTCGTGTGCTGTTAGGCATTCTGCTGGTGTGGGCTATGGGGCTTGTTGAACATGTTCCTCTCCAGCTCCCATCCCCATCCTGAGCAGCACGCCATGACTGCCTTGGGCATCTCATACCAACCGGAACCTGATCGCAGTCTGGCTGAAGGATGCCGCGATGGCTCTGGATGGCCGGCAAACTCTTAACTCCCCGCCTCTGTGTTACCCTATCCAAAGCACTCACCACCCAAATACACAGCGCCGCCTCTGGATCCAAATTCCGCATGACCCTCGGTCTGCCCGTCGGAGCCGTCATGAACTGCGCCGACAACTCAGGTGCCAAGAACCTGTACGTCATGGCCGTCAAGGGAATTGGTTCGCGTCTCAACCGTCTCCCCGCCGCTGCTTGCGGTGACATGGTTCTCGCAACCGTCAAGAAGGGAAAGCCTGACCTCAGAAAGAAGGTTATGCCTGCCATTGTTGTTCGTCAGCGTAAGCCATGGAGAAGACGAGATGGAGTCTTCCTCTACTTTGAGGACAATGCAGGTGTGATTGTCAACCCAAAGGGTGAGATGAAGGGATCTGCCATCACTGGACCAGTTGCCAAGGAATGCGCTGACTTGTGGCCAAAGATTGCCTCCTCTGCCGGAACCGTTGTCTAAATCTGATTCGAAACTCTGCCGAAAAATACGATACAATGCATTTTGAAGGGGAGCAGTGGATTTGGTGAAGGGCGGGAATGTAGTTTGTGAGACGATGCACACTGTCTCAGCGAAGGGGAATAAATGATGTTTAATCAAGTATGCTTCCCTCAACCGTGCTTGATTCTCAGCAAGCACTGCCTGCTGTATGCAATTGTGCATGATGACCAAATTAGTTCGGAGCTCCTCGACTTGTAAGACTGAATCACAAAAGCCAACTTGGCGCATTGAGCTTGTGCACCCCCAATTCAACCAAAAGTTAAATAAAGTTAAAAAGTTGGAAACAAAAAAAAAAACACACGCATGTTCAACGAAGAAACTCTTGTCGGCAAACTGGGAAAGCTGACGGACTCGCAAGATTCCATCAACCTCCTCTCGCACTGTATGTATCCTTGGTGGGAGGTGTTTGGGTCCAGGTGTGCGACTGACCCAGGCGCTTTTGTTTCAGGGCTCATTCATCACAGAACGAGCGCAACTGAATGCGTGCAAGTATGGGCCTCTGAATTCGATAAAGGTATGGAAATGACATTCATGCTGCGTTTGCGTGTTTCAGCGCAGCCCGTCTTGTTTTTTTTTTACCCCCTCCCTCAGGGGCCATTGTTTTTTTTTTCACAACTCTCGTTGAGATCTTGCGATTCTAACCCCCCCGTCTATTGTACAGTATCCACTTCGAAGCGGCTCGCTTTTCTGTATCTGGCAAATGACGTGCTTCAAGTTTCGCGCAAGAAGAGTGACGATTATGCAAAAGCGTTTGCAAAGGCGCTTCCTGAGTCTCTCGCCCGCTTCTCATCCCGCGCATCGGACGATCTGAATGCAAAGGTGCGCATTTTGATTGTTTTGGTTTCTTTTCCCGAGTCTCGGAACTAAACCAGAAAAAAAAACAAAAACAAAACGTCTTCATCATCATGATTATCAAAAACCAAAGGTTCGACGTATTCTGACAATTTGGGAAGAACGAGCAGTGTATCCCCGCGAATTTGTCGAAAAACTCAAGTCCCGTGTGAAGGGTGGTGGGCGTCCTTCGAGCCCATCCAAACCCTCACCAACGTCTGGCAAACCCCCTGCGATTCCAACTGCGCCAATTCAACACTCTGAAACGGTAAAAGCTTCGATCCACTCTTGTCTGATGTGCATCCTCAAATTGTTTCACACGCCAAAAAAAAAAAGGTTAAAAACGTGTTGAACCAAACGGAATCGATCAAAAGCTTGCACGCCAACCGCAGTTACCTCGAGCGAGCCATCAACTCTGCCCCTCCAACGCAAGATGCATCCGTTACAAATACACAATTCAATTCGCTGACGATGGCATTCACGAACGAGCTCCAGGCGCGTCAAAAATTGATTTTGGATTTGAAAAAGTGGATTCGGACAGAAGAAGGTGCCTGTGCCAAAATTGTGGATGCGATTCAGGTATGAGTTTTTGTGTGGCGATGTTTGCAATGTGATCCGGATTTGATATTTTGTCTCAAAAAAAAAACCAGGACCTATCGAAAGGCGGAGGATCGACTTCTTCAACATTGAATCCTACTCCATCTCCAACGTCTCCGAATAATTCTAGTTCTGCCGACTTTGAATCAGCCACACCGATCATGTCGCCAAACTCTCCATCGTCTTTCACGGCTCCAACAAGCATGCCCCCGCCACCCCCTGTAGCGGCGAAATTGGATGCAATGAGCGTAAATTCAAATCCAATGGAAACGTCGAAAAAGATTGAAATACCGCAATCGATGCCTGATTTTGTGATTCCTGCCGAACTCTTGACTGCAGCGCAAAACGCAATACAAAATGGCGCGTCGAATAGCGATGAAGTCATGTCTCTACTGACGGAACTGAATGCATCAGGCTCATTTTTTGGGAGCTCAATGTGAGAGAGGGAAAAAGAAGGAATTGGGAACTTGAATGTTTTGTATATTTTTTCATGTGTGTGTGTGTGTGTGCGCAAGGCATGGCGGTGAGGACGAAGGGAAGACCAGACATGCGTTTGCAACCTGTCGTAAATCTGGAATAATCTGTTTCTTGTTTGTGGTTCTTTTTTATAAACTTCAAATTTGCTTCGTAACATCGGTTCATTCAAATATCTGGCATACCAACTTTCGATGGATGGTGGGATGGAGGCCTGCCAGGGTTTTGACGGGTGATGGGGAATTAGGGTTCGATTCCGGAGAGGGAGCCTGAGAAACGGCTGCCGCAACTGAGGAAACGTATGTTTAAACTATTACAACAGCAACAAAGAGTCGCTATTTTTTATTTTGCTGGTCGATACTCAAATCAAAACAGGTAAATAAATACTGTAATCAAAGCAAAAAGTGATGAATCAATCTCTGGTAACCGAAACATGCAACCAACGGTTCCCAAACCACAGCCGCCACGTGAAACAATTTTTATGAACGCGCCAATGTTGATCGACAAGCAAAACAAGCTCATTAGCGCGTCACTATTGATCGACGGTTCTGCTCTTCCGCTTTAAACTTGTCCATCCGCTCCCTGTAGATGTGGCTAATCTTTTCCCGCATGTCGTCAAATTCAATTAGAATCCTCATAAAATCAGATCTTGTCAGCTTGTACAGCGCACATGAGGATGCCGCCTGGACTGTTGCTGTTCGAGGAATATTGGCGAGCAGGGCCAACTCTGTAAAGAAAACGAAAAAACATAATGTTGACAGCATTCAGTATTCACTCAGAAAAAACGAAGGGTGCCAAAGTATTGTCACCTCCAAAGAACGCGCCATCCGCCAATTTCCCAACCCGCACACCATTTACGTAAATCCCCACAGTCCCAGAAAGGATAAAGTACATTTCATTCCCAACATCGCCAGCATTAATGATCAAATCTCCCGGCACAAAATATTCGGCCGTTAGTGCTGTGGCCAAGCGGCCCGCAAAGACATCATCACGCCCGTCACCCGCTTCTCGACGTAAAAAGTTTACTTTTGAAATGAGTTGTCTGCAGTTGTGTACAGAGATTTCCATTCGCAGTGAGTCATTCATGTCTGCTAGGAGGTCTCTCTGTGTTCATTCCCCCCCACCAAAGAAGCAGCTCGTGTCAGCGACGAAAAAAATTGCTTTTTTCTTCAGAAGAACGCACCTCTTCAAAAAACTTTCCGCGGTATTTGATTTCGTAGTACTTCATAATCTTGCGTCGAGTAATATCGCTCAGGTCCTTGTATCTCATGTACTCTTTGAGTTCATCAATTTTCTGCTTGTATAGTCTTCCAGACGCGTTGACTCCCATCGCAAAAGATGAAATTGTTCCGACAATGGATGCGTACTAGACACACCCACAGTTAGCGCCAGCCAGATCCAGAGTGGCAAAAAATAGATAAATAAATAAATAAAGAAGTAACTTACCAGTCCAGCGCCTACAATACTAAACGCAATAACTACACATTTTTCCATCGTACTTGAAGGTCTGTGTTACCATACATAAAACCTTAAAATCGTCTGAAAGCCAAGAGCACATCCAAAATGTCCCTCTCGACATACCTGTAAAACATGGGGAACGTATTTCCCACCGCCGTATAAATCGCCCACGTATACTTTGCCGCCAGCGCGTCAAACTGAACTTCCGCAATACTCGGGTTCGTGAACCCTTGTAGCCTACCCACCAGGAACAATGCACACGCTTGCAAGTGCAAAAACGCGCACAAACAAAACATGAGCGGGAACACGACACTAAACGTTTGCCCGATCCCAAGTGCAGATTGAATCGTTTTTCGGATAGCGACGAATTTGGGGTTGGTCGCCATGATGCCAGTGAGTTTGTATAAGCGGAGGAAGCGAATGATGCACAGGTATTCGGCGTGATCGCTGTCGAGGAGTTCAAAAGGGATGGAGCTGATCAAGTCCAGAATAAATGTGGTTTTGAGGTAGTATAGCTGCCAATCGCGCAGTGTGAAAACAGTTTTGCTGTCCGCGCATGTGAGCCGGGATTTTCGGAAAGTCAAGAATTCTAATATCACGTCCAGCAGGAATATGACGGTAAGAAAGATGCTGAATGACGGGTCTACATAGAGTTGAAGCGACATTTCAAGCGGTATAATCCACAGAATGGTAATGTATATTACTGGAAAGCGTTGCGAAAATCAGAATCAGCTGGCACCGAATCATTAAATGCTGAGCACTCACAAGCCATGGCGAAATCCCAGTTGACATTTATGGTGGACAATGGATTTAACCCCATCCTCAAAAACAGTCTCATCAATGATTCGCGTTTCACTGAAGCCTGCTTTTCAAGTCGGGTGAACGTGCTCTTCTCTTGCTCGTTCAAACTCGCCAAAGATCCTTTTTCGTTGTACTTTGCAATCGCCGCAGCCCCAAACACGGCAGAATAAATGGATGTGGCACGGGAGCGAGAAGAGTGCTGTCTTTCACCCTCATAAGCCGGCCCCAAGATGTCACTCTTACGTGCATCTGCCGGGCTCAGAGAACCCATGGATGCTGGAACAGTCAAGAGCACGGAATTGCCTGACCGTGAAGCCGACACTGGGGTTCCCGTCTCATCTTTCATGCGACGACTGTTGGCAGCCACACTGGCCCGCAGGCTTTTGTACACCGCAGCGTTGTTTGAAGGATGGCTTGGCATTCCGTGGGAACCAGAGTCCATTTTCCAAGAATCGCGTGAGTTGCTCCTGTGCAGTTTGCTTTTACCCTTTGAGAGGCCCTCGAACGAATCCATGGGAGATCCCGTGGCTGACATACTCGCAAAAGACTTTAGCGATTCGGTGATGGTGGAGCTACGTTGAAGACTGCCTGGAGGAAACTGTTTCACTAGCCGAGCTGCTGCAGGGCTAATGTTCTTGCGCGCATCCAATGATTGGGAGGGTGGGGGCGGGCGTTTGGAATCTTCATCCTCCTCGCGGATAGCAAGACCGGCAGTCGAAGCTATTAACTCGGTCTTTTCGGCGGCAAACACGTTGTTATCGTCAGTCCCAGTCCAGCTCCATTTCGCCTCTGGTTTTGCTTCAACAGTTTCGACCGCTTTTGGTGGTACTTCCTTGTCCGTAGTTGCACTGTCCACGATTTCAATTTTGCTTTCAAAGGCAATGGCCTTGGGCATTGAACGACGCGCAAATACTGGTGTAGCCTGGATGGACCTAGTTTCATATTCATCGGCTTCTGGAGGCTCTATAGCAGCTGCGATCTTTAACGGACTCGTGATTTGCTTCTCAGAGGCTATAGAGTTGCTGCTCCTAATGGGCTGATCAAAGTCGCTGAAGCGGCGGCGGCTGTTGTGCCACGGCTTGGGCACGTGCAATGAAGCGTCCGATGGCCTTGGTTGGGACGGGGAAGCAATGTTTAGACTCGATCGCACGTGTTTATCCGGAACATCATCAGGCGTGAGAGATTGCCTGGGAACACTTCGCACGCCGACTTGCGGAGTTTTGGCTTTAACGTTTGTGCTGGACCGAATCACGCGACTTGACAAGTGCCGCCACACCGAGTTTTCCTTCTCCTTTGATTCGGACTCGTTAAAGATTCTGTCAGAGTCTCCAAACTCGATTGGTGTCACTGCCAACGCGTCCGTGCTTATATTTGGTTCTTTGGCTGATTGCTTTTCGACGGACTTGATCCAGTCCTCGGCCTGCGACATGGGCACCGGTAAAACGCCGTTGGAAAGTTGATTCAGGAGCACTGTTTCGGGGGAAGACGGGTTGGCCGGGCTTGACGCGTTTAAATTTGAAGAGTCTGCGTGGAAGTGGCCCTGGATCATCATTTGCTGGGCAAGGTGGTTTGCTATGGGAATCATTTGCTTGATCTGGCTTTCGACCAGCGCCAGCTTCATTTGAAGGTCGGCTATCAGTCCGTTCATGGGCATTTTGAGGCTGCGATGACAGGGTGAAGAAGAGATCGCCAGAAAGTTATTCGTCTTAAAACTTTTGAACTAAAAACACTACGGTGGCCTCGGTGTTTTTAGACACTGTATAAAAGCAAAGGGAGGCGGCGGGTCTTCATTCATCTTCCTCCACAATCGATCGATTCCGTATTTTTGACCCAAGACCTGCCGGTTCAGAAATAACAGAAATGGCGGGCGAGAAACTGCCAGCAGTTCCAACACCAGGTGCTTTTCTTCTCCCCAAACTTCGACTTTCCATCGGTGACAGTCCTGAAACAGACGATTTTCCATCAGCACCTCCATCATCTTCACTTTCTTCAGCAATCTGCCGAGGCGTTGATGTCTTTGGGGATGAGCTTGCAGAGGATGATACCGAGCTACCAGCAAGCGACCCAGTCCCACTCCTTGCTAACACGTTCCCCGCGTTTTGATCCGCCCGTCTTCCATACTTTCCACCCACCGTAGCACCACTCGATCCTACCGCATCTCCTACGATTTTAGTTCTGGACGCAGTATTGGAAGGTGATCCCGCTGAAAACTCAAAACCTCCCAACAACTGTATGGACGGCACATCATTAGCCCGCATTGCGTTGATCATTAATCCGCGCCGAGATCCGCCAGAAACTACTTCCTGAAAATTCGGCGATGACGTAACAGGCGTGGTATTTTGAATCGCAGCCGCAAGGATACCCACACTAGTCCTCCTCCGCGCATTTCCTGCAGCAAGACCACCACCCGCACCATTTTCGACAGCAACAGCGTTCGCTTGGATTGACGGAGATTTGAGGGACGGTACATCCGATGGGTTCAAACTTCGCCGACGCCGTGCTTCAGCCAAAAACGTTTCCACTTGCAAAGTTTGCGGATAATCGCCCCCTACGGCTGCTGCCAAGCTCGTCTTGATCGCGATTCCTCCATTCAAAGGTTTTAACCGCAACGTTTCAACAGCCGGTCCAGAAGCGCCAAAAGTCGGCGGAACACTTTTGACACGCGCAGCAGTCGCCATCTTCTCCAAATTGGTCATACTCTCTCCCACAGACACACTTGTCGACTTGTGTGAAACACTCTGATCGCCAAGCATACTCTTTGTAAGCTCCCCTCGTCGCAGAGGAAACAATGGGCTCCCGTCTCCAGATCCAAACAACGCCTCCCGAGATGTTGCCGAAGAACAAGGTTCAATTCCAATCACTGAAGCATCGTCATCGCCGCTATCTTCCCGACCCGAGTCTTTTCGAACTTCGTGTGTTCGGCGCTCACGGTTTTTTGTGAGGAGGAGGTACCATAACGCGCTGGCACTGTCACACGCATCTGCACAGACGCTGTCTAGAATCTTTTCAACGTCTAATCCGAGAGAATGCATTTCTCGGCAAACGAGGGCTTCTTCGGGTGTGCTGAAACTGGGGCTGACTGCGTTTGGAATGTGGTTTGCATTGGGAGGTTCCCGGAAATGCGTGAACCATGGGTGTAGCAGGATATCTTGGACACTGATTCGGTCAGTTGGGTTGATTTTCAGGATTTGCGAAATGAGGCTCTTGCTGTCTTTTTTTTTTTCAAGTGGAGACAACAGCCCTTTCAGAACAAGGATATCGATGACACAATCAATCCTTTAAAAACAAGTAGTCACCTTCATGAAGATAATCAGGCAACTCATAGTCAAGCTCAGATATTTTTTGGTGCACAATGCTTTCGTTATCATCGTCGAACGGTAGGCTACCACATAGCAGCGTGTATAAAATCACACCCAGCGACCAAATATCCGCTTGTGGTCCGCTGTACTTTTTCCCAAGAATCATTTCTGTCGAAAAATGATTTTTAAATGGCCTTTCTTTTGAAGAAAAGAAAAACCAAACAAACCAGGGGCCGCATAGGCTACCGAGCCACAGTATGTATCGAGAAGATGCTGTTCCTTAAAAGGCCGAGTGAACCCAAAATCAATCACTTTGACGGTGAGGTCCTTCGTCAACAGCACATTTTCGAGCTTCAAATCCCTGCGAACCAATAGCATCAGAAAATAAAAATAAAGGAGCCTGACAAAATGATCGAGTGGGATCGAAACCAACCGGTGAACAAAGTTCTTTTCATGACAGTACCCAACAGCCATGACAATTTCGCGAAACAGTTTTCGAGTTGCCGCCTCGCCATCATCCATCCTCCCCACGCTGCATAAATAATCGAACGCTTCGCCACCTTCGCAGTATTCGGTGATCATATAGATTTTAGATTCCGTGACGAGGACTTCGAGCAGTTGAGCGATGTTCGGATGGTGCAGGTGGCGCCAGGTTTCGATCTGAAAAAAAAGACGCAAGAGTCAGGAGAATCGATGCGTAGAACGGGAATCTCTTTGTGTTTCACGAAGAAGACAAGATGGAAAAAACCACACACCTCCCGTGCTACAACTGCCGCATGAATCTTGTCAACAACCTTCACAGCCACCTTTGATTGGAAAGTTCGAAAATACGCCGTCGATTCATATTCAGCGACTCGAGATGTTGAAGAACAGACCGAATCACCTCCTGTCCTGTCAGAGTATGAGTTGCCAGCTTCACTTTCCCAAACGAGCCTGTTTTTTAGGAGCAGTGTGATCAACGAAACTTTCCCAAACCCACACACAAAGAAGACATCCTCACCTTCGCCAAGAGTTCGCCCCAGAACATAATTCCCGACAATGTTGACGGTGTTCGAGGCTAAAATCTTTGCAAGCTGCTCCGTCTCCGTTTGCCGCGAGTTGCTCTGTCACGAGGAAGGCGTACTGTGAGCTTTTCGAATATGCTGGGTATCTAGAGGGAGGAAGAAGGAGTCATTGCCAAGTTCTGACCGGCTGCTTGGAACTCCGGCGCATGTTGTTCATCTGGGGAGGTGCGATGAGAATTTATAAATATTTTATTTACGGTAAAAATGAGCCTCCAAACGCGCGTAATCCAAGTGACTGTGTGGGAGGGTTTACGGGGTGGTCAACATCACTCTTTCCAAACCGTGAATGACCATGTACCCACATCACAAAAATCAGCAACCTCGAGCAGCGTACATAACGTGGCTCGTTAAAGAAAACTTCAAAGAATAAAGATTTCCACTGAACCGGCCAAAAAAAAAAAAAATGCTGCCAGCAACCACAGCGCTCTCATACATCCTGGAACTCCAGGAGAAAATAAAGCTGATGGAGCTGCAGCTAGCCCAGATGAAGCCGCTCGCGAACCACGCCGTACAACTCCTATCCTCATCGCCGGGCCAATCTACACCCCCCGAGGCATCTCCCGCCGAAGCTCGCCGACGTCAGACCGTAGCCGGGAAACCCAGCAACTCGATCGGCGCTCCAATCAACGCGTCTACAACCACGGCAAAGCAGGAACTGCTGCTGAGCCGGCTTCGATCTTCTGACGGGGTTCCTGAGCGGGGAGGATCGTCGAGTGATTTACAAGACCCTGACAGCTTATTTCTCAAATCGCGTAAGGCCGATCCGAGAAACCCGACGCGGTCTAAACTCTCTGCGCTGGGCGCCGCGGAGGCAAAGTCCAAGGGACTGTCTACAATTGAAAGCGCCAAAAACATGGTCGACAGCGGTTCCGACAGAGAGTCAGGCGACTCAAACTGCAACTCTACTGATGCTCTGCCTGTCGCTAAAATGAGATCATTCAGTTTTCATCAACGAAGCCGTCCCGTTTCGAACATTGAAGTTGGAAAATCTGGCCCAGAAACACAGCGAAGTTTTTCTTCCAACTTTACAAGCTTCCAAGCCACAACCGTGTTGGAAGATAATAAGAAGGGTTCTAAAGGATCGGAAGGGTCTGAAATGAGTCGCCAGGCTATGGCAGAAGATGCAGTGAAACAGATTGGAGTGGCACTACAAACTGAAGGCGGCGGCAGCGGCTTGTACCGGCCAGTCATGCACAGCCCAGATCAAGAAGCAATGTCGGATTTTAAAAAGAGTTCGCGGCCTAGTTTGACACCGAGTTTGATGGTCTCAGAACATATGGATGCTGCCAGCAGGCACTTTCCAGAGGCGCTCATCAATGCCATGCCAGCTATGCCCTGCAAAGAAGACGGGAAAGATATTCAGGATGTGCTCAAGGGTTACGATGATAGATCGGCACGTCCATCGCTTTCAAAACACGAAGACATGAAGGCAGTCCTACAATCCGGGACACAGTCCATGAGATCCAGCGGCTTCATGCGCAACATTGCATCCTCATCTGTAGTAATGGCTCCAATGAAAGACGGAGCACAAGCGGTCGAAGAGGCTCAATCGCCGGAACGCCAGCAATCCATTGACCGCCAAAACTCGAAAAAGTTCCGAAGACAGTCTGCCATATCCATGGTGCGTGCATCAGCCCTCCTTGAGAAGGCTACCGTTGCCAAGTACAACTCCAAAGGCTCCCTTGCATCTGCCGATGTCACTGAGCTCGAAAGCCAGACAAGTCAATCCACATTTCAGCCGGAACCCATCAACTTTTGGAAATACGGGCTCAACCCCTTCAGCAGCATATCTGCAAATTTGGAGTTTATCATGGCAGGTGAGATGCGCTGTTTTTGTTTGATGAAATGAACCCAAAGACACTTATTTTCTGAACAATTTCCCCCGCGCTTCAAGTTCTGTACATGTCAGTTCTCTGGATCGTGCCTCTTGAAATTGGCTTTGAAACATACGCGCATTGGAGCTACAGCGTGATTCTTACCATTGCCTTCACAACCGACATCATCATTGAACTCATCACATTCCGGAAAATGCATCCAGCAATCGCTGCCCTAGAAAGCCCATCTCTTCGCGACTGGCAAATCTACTACGTCAAACGCGAATTTCTTCTCGACCTCCTATCTGCATTCCCATTTGAACTGCTCCCCATCTCGATGGCTGAATACCTATGGGCCGTGCGGATACTGCGGCTACACAAGCTACCACGCATTCTCTCAGCGTCACCCAAATTTGCCGCGATTCGCAAACACTTGGAAACGG
The DNA here is from genome assembly GCA_025435555.1 of Chytriomyces cf. hyalinus JEL632. NCBI lineage: Eukaryota > Fungi > Chytridiomycota > Chytridiomycetes > Chytridiales > Chytriomycetaceae > Chytriomyces > Chytriomyces cf. hyalinus JEL632. The sequence goes on along the minus strand of JAIWWG010000143.1, from coordinate 391 downwards.
TGCTCGGGATTGGAAAAACGTTTTCAGGCATTTTCTCGCTTGGGTTCTGTTTGGCAGTGTTTTTACATTGGCAAGCGTGTTCACTGTTTTTGGCGGGTCGGTTGACGGGGTATTCAAATTCGGCGATTGAGTTTGTGCAAGACAAGAATTTGATTGATCAGTATATTTGGGCTTTGTTTACGGTGGGGTGGAAGGGGACTTGTTTCTTTTGTTGTTTGCTGACTGTGATTTTCGTTACAGGCGACTGGAAACACGTTCCCGGTGCTTTACCGACCCAACACAATCATTGAGCAAGCCATGATGATCATCTTTTTGATTACAGGTGCCGGTCTGGTGAGCTGCTTTTACTTGCGAAAATGCGGTGGTCAAGGCTAACGCAGATGCGTTTATG
>JAIWWG010000142.1:0-65081 GCA_025435555.1 Chytriomyces cf. hyalinus JEL632 | reverse complement strand
AATTGGGATGAATCACAGAACAAATTGGGCATGTCGGAACAAATTGGAGCAAAGAAAAATGAGCCTCAGAACTGATCAGCATGCAAGGGTGATCTGATACAGTGTATCTTCCACTGCACAGGGGTCAATCAGCTTTACTTTCCAGGGATCTACTGGCCAGCCAGTTTCTTACCGCCCTCGTCATCAGGATGAAGAGTTTGACCAATTCAGCCCCCAACAAAGGGGACCTGCCAGATTCTCCAACTCACCTCTTCAGGCTGGTCCATCAACTCAGATTGGTATGTTGCCTTTCACTACATGATGTTTCTCACCTCACTGTCTCATTCAAATTCAGATATGCAGCCCTTTGTCTCTGTGATCAGAGATCTGAAAGAACAGTTTCAAGAGCAGGCTGAATACAGTAACAGTGAAACCACAGCTTTGAGGCAGTCTATTGCTATGCTCAGCAATAGCTTTGTGCCCAAGATGCGTGAGACAATTCCAAAAGCGTTGAGGACAGACATCAAACGTGCAAATGAGAAATATTTTGTCGCAACTGCCACCAAGTACGTTCTGAAACCAAATCTCACTAAGATAGAGGTGAAAACAAGTCCTATTGATATTCATCTTTATTAACTCTGCTTCTTCACATTCAGCATCACCTTGAAACAGAATGGGGACCCTTGATTGCAACATACAATGAAGATCAGCGCACCATGTTTATTGAAGAGATCAAGAGCTCATTTCGAAGCGCTCGCGACACTATGGTGAAGAAGGTGAGTTGATGGCATTGAGTATGAATGGCTCTGTTGTGCTGAACTAACTTTGCATTAATAGATCAAAGGACCTACAATAAAAACACCGCTAATCTCACCCTTCAAAAATACGCTGTAGTTGTATTCGGTGATAGGTGCAAGTTGACGAATGACGTTCTGAAGCGTGCAGCGTTGATGGTAAGTGTTTCACGATGTTTCGCAATTGTGACACGAATATAAATACTCACCTTCACACAGCGCAGAGTCCGTGGTATGTTGAGGGTGAGGGTTCCCTACTTTGCGATCCTCATCGAGGAGATGAGGCGCATTGCAGGTCTTGGGCCGGGGGGTCCTGCTGAACTGGAACGGATCAAGGCCTTAGATCTGGCAACATACACAGATCAGGGCCCACAGGCAGCCGCTGACTCAAATGATGAGAACGAAGGGGTATAATCGCTGCTCACCTCAACAGCGGCATTGTTCCTTGCGACGGGTGGTCTTGCGACAGCTGGTCTTGCGACGAGTGCTCATTTTATACATAATAAATTTTTAACTTTACGAACGATAAATATTTTATTTTACTGCCCATAAATCCAGCTTTTGGGTTGACCGTTCATCGACTGGTTTGCAGATACGCGGCCGATATGCTTGCGAGATACGGCCGATAGGTTTCCGATGTTCGACCGATAAATCGGAAGAACATCGGCCGAATGGCGTGAGCGTCCGGATCTCGGCCGATTTATCGGTCGTGTATCGTCGCCGCATCGTCGCCGTTTTCGACTGATAAATCGGCCGATTTCGCCCGTGAAAAGATTGGGCAATCACAACAGAAAACACGGCGTTTCCATGAGCACCGCTCCACCATTAACCTCAAGCATAGTTGCAACACTCTCAAAAAGCATACCACCCCTTTCACTTGACGTGGGGAGCGCTTGCAACCTGGATCTGATTTACGCGTGCGCGTGGAACAACCAGACAGCCAAAGATTCGATCGTCCAATGCAGCAAAGGTTTTCCCATTTCGCATCACCTACACACTTCAATCGCGATTAAAACGGGGCCTTTATATGTAGGTGTAATCACGTTCGTAAACGACTGCGCCACTACATCAACTGTTCGTGGAAGCGGCCCCGTCTGCGTATACATGGACAACTCTGCCAGCTCTCTCTACTACCTTCCATTTTGCGTGCCAGGCGAGCAACCTACTGCGCCAAAGACCGTGGCAAACGTGCATTTAGAGCAAGCAAGAAGCTTCATGCTCCCAATTCCGTCACCAAACTCTGGAAATTTTGTGGTTGCTTCGGGGGATGTAGGAGATGTCGATCAAACGCCGGGTTTGGAGTCGTCCATTACTGGGTTTCCAGCGACGCGTTTGAAAATGTCTGAGACGGCTGGGATGGGCTGGATGCAGTGGATTGAAATTTGCGCAGCTGTTTTGACGCTTCTCGTTTGATATTCGATCGGTCTCTGTTGGCCGTGTTTCAAACATGGTGTATTTAATTGCATAAAAGGTGTTGATGTATTTTTTATCTGACAAACGCAACAATCAAAGCATGAGACTCAAAACGCATAAGGATTCAAACTCGCATCGTAAAGCAATTTATATTCGCGAAACTCCAACAATTTGCGTGTTTAACTCAATGCCAATTTCAAAAAAGATCGCGATATCGTTTCTTGTGTTGGATGGACCGGCAACAACGAACTATTGTCATGCGGGTGATATACAAAAATCTGGTCCCGGACTGGAATGCTGCGATCCGGGCTTGTGTCTTTAGGTAAAAGTCCATCAATCAATGATTTGGAAGCTTCGAAGACACCGACCTGAACGCGCTGGGATGATACCAGGCTACCCAATCTATTCGGTCGCTTGGTCGCCCGACAATGGCAGCATTCTATACACGAACGGGAGAAACCTGGTCGTAAAGCCCATTCAACCAGCGAGCAAGCCACTATCTGCACGCGCAATGAATTATGAACGCGAAACCATTTTTTGACAACAGTGGAAAGCACACGATGAAGTGATTTTAAAAGTGGACAGGAACATGGCAACAAATATGATTATTTCCGGTGGTGAAGATTGTCGTTACTACACATCCTTTTTTTCAAGGTGCGCAACTTTGCATCAACTTTTCGTTTGAATTCAAGTATGGGATTCCTATGGACGTCCAGCGCACCTCACGACCACCCCGTGACGAGTCTGGCATGGAACCTAACCGGAGAAATGTTTGCAGTTGAAAAACCTGAATGCGGATCCATCTTCAACATTGCATGGACTCCCGATGGAACTCAAGTCGATGTGCCGGAGGGAATGGGGTCGTTGTTTTTGGGCACGTTATTTCTATGGACTGGGATAAAATCAAGGCCAAGATGGAAATGGAAGAAACCAGCGAAAAGAACCGTGGCAGTGGAAAGGGCAGCAACCTGAAAGCCGTGGGAAACCACGATCGAACAAAAAGCAGCGACTCTCGAAAGAGTGCGAGAGGACGAATGAGTTGAGAAATAAAAATTGCGACTTTTTGATTTATTTAAACGCGTTTTATATTGACGTCGAATATGTTTTTGATTGACGTCATCGCGTCAAAAAGAAAGTGAAACGTCAAATAAAATTGTCGACAGCACCTCGCGCCACCCAACCAAAAAGATCACGCGTAACCACCGTCCCACAGCACAAGAGTGGATGTCTGCAACTCTCGTGCAGATTATTCCGTCAGAACTACCGCCACCGGCACAACTCGCTTTCAGCGACCTCACTTCAACCGTATTTGGAGGCGCTCCATCTACTTCCAGAGAATATGCTGCAGAGCCACCGAATGAACCCCAGCAGGGCTCCGTAACTGCCAGTTCAATCAGATATTCACCCTCACCTTCGGAAATGGACTATTTTGAGTCTGAAATCTGGAACGACCAGCTTTCTTTGGAGGCCTCTCTTCCGAAACTTCCGTCCAGTTTGAGATTTCAAGACACGAATGCGAGTTCAACTTCTATGCAAACTCAATCTTCGCAGAGGGAATCGAGTGGCATGACATCCAGAGAGAGACCCGCCCAGATATCCGCTGCGCAGTCTGGCAGCGCAAAGATACCACACAGCCACGCCACCGTCATGAAGATATTCGACCGTAAAACGGGGACAAACTCCACCACCACACTCTTTGAATTCATTGGCGAATTCTTCAAATCGCTTCCGAAAGCAGCCGCTAAACTGGACTCCATCGAAGTGACACTTGATTCTTCCTCTCAAGTCGCTAATCTCGCCGTGTTTCGACACCACAGCGTCAGTGAAAGCAGCACCAAACGCAGCTCGTTAAATTCGATGGAAAACGCGTCTCCAACATCAGCCTTACATCGTCCAAGCATCCGACGCCAGAGAATATCATTCTACAACCGCAACGTGCGATCTCGTTACTACTTTTCCGATGAAAACGATGTTACAAAAGTAGACGGTCATTCTGAAGTTGAGTCCAAACTTGAGGCAGAAACGGTTACTACTGTGACTGAGGAAAACGTGACTGAGGCTGAATATTCGTCCGAGATGGAAGTGTCTGGCAGTTTGAATGAAACTATTCCGCGTCTGGAAGAGAACTATGACGGGTGGAAGAGTTTCTTGGAATGGAGAGATGGGATCGAGTTGGATGTGACGGCATCGTCTGCTGAAGTGGGGCCTGTCGCAGATGCGGATCACGACTTGTTTGAAAATAATTCGCAGGATAGATTCAGCATTTTCGCGATCCGTCTGTATGATTCTGATGAGCTGGAAAGCACCGCCGATGATGATGACTCAAACTGTGACAATTTGGAGAACACCAAGGAAGCCGAACAAGTGGAAGTATCGGATGACCAAGCTGCATGCCCAAGTCATACCATGGATCTGGAATCCATACTGGCCGCATTTCCAGAGGCCGTTGCTCGTCGGCCCGCTTCCCTGAAAGGATTACCAATCACACAAACTTCTCCAATTCGGTGCTCGGCAAGTTTCCACGAAACCCGATTTCGATCCGTGTCTGAACCAGCTGACCGTACACCGGCACTTTGGCGTGATGTTCCTTTGGCATTTTTCAAAAGCGGCGTTCACCTGTCTGTGCAAAACTTTCATATTACCAAACCAAAGCATTCAACGCTCGTTTCGCAAGTCTTGAGTGATGAACATTACACGGAGTACAGTATTACTGTGAAGGTGAGGTACGAACGCGTTTAAAGCATTCACTGACACTTGTCTTCAAAGCTTCTGCGACCGAGAATCATTCCATTCGGAAACGCCGAGCCTTGCTCGCATCAACTCAATCGCCGGTACAGCCAATTTCGAAGTCTTTTTGTTGAACTGATAAAAGCGGGCGAATATCAAACGTTCAAATGGCCTGACTTTCCGAAAAAGACGTACCTTGGTTTGTAGTTTGCGCATCACTCAGTTTTGAACGATAATTGACTCTTTCACAACATCACATAGAGAGGTTCAATTCGGAGGTCATTTCACAACGCGCTTCTGCATTTTCAGCGCTTCTCAATTTTATCGCGCTGCAACCGTTAATTTTAAACTCGGAGCCCGTGCTCAAATTCCTCGGCGTTTCTCCATCTGAGTCGATGCATCTTAACATGTCTACTGGACCACGAAGAGGCGGCGCTCGCAGAATCTTTTCAAGCCCGAATTGAGAGTCAGATCATAATTTTATTAAAGCGTTTCGATACTGCTCGCGAATTTGACCGTCTTTTCGACAGTTACTCCTATTGCTTCGAATGTGCCTTGTGGTACTGCGAGTGTGATGCTGATATCCTTTGCATGTGCTGCTGAAATGTCGGCCAATAGTTTCAATTTTTGATCCTCCAACTGTTTTCGAATTTGCGCCATGTGTGCAGTGTGCTCTGCGTCCCTTGGGTTGATTAGGTTGATGGCAGCGTCTTCTGCCTTTGGCGATTCGTCCTTTTGAGATTTCGAAACAAGTTGCGGATTCCTCAAAACGGGTATACCGGCAATAAATGATGCGGAAGAGCCAGTCTGTGGTTTCGCGCTCGCATCCATGTTTATACTCTCCAAGTTTTGATTCACATTCTTCAAAATGGAAGAAGCAACGCCGCTCGATTTCAACGCCGACAATTTCGATTTCGCATTCATTCGAAGCGCCTTCTTTGCCAACAACTTTTCCTGCATTTCGCGCAGCGCAGGATCCATGCTCTTTCGTTCCAAACTGTGGATACTCAAATGCTCTTCGCTAAAACTTGCTGATGAAGTAGTGCGGCTGAATCCAATTGGGCCATAACTCGCTTCCAATCTTTTTCGCCGCCGTTCTTGTCGCTCACGATCAATGTCTTCGAGTTTCTCGGAAACTTGCGCGAGACGTGTTTCTTTTTCTTTGATGATGTCTTGGCGGCGTTCTTGGGCCAGTTCGGATTCTCGTACACGCATATGTGCTAGTCGTTCGTGAAGCTGCGTGCGAAAACGGGGTTATTTTGGAAATGCAAGTTGTCACAAAAAGCAACACTTGCCTCAATGATGGACATTTCTCCGAGGAGACCCAAATTGGACGTTTCTGTTAAATCAAGAGCCTTTATGTATCCTCCCACGGGTGGGATGGCTTTTTCGAGTAACCGGATTTGTTGAATCAGTTCCATTTTGCGTGATAATTCTTCGGCGGCTTCTCGCTGCGCCATCTCCATTAGGAATTGAGTTTCATTCACAACGTCAGCCGCTTTAAAATTTTGCAATGTCAGTAAGCTACCTCGCAGGGAAAACAAACTAAAAAAAGACAGCAACACCCACCTCTCTTTTGCTTCACCAAAACCACCTTTTCCTTTGCACGCACAACACTTTCCATAATTTCATGCACATCTTCAATTTTCCTTTTGTTTTCAAAATCCAGTTCCCTCTGCGCTTGCTCGCTCAAGTGTCGAAAGACTTGTTTTTCTTGCTTCATTTCAATGACGATGCCCTTATTTTCTTGCTGCTTTTCTTGGCGTGCTAGGAACGAGTCTTCATGGACAAGTTGCACTTTTAGCCGTAGTTTTTCAAGTTCGATTTGGCGTTCTTCCGTCTCTGTATAGTCACTGGTTTAAGAAAATGAATATGATGAGATAAAAAATAAAATCACCTTTCGCTTTGATATCCTCCTGCCACATTTCAAACTCATTCGTGTCCCGAAGAGTAAGCTCCGACTCTGCCAACATTTTCTCTTCCTCAAGTTTATTCTTTCGAACGAGCGCATCTTCGCGAAGAATTGCTGCAACGGTTGTTTTGACGGGCACATGGCTGAATAAACTTGATGGAACGGGTTTCGCTTTCGTGGGCTTTGTTGCAGTGTTGGACATTGCGGATATGATTTCTTTTTTTGTTGGTAAAGGTGGCGCTTTGGAGGCTCGTTTTGTGAGTTCAAACTGGCGTTTCTGTGCTTTCTGGTACTCTTCCTATGATTGTCATGTTTGTTTAAAGTAAAAGAGAATGAATTTGAAGGAGAGACTTTCACCTCAGCTTTCCGTCTATTCTCTGCCTTGATTTCTTTCAACGCGTCCATCTCGCCCGATGTCGTATACACTGCTTTCGGAATCTTTTTGGCCTAGTCTCAAAAGGAAAAAAACATTCAGTGGAGACATACTGACTAACTTCCAAAAAGCCTCAAACCTTTGTCACTGTCGAATATACGAACGGAGGTTCCGGGATCTTTCGAGGATTCTGGACCGTCAAAATAAACGGCGCCGGTTCTACAAAAAAAAAACGATTTGCCCTGTTAGGAAACGCAATTGAGCAGGGAAAAAGGAGCACACGTGTACCAGTGTTGGGTTTAGTTGACTTTTTGGGAACCATTCCTTTTTCAGATTTAATGAGCAGCTCTTCAATCAAGTCCTTTGCGGCATCGGCGTGCTGGAGTAACGGTACCAAAATGGCGTTCTAGCGCAGATACATTAGCATCAAAATCGGTATGTTTGAATTTAGGAGAATCAGGCACTGGAAGAACCTTGATATGCGCACGATCCAGAATCTCAGCCCACGCGTTCATCAAAATTCCATCATCCAACAGATGCGCAGTATCAAAAAGAAACGCAAGAAACCGCGCCATTTTTGTTGGATTGAATGATTTGACGCATTTGGAGAGGATTGGAAATGAAAGATCCGTTTTCAGTCGGAAGAGGCATAGGTATGTTAGGACTGTTGGAATGTTGGGTTGGAACTTGCTTTTGAAAAGCCATTCAATGACAGACCTGAGAAGAGATTATACTCGCAGCCAAGGTATCGGCCACCTGTGACTTTGTAGAATAGACTCAACGTTTTCTAAATGTTTTGATGGATGAGCCATGTCCAACTTTCAGTCAATCCTAGAATACGCACATCAATAATTCGCTCATTCCTGACACATCCCAGCAACGTCTCTTCAAGAAAGACTTTATCGCTTTCAAGGGTAATCTGAAATGGGGAAAGGCGCCACGGACATATGAGATTGCGTATTCAAAAATGAATCCCGATGATTTTTTACATTGTTTTCCTTCCAGTACAGCTGAAGCAGTTCTTTTTCGTCCACGATCGCGACAGGTTCCGACAAATCGAAAGTGTCGTTGTGAGACGCTTCTTTGGCTACATGGCCACCTTTCGACGTGGGATGCGGGCGGCTTACGGCGCCGCGTTGTTGTTTGGCTGGAGGATTCGACAATGCTTGATGGCGCGTGAGAAGGGTCTGGCAATGCGAGATAAGAGCTTTGTACATTTTTTCGAATGAAATTGTCAGCTTTTCTCGGTAGACGAACAGAGAGAGTTTAATAATGTTTACTGCATTGGGTACGGTGTTTTAAATGGAATGTTCGCACACACAAAGTCATGAACAGGGGAGATGCGTAAAGACGAATCACCGGCTTGGAAAAGAAAAAAAGAAACGAAAAAAAAAAAAAAAGAAACGAGCGACTGAGACCAGCTAGCGCAGGGGAAATGATGTTTGTAAGTAACGCATGCGTTAATCATGCCTTCAATCCAATGACTTCAGCTGCTTGCTTTGGAATTGCCGAGTCGCGTTCTGCGGCCAGTTCCAGGATATGTTTGCTGACGGCAAAGTGATCCAACTGCGTCTTGTGCATTCCCTTAGCACCTTGAACCACCTTCAGGCACTGCAAGAATAAACAATGAACAAGAATCAGAGATATGGGCGAGCCAGGCACAATTTTTTATCCCAGTACCGAGTGGGAGATGGATCAGCCGTTTCAGTAATGGTGTGGTGGTTGGGATATGTGCGAGGCGCAATCTCCTTTGCAGCTGCAACAACGTTAAACTCCACATCCACAACAGCAGCGGGATCACAACTGTGGTTCATGTACACCAAGTCGCTGTTGAGTTCAGTATGGGCGTGTTTGGAGACTTGGACGGTGGAGTATCGCTTTATGGGTGCAAGGGAGAGCGTGTCTGAGAAGGATCCAATGACTTGGCCGGGTTGGAAGCGCCGCGTGGCTACGAGGCTGCTGGTGTAGTCGCCGCTTGTGGATTGAATGACTTTCAAGTGTGGAACGGGGGCCGCTGAGGGTTTGTTTGAACTCGGGGCGAGATGCTGTGTTGGTAGTTTAGCCAGTGTGTGTGTGATAGGATGATCGCAGGTTGCACCTCCTTGTCCGGTGTTGTGGACAGAGCGCAGGCAAGACGGGGCGTGTTCCATTTGGTGGTGGTCGCTCAAATGGCAAAGGTCAAACTCATGGACTGGATTTTGGGACAGAACTACCCGTGGGTGAGTCAACACTGATTAAACAAAACAAGGACGTAAGAGACGACGAATGCGATGCATCAATCTGACTTTTTTATTGCGTTCTTGTCCTTGTTTAGAAACGAAAGCAGCTTGTCCAGTTCCGGTGTTGGAAATGCTTCGACCTTCTCCATGGTCCCACTTATCCCATTAACAGGTGCATCCATCGACTGCTGCCTCGCATCACATTTGTCTCCCTTCTTTTCAGTCTTCTTTTTCATTTTATAAACCTTCAACGCATTCGCCTGTTCCTCTTGCACCCGATGCACAAGACTCAGATCCTCCTGCCGCAAAACCCCCTGCCACCGATCCCACATCTCTCGATATACCCACGCCACACCTCCCAAATCGCCCGCCTTCATGAACCCTTCAATCATGGTCGAATACGTAATCACGAGTTGTTTTTGGAGTTTGCGGAATCGGTGGGTGATTCGAGTTCTTGATCAAAGAGGAGCTTTGATGTGGTTTTATCTTGTCCGCGCTTCACGGCGACAGATAAACAAGGTGCTACACGTCTTCTCAAGTTCGCGCACCAAGAGGGAATATACTTCCCGCATTCGTACAGTATCCTTCGCTCTTCCAAGTCCCGACAATAAAGAATTGTACACAACGTGATCCAAACGAGCGAAAATGGGTAAAGCTTCAATCGATGCGTCTCTATTTTTTCGAGACTTTGAAACGGGCTGTGGAATAGGGATCGCAGCCAATTGTCGCAATTCGCCAAACGAGGCCATCATTTCGGTAGCCATGGCACGTCGCCCGTATGCGTCCAGAAGGATAGATTTAAGAAGAATCGAATCGAGGATATGTTTTCTAAATGCAGGGGATGCAGGTAGCGGAGCCGTTGATAACGAGTGGGACTGCGCAAGTGCAATGACGTTTTCAAGATTTGCAAGCGAGTTTTTTGATTCGGAGGGAGATGTTGGACGTGCGTATGCGTGAGCGAGTATTGTAAATGTACGCATGTTTGGCGATGCATGGCTTGAATTCGAATCCCGTCCGAAGGAAGAATCATCAAACGACTGAAAATTGAACAGAGTAAAGGCCCTTCGCATGAGTCTGAGACCCTTTGTATTCGCAGCAGCTTCGACAAGGGCGTTGAGAGAGGGCACCGACTGCATTGCGAGTTTGTTTTGAAGAAGGGGCCGTGCGTGCGTGTTAAACAGCGCTCGCTTCCATCCGTGCGAGCGTGGCTCCACCAACACTGCGCGGGTTAATAGCACGGATTGGTGAGGGAGTGCTTGATTGAGACGGGTTCGGACCTTGAATCAGGTCATGCATCGCTGCGTCAGGTACTCGTCTCAGCACTCGAAAAAGATCTTGTCGTTGCTGCTGTGGCTGCAAACGCATGCCTTCGAAACTGCGAATGAGCGAGTGCAAATGCTGGCTAGTCGGACAAGTCATTAAATCGAATCGACCATTCTTTGATATAAGATACCTGTCAGCATCACTCAGTCCATCTTGCTTGCATAGTAAAACTGAAACGCCGCTGCCAGAGACTGGGCACAGTGTCCTTTGTCTGACTGGGACACTGCCTGGCAGTACCGCTTCATTGCATCACCGTCGCCCCTCTTTACCGCCTCTTCAAGACGCACAACAGCCTCACGCCGCCACATGCGCTGCATTCGAAGCTGGGCAATCTCCATTTGTTATCGTTTTTACCGACTTTATTTACCCACCCAAAAAGCTCAATAAATGCCAGGAATAAACCGGTACTTGACAACCTGACAATACCGATCCCAATCCTTCCCATACTTTGCCTTACACTTGTGCTCATCCCTCATTTCCCGATGCCACAACAAGACACCAAAATAAATGGCATAAAAATACGGCAACACGCTTCCAAACCCTGTTGGTAAACACCAACTCAACGCCATCAACCAATCTCCCGTATAATTCACGTGTCGCGCGATTCCCCACCATCCTGAAATTAATAATTTGCTGCCGGATTTTGTTTCAAGGTATTTCAAGTGTGCGCAGGTTGGGGAGTTTGGGTTTGTGCGGAATGCATTTTTTTGGCCGTTGCTGCCGCGGAATATGTAGAGGCCTGTGAGTTTGAGGCCGATTAGGGCGGTGACTGTGAATGGGCTCAAGTCGACGGGGTGCAATGCTAGGTATCGGGATTGAAGTGAGTATGTGAATGGAACCCAAGCCTGGTAGGGATGAAATATAAGCAATAAGCCCCCAAAAGAGTACAATCAAAAACGGGCACCCGTACCAAATCTCCGAAATTCAGCATGAACCCAAACCCGTCCGTGGTAATATCCATCGTCGTCAAAATCGCAGCTTCATTCCAAAGCGCATCCACAACATAATACAACTGAAACGTAAGAACAAGCCACATGCTCATTCCAATTCCTTCAAAAACTTGCGCCCAAGTCACAGTTTCAACAGATACTCCCGAGACTGAGACTCCCTGCCGAACCGCATTCGCAGCATTCAACACGGTCCATCCAATCAAACCAGGCCGCAGTTCGCAAAAGTATTTGAAATCAAAGGATCCGACGCGTGGGTTCAACTCTCTGCCAATGAAAAAGTCGTACAATGCGTAGCCGCTGTTGCCGCCTTCTGCCAAAAGTGGACCGTCGGGAAATTCGGTTGTGACTCTGAATGAATACGAGTAGAGCAGCCCAGATTGAAGCAGACAAAGCAACGTGCTTGCGACGCAGAGAGGAAGCGTGTTGTCTGCGACCCAGTACAACAATGCGGGACCGTAGACGGCGGATAGACCAGCAATAATCGCGTACGATGCGATCAAGGCACCGAATGCGTTGATTGGGTACGTGAGAACAGCGCCATCTCTAATTTGCGTGCCCTTGATCCAGCAACCTGGGACCACGTAATACAGGCACGCGTGCAGAGTCATCCACCCGCAGACCACCATCACAGCGCGAAGAACACGTGCTTCGGTGAGTTGCAATCCAATCTGTTCCACCAACTGGGTGTGTTGTCCTGTGTGAAACAGATGAGCAAGAGATGGACTCACACAACTCCTCCATGCAATGACTGATCACCCCATTCCATTGTGTAGACCCATGAAGGTGGACATTGGTGGTCATCGCCGCCGCCACAAAGCCCGTTCAGGGTAGTTGGCAGCACAGTCAGTGCCGCAATGACAAGCGGCGTCAGATACGGCCCAAGAAACTCAAAGTGGTGTGTGACAGGATTGCGGAGTTGCAGCACTGGCTTGGCCGCGTTTGCTGTTTCGGTGGCAGCGTTTTGGCTGCGTTTGCCGGAAGCCGTCTTTGAAACCATCTTTTTTTTTTTTTTTTTTTTGATGGTCTGATCCAATTTATTCCATCATTTGAACACTATTTTGCAGATATTCTCTCTTTATTGTTCGTGCTTACGCGCTGGGAAATGGGAGCAGATGTGGCAATGCAATGCGGGCCTAATGCCTGCCAACCAAAATCGCGTCAATTACTGCGACTCCATAACCAGCACAAAACAAATAACAACCAACAATCCAACAGTAACAACAGCAACCTCAATCGGTAGCAACCAAAAGCGAGCCGCTGCTGTCACAGGTGTCCGCTGATCCTCGCGCCTCAGGCGTTCCAATTCCCTCTCCATCTCGGCACATATGATGGCACTCGCTCTCAACTCGCTCTCACTCTTGGATATAAATGCTCCCAATTTGCTCTCCCTCTCGGTACATCGGATTTCTTTGGCTGCAATTTCATTCATCCATGCTTCAAATGCTCCGCTCCATTTGATTTTGCTGACTTCTAATTCCTTCTCCATTCTCACTCTTGTCGCGTTTGGTTTTATAGATTTCCGATCTGATCTTGCTTGCTGCCAATTCGCCGTCCATCCAGGTACATTTGATTTTATATGCTGCAAGTTCGTTCCTGCACGCTCCGAAATTGCTCTCATTCTCCGCAGATTTGATTTTGAAGACTTCCAATTCCTTCTCCGTCCCAGCACATTTGACTTTGCACGCTCCCAATTCTTTCTCCCTCTTGGCAAGCTTGATTTTATAGGATTCCAATTTGTTGTTGCACTCGTCTAGTTCGCTCTTCATCTTGGCGCATTGCATTTTATACGCCGTCAATTCGGATACAGCTTTTTTGCACACTTGCTTTTGACATTCTTGCGCACACAGCAAAGTGACCCTCATCGTCGGCGAGACTCCCCTTCCACACACATCCTTTGAAATCGTTCCTGCAATACACGGTGAGTTTGCTGAGGATCCGAAACACGGCCGGGTTTTCAGTTTTGATGGGTTGCACTGAGCAGTGTTGCTTTTTCGTTTCGGCTGTCTGAGTGGGAGCGTTTGCTGGGGTACATGTATGGATAGCTTGACTGGCACATTGGGCATTTGTGGTTGTTTTCAGGGACTCGTAGTTTGTTACTGAGTGAGAGGCAGAGTTTGCAGAACATGTGGGAGCAGAAGTGGATTGTTACGGCTGTGTTGGGGTCAAGGAGGTCGGTGCACACAGCACAGATCAGGTTGCCGCTGATGTACTCGTGCGGCGTAGTGCACCGATCGATACGAAGGCCCATTCGCTTTAGTTTCGGTTGGTGTCAGATAATGTTTTTAGTTGGATGAGGATGACCATGATTTTCCATGATTTCTATGAACGTTTTCAACTTCTGATCATTATTTTGTTTATTTATCCTCTCTTTATATTACACGTATTATTCACTTCATTTTCAGTATCGGGTTCGTCAGATACTCCGGGCACAAGCAATACAATCTTAAATAATATTTAAACACACTCTTACAGCCAACTCACAGCAACGATGGGTGCGTACCAACAAGATGCAAACTTTGCTGAATGATTTCAAGCGTCGGTAGTTTCATCAGCTGTTGTACTGCTGCCGGAGAAACCTTGTCGACACCTGCCACCAACAGGTCCTTCTCAAGATGGCCCATGCCAGACTGCGAGTTTTTACCTTTCCAAACCATCATTTTCTCGGCAAGCCAACGCTCCATTCTTTGTTCAAAAAAGTCCAGATGTGTGGCAGTCTTGCAGTCATTATCTGATAGTGATTCCATGTTCACTGCTTGACTGGCAGATGTGTCACCAAATACCATGCAGCTGTTTCCAGATTTCATGCTTCCAAATATTGCTTTAGTGCATAATGTGACCAAGAACAAGCTGGATGGCAATGATGATGGCCTCAAACTGATTTGCGAGGTTTTGAATCTGGATTTGACGGTGGGATAGCCAAGAGTTTGACCAATGCAGCTGTTGAATCCTCAGATGCAACTGTTCATGATAGCAGAAGCTGCTGTGCGCATGACAGTCCAAAGCTAGCTGCCGTTGATGGTAAAACTCTTGTTCTTTTTCATTTTATTTTGCTCATGGTTTTCTTTACCATTTTTTTTTTTAAAGGAGAGCAAGTGTAGGTGCACCTTGACATCTTTCATGCAATGCAGTGAATCTCTGGGTCTATGCTGAATTCCCACCAAGCATATCGTGCATTCATGGCCCGACTTCAAGATGCTTTTCTGATTGTCCACAGGGAAGACATTGAAATCATCTGTGATGATCTAAAATCAACAGGCAAGACAGATCATAACATCAAAGAAATGAAGGAAAATGACTGGTACTTCTTTGTAAATAATAGTCAGCAGGTATGCCCTCCAAAGCAACCGTTGCTTCTTGGCTTTGATTGCATGGTGACTGCATTTTCAGATGTTAAAGATTCAAAGACAGGTTTGTGTTGTGCATGAAGTTGGATTTATTCTAATTGCAGTTTTCACAGGAGAGCAACTTTTTCGTGGCCCAACCAAAACACAAATCAACAACCTACAAAAGCATATCAAGAATGGCTGTATTAGTGATGTGCCTGACATATCACTGTATTATGTGACTGGCTGTACAAAAGAGGGTTTTGAAAAATACCAGTGCTGTTATGGAATAAACTCAAATGAAGGCTTCCCTCGTCATTTGCGCATGGTACTTCACATGTATTCTGGGTCACCATATCTGCTTCACTTGGTCCTGCTTGAGTTTGTATGCTACTGGAACCTGCAAATGGCCATCAAAAATCAGGGATTAGATCAGGATATTGGGGGCTTCTACAATCAGCATGTGCTGGAAGATATCAATATGATTACCGAGCCCCAAGTCAATGTTGCACCATATGCCCAGTGGGGAAGTGTTTTTGATTATGAAGACAATGGTGAGCACATGGGCTTGAGGGGCACGGTATTTGATGGAACTTCCACAAACAATGATTTTGATGGCACAAAAACCAGACATGCTGGCACTGAACCTGTTGATGAAGCAGAATTCAGTTTGATGCAGTCTGCCACAAGGTATGCAAAGCTCTATGGCCTACAAACTCCCACTGCACCTGAGTTTCTGGTACCTGGGTGTGACATGGAGGTTCCCGCTTAGGGTTAGCCCCTCACCCTTGCATTCTGCATCTTCACTGCACTTCTTGTAACACCAACTGAATGGAACGTCGCCAACATGGCACTGGTCTACAAAACAAGGGTGATCAACATGAGGTTGCTAACTACTGCCCAATATCGCTTATCTGCTGTATTCGGATGGTGTACGAGGGTTGTTTCCATCATCTCCTTGAACACTGCACTAACTCGTTCACTGACATTGCACAAGGTGGCTTCCGACGCAACTGCTCAACCCTCAATCAGCTGCTCACCCTCCACGAAATCATCGCAGCCCACCCAGACCTCCAGGCAGTATATCTCGATATCCAAGCAGCTTACAATTGTACCAATCGCCCCCTCCTCTGGACAGAAATGTTCGAAAGCCCGTCAGACCCCAACTCACAACTTACCTACTCAGTTCTTATCCCCATCTTCTGATGCCTCTTTGACCACAATGTCGTGCGCCTACTTGTGTCCGGCTCCAAATCTGCAGATATCCCAGTCACCTGAGGCCTCCTCCAAGGAACACTCTCAGCACCCCCACTCTTCAACATCTCCATCAACTCGCTCCCAGCAACACTTTGTGACCTGTACCAGAATGCCTGTATACGCGTAGGACCCCACCGCATCAACTTGCTACTCTTCGCAGATGACACTACAGTTTTCGCGCGCAACAAACAAACACTTCAGCAAATCATCAACACCGTCGCAGAATGGGGTAAGAAAAAGGGCGTCACCTGGGCACCACACAAAAGCATCGCTGTCGGACCAACCGAGATGCACATCAAAATGAATGGAATCAACATCGTGCAAAAAGACAGCACCAGCTACGTAGGAATGATAATGACTGCAGCAGGAATCGACATGACTGCATCAACATCAAAAAGAATCATCGACACCAAAATGACGCTGTCCTGGATGAAGGGAAAAGGTTTTAATGGTTTTGGGTTTCGAACCCTGCACAGCTTGTATATGTACCCGGTCTTTATTCGATCCCAGCTTGAATACGGTCTGGCCATCCGCCCGCTCACAACTGAAGGACTCCAGCCACTCCAGAAGTTCCAGAACACCTGCCTCCGCATCCTCTACTCAGTACCCACCTCCACATCTATCGCCTTGCTTCATCTACGTTCCTCAGTTCCCACTATCAAAACACGTAACCTCATCCTCAACGCTGCCTACTTCTACCGCCTCCACCAGTCCAACTTCATTCACAACCTCACACTTCACACCTACCGCCAGGGTCTAGAATGAGACCACCGCCCTGAATCATCATCACTCATCAAACACACTCTTGCACACAACCCACACTTCCGATCACTCCCCCGTCTCGCACTCATAGTCAACCTGCTCCTCACCAACAACCGCCAACCCATGCTCATCACCCCCCGTGGATCCAACCACAAGCTCCCCAAAGACACCATTGACAACTGGCACCACCAAGACATGCTCACACTCCAACAGAAATCCCAAGCCCAGACCTCGAAAATCCTCCCAGTCCCCGCGACCCGCAAGCAGCGCCATGCACTTGTCATGGCTGGCCCCGCAATTTCCAGACCAGTCTCCTGCACCGTCCTTTTATGGCTCCTTGGCCGGATATGCAACCACCAAGAGTGCCGCAAGTGCAGTGCCAAACTGTCCCGAACTGTCCCGCCAGCATAGCATTGAATGCTCCGGAATCGAACCTGCATTACAGATGGCCTTTGACAACACCCTCGGACCGCCACCAGAACTCATCGCGCATGGAGCCACTATCATCAAGGAATCCATCAGTAAACTGGAATTCAAATCGGGGACCAATGCGAAGATTGAAGCCACTTACCACGCCATCAACAAGATCCGGCTCGACTGTGGCAGATACAGCGAGATTATTGACGCAAGCACCGTCACGCTCCAGCAAGAGCTCGACGCCATCTTCGCCGACTACGAGGGCCTGCGCAGCATCAGAACACAAGCCACAGCGATCATGAGCACCCAATACAACCCAGCAAACTTCAAACCAACTTACCGAGGCGGACCCTCAAACGCACAAGCACCCCAGCGCGGAGCAACCCGGAATCGAGGCAGCTGATGCAGCGGACTTGCTCCATTGTTGTCGGCAGATCGACATTTTTGTCAAATTTTACATTTAACCATTTCGAAATTTTTCGCAACTTAGTCGTTTTTTCTCTATATCTTCACCAAACATGGCCCAAAAAGGGAACCGATTACCATTTTGAAAGCACGCTTTATCCTGCAATAAAGACACACTGAAAACCTTAGGGTTAGGTTAGCTGTCTATTTGAAACAAAGAACTTGACAAAACGAGGCACTGAACAATGACAGCACCAAATAAAGCGCCCCCAAAGCAACCCCAAAGCATACAGAATTGAGACCAGTCGAATGCCTGCATCAATCAGCATAATAACACCGGAGTTGGATGCTTCCTGTTGCGGATCCTGGTCAAGGTGGACCAGTGGTCTCCTCATGTACTCAACATAAAGGAGAGCTCAAAATCTCTGGAATGCATGAAGATGTGGGAAACAGGTGTTTGAGCACCTGCAGACCCCATACGTAACAAAGATGTGAAATACACACGACTTCGTGTAAATATAGACAAGCCACGGGGACGGTAACACACCGTCGATCACACACACAGGTCTCTGGCACATCTGCCAAGTCCTACGAGCACCCACGTGCCATCCACGGCTATCTATGGTCACTGGATGAGAAGTTGTGAGGCATACTGCCAAGACCCCAATAAATCTTTATTTACACAAAGTTGGGACCTTAAACGATCCACCACGATAACACACCATCACATGACACCCTCACCAAGTCGTCATAAGGTGTCAGACTCTATCACTCTAGAGAATACCAACAGTACTAAGCCAAACTACCTGCAACACCAAGCATTCGGCAGAAACACACCAGTACATAGCTTGTGTAGTTGAAACGAAGGTTTGAGCCTGGACAGGCGGCACTTGAGGACCCAGATCTTGCATAAGCAAAGTTCAAAGTTAGTACACCACAGTCAAACTGACACGCTGAAACGTACAGGGACAGCAGGCAGCGCTGCTTACCTGTACACCGTCACTTGGACCCATGGCTCCCTGCCCAGGTGGGAGAGCCCCCGTCAGAGGTCCAAGGATACAGTCATATGCACTTTGGACGTTGGTCGGATAGTTTCTTCTTCAAATCGTAACTTTTTGGATTGGTAAAGGCCCAACAGTCTTTGGGGACGTTCGGGGGATTTCCATCTCGGTTCTTTATAATTTCTACCGTGAAAAAATAGAAAACCATGGAGATACCCACGATTTTCCACCCATGAGTGATTCTTTCATGTTCTATTCCAAAGGGTATAAATGGTAGAGCTTCCACAAGGCAAATAAACATCTTCTTAGACCAAAATCATCGTTGTAGCACCTAGTCCTCAAGTCACAAACCCTCGTACTGCGTGCCACCACCATTTGTACCGACACTTCCCACGACAACAACTGGTGAGCACAGAATAACAAACACCCTGCCTGCATTTGATGCTGCTGCCACTCTGAGACACTGCAGTACCATATTCCCCTCTATTCCACGCTGAAATCTGGTCAAACTCTTCTCTTTTCTTCCCCTTTTCCTGTTTTGAATTAAATTAAATTAAATTCCTGTTCACAGATATAGAGCTCAATTTTTTGCTCAAAAGTATATTTTGACTTGTCACTAAAAAAAAAGTTCCAGCTGCCTTTTTGTGACCTTGTCACAGAGCAGACTCACAAATATCATGGATAGAAAAGGCCCGAGCGCATTGTTATTTAAATAAAAAGTGACTTGTCACATCTCCCAGTCCATATCTCCCAGTCCATATCTCCCAGTCTGTCTGGACATTCTTTGCATCTGAAACAAAAAATCAAAATCACCCCCATCGAACACTGCAATGCCCCAAAGCGAAGCCACCAGTTCAACTGCAATGCCCCCCAAACGATGTCACCCAGTCAACTGCGGACTTGGGTCTCACACCAGCAACATTTGCACAAATTGAGCAGAGAAAAAGGGGGCACCCATCTTGAGTCCAAGTACTGAACCCTCAAGGAGCAGTGTGGCTATCAGCTGCAGAGGGAATCAATGTGCAGCACTGTCAAATTCCATCCAGCAACTCTCCCCCTGTTGTCTCGTTGCAACAGGCAAACTAGGTTGCTGTCAGGAATGAAAGTGAAGACTGTCAAAACAACAGAAATGAGGAGGACAATGCATCTGACAATGACGATGACAATTTCTTTGAATCAAATGACCAGGAGCTGGGTGTTGAGCTTGCAGAGGATGAAATACATGTGCAAAATCAATACTTGGAGCACCAGGCATTACGCGCACAAGCAGATTGGGTTCATAACAGTCAAGACTGTCAGGTGCAATATTTGTTTTTGGATTTTTCACAATTTTTGGGAAAACGCAAAAGATATGAAATCAGCTGTTCAGACTTTTCAGTATCCTTTCGATGACAACTTTTTGCTCTTAATAAGCATGTGATTTGTGTCCAAAATAAAATGGACAAGAAGTCTGTCGGCATCCTTGGCGGTGGACAGCTGGGCAGGTGAGCACCTTCATCGTCTTCTCGGACCCTTACCATCCAACACACCCTCTTACACCCAACCCCTCTCTCCACAAAGAATGCTCGTTGAAGCCGCGAACCGACTCAACATCAAAACAAGCGTTCTCGACATTGAAAGCAACCCAGCCTCACAAGTATCGGGCCACCATTCACTCGACTCGCACGTCATTGGCTCGTTCCAGGGCCCAGCGCTGATTGAACAGCTCGCACGGAAATGCGACATTCTCACTGGTGAGTTTAACTCAACTCAACAGCAACTGTGTATTGCATTCTCATCATCTTTTTTCTTACACACAAAGTCGAGATTGAACATGTCGACACTGCCGGTCTGGACGCTGTCCTTGAAAAAAAGCTTGTCTCCGTTCATCCACTCCCCTCAACAATCCGAATCATTCAAGGCAAGTACAAGCAGAAACTGCATCTGGCCAAATTCAATGTGCCTGTTGCTGATTCGCGCGAGGTCAAGTCTGCGCAGGATATTTTGGACGCGGTGGATGCGTTTGGGAACGGGTTTCCAGTGATGCTCAAGTCAAAGACGTTGGCTTATGATGGTGCGCGAACTTTTTCTTGATTCCTTTTTTGTCTTGTTCCTTCAAAATTGTTGTTTGGGTTCATCTTCCGGTTTTTTTTTTTTTATTTCAATCAAGGTCAATTCGGCACCAACCATTTCCATCACTCCAAAAAAAAAAGGGCCGTGGAAACCGCGTCATCAAAACATCCGCAGAAATCGCAGCATCCATCAAAGAACTCGGCGGCGGTCCCTCATCAAACGGTCCAGAACTCTACGTCGAAAAATGGATCCCCTTCGAACGCGAAATCGCCGTGATGGTTGCACGCAGCGTCTCAGGAACTGTAGCCTCGTACCCCTGTGTCGAGACTGTTCAGAAAGATAATGTATGCCATGTGGTTGTTGCTCCAGCGCAGATTTGCGGGTTGATTCAGGAAAAGGCGAGGTTGGTTGCGGAGAATGCAGTCAAGAGTTTTGAGGGTGCCGGTATTTTTGGCGTTGAAATGTTTTTGCTGGAAAACGGTGCTGTTTCTTTTTGTGTGATCAGTTGCCCACAACACTTTCTCAACAGCTTTTTTTTTTGTGGGCAACCATTTCCAGGCGACATTCTGCTCAACGAACTCGCACCCCGTCCACACAACTCTGGCCACTACACCATCGAAGCATGCTACACGTCACAATACGAGCAGCACCTCCGCGCAATCCTCGACATGCCACTCGGCAGCCCAGACATGAAAGTTGGCGCCTCAGTCATGATCAACCTCCTCGGAACCGGTAGCACTGACGCTGATTTAGAATCCAGTGTTCTGAAACCATGCCGCGAGGCGCTCAACACGCGCGGCGCTGGTGTTCATTTATACCGGAAAACTGCTTGTCGAAAGGGCAGAAAGATGGGACATATTACGTTGACGGCAGATAGCATGCCTCAAGCACGCGAATTTGCCAAAAAGATTCTCGATTCCATGTCCACAACTGCGAACCCACCTGCACTGGACAAGGAAACTGCCCGCGCATTGATACCCGCACCGGTCGTGGGGATCATTATGGGAAGCGACAGCGATTTACCTACATTGAAACCAGCCGCTAAAATCCTCCAAGATTTCGGTGTACCGTTTGAATTGACAATCGTCAGTGCGCATCGTATACCCAGGAGGATGGTGGAGTATGCTGAAAGTGCAGCGAAACGTGGATTGAAGGTGATTATTGCGGCAGCTGGAGGTGCAGCGCATTTGCCGGGGATGGTAGCTGCGTTGACTGCGCTTCCCGTGATTGGAGTGCCTGTTGCGTTGAAGCAGCTGGATGGTGTGGATTCGCTCTATTCGATCTGTCAGATGCCGGTATTTATAATTTGATAGTGTTCTTATTATAGCTGGTTGACAGACTATTTTCAGCGAGGAGTCCCCGTCGCAACTGTTGCCATCAACAATTCAACTAACGCTGCTCTGCTGGCCATCCGAATTCTTGGAAGCGCCGTGCCAGACTACCAGCAGAAGATTGCAGCGTTTGCTCAAAACTCTGAACAAGAAGTGCTTGGAAAAGTCGAAATATTGGAATCGGTCGGATGGAGCGCGTATGAAGTCAAACACTGATTTCCCAGATAAAAAATAAAAATTCTTTGAACAAACATGCAAGCTCTATATTATTCATGCCCTCAAGAACCTAGAATTTACCTGCAAGCAGCCAACAAAATCACAATCCCCGCAAGAAAACACGCCGTCTGAACACCCAAAATCCGATATTGATCCAACGGCACCACACCCACATACCCCTCCCCATTTACTAAAGACGCGTCAAACGGCATGTATCCATTCAATTTCGCCAAAATCCTCCGCCGCTCCGTTTCTTTAACCCTGTCAACGTCTGTTCCAGGCGCCGATCGTTTATTGCGTTGTCTTAGTGTGAGAGGGGAGAGGTATTCTTGTTCAAATTGTTCGTCCGTGGGATGGAGAGATGGATCGAGTGAGTACGGATGAAGCGTCGTAAAGTTCTGCTGAGGAAAAAAACAAATAAACTAAGAAGAACGCGCTTCCAAAAAAGAAAACGATAACATTACCTCCACATCCACTCCAAACTCACCTCCAAAAGCATCCCCATACCCACCCACACCACCATCACCCCCAAACCCATCACCCGCACCAACATTACCCTCAAAAGCACCAACATCCACATTACACTTTAAAACTTTCTCACAAAGCGACACCGATTCCATAAAATCCTTCAACACCAAATCATACAAATCATTCTGACTCGCACACGACGAAACGTGATGATAATTTTCTTGATGTAGTTGGATGTACATGTCTGCAAGGTTATGAACCAACGTGTGGTGCCAGAATGGCAGTGAGAGGAGCGCGACGATGGAACAGACGGCTGTGCATGGGGTATAGCTTCGTGGAAATGTTGTTTTTGTAGCAGGTATGGCAGTGTTGAAGGCGTTTGAGTTGGAATAGAAACTGGTTTTGTGGTCGTGGTCTGTGTGTTTTGAATATAATGAATGGAGAAAATAAACGCGCTTTTCAACAAGACAGAATACCCTTTGCCGACACCGCGGCTGTTGCTGAGCATATGAGAAGAAGCTGGATGACTGCGGAGGAGACAGCTGCCACGATCAATGTTTTGCTGGGCATAACGCTTGTTATTTTTGCGCTTGTTTGAAATTTGTCAAACATCAAAAAACATGGATCGACTTCCGTTTGAACTTGTCGAGAGGATCGCCGTCTTTCTCAACCCAGAACGTGAGTATACCGTGCTGCCTTTGTTTTACACCTCTCTCAAACACCCAGCACGGGCAATAGAGACCCAGATCCTCCGCATTACGTGTGCAGAGTTCTGGCGGAGCAACATCTGTTCAAGCACAACATTTGCCGTTCTAAACATTGAAACATGGTGCCATGAACGCAGCCGAATCGAATCCGAGTTCGAATCCGTGAACTGGCAGCGACTCGGCCCGGCGTTCATGGCAGCAGCAATCATCGTGCGAGGGCACGGCTTCGACATATGGATGCAGGAACAGTTGATGGGCGCAAATGCATCCATCAACGCTGACCCAGGTCCGCATTCATACACTGAAGATGACCTGCGAGAAATCCACCACCAAGACACTCTCGAACATCAACTCAGGACGGAAGTCGCTGTAACACTTGTAGAGGAAGCTTTATTCTTGGTGCATGCGTTTAAACCGCTGGATTGGGGAGTAAACACGTTTTACGCCTTGAGATGGGCCGCTGCAGCGAATGCACGGGATATCGTCAGTTTCTTGCTGGAGAAGCGCGAATTGCACGAACTTGCTTTGTTTCAATCCGCTATGGCTCAAGCGCTTCAACTCGCAGCAGCATGTGAGAATTTGGAAATTGTTGAATTGCTTCTCGCAGCGTTTCGATTAGGTTCGGATGCATCGCAAGCATTGGAGGGAGCTCTGTTTTACGCGGCAGAGAGAAATTTGGAGGAAGTTGTGACTGTCTTGATGGGATTTATCGATCTTCGGTGTTCGTTGCTCGAACAAGCTGCCATGAATTTCACTGAGCTCTTGCGAATTGCTTGCACCCATGGAAACGCTCGAATCGCGCACCAGTTCTTATCATCGCCAAACAATGATATAAAAACACTGCGACAGAATCTGGACGTGTCTCCATCCATTTCACCAACCGTTTTTGGGGGCCACGTTGATATCGTCGATTTGCTCATTGAATTCCATCCCGCGACGAAATCAACTTTAACTCTGTTGCCCGCCGCAAAAGGAAACCACATCAAAATGGTCAAACATCTCCTCTTTAACATCCCAGATCTCATATTTGAAGAAAAAGATGTGTATGCCGCGTTTCTGGAAGCATGCACAATGGGATACCTGGACATTGCATCTCACATCCTCATCCCTCCCGCATCAAAAAACTACCACCACCCAAATCCAAAATCCTGCGAAAACCCCGAAAAATTCCTGCTAGAAGCTTGCGAAAACAATCACCCATCTCTCGTAGACCTGCTCCTCATACACATGCCCGCCCTCTCCGCATCCTTTAACAACAACACGTGCCTCCGACACGCGGCAAGTAACGGACACACTGAAATCGTTCGTCTCCTCCTCGATTGCCAGCAAGACGACGTGGATCCGTCATGTCTCAACAATATCAGTCTGCGAAACGCGGCGGAACGAGGATACGTTGAGATTGTCGAACGATTGCTTCAAGATTCGCGTGTGGATTCCGGTGCACAAGGGAATGCGGCGATTCGGTTTTCCGCGGAGCGTGGGCATGCGCAAGTTGTAGAGTTGCTGCTCAAAACAAATGGAGTTGATCCAGCGGCGGATGATAGTTTTGCACTTCGAGCAGCGGCAAGGAATCGGCATTTGAAAGTCGTTGAGTTGTTGATCCGGGATGGGCGGAGCAATGTATCGGCGAGGGAAGGGTACGCGTTGAAGCATTTGGAAGAAATGGGTGCAGCATTATTAGACTTTATGTTGTAAAAAGCACAACATCCAAATCATTTTCAAAGGTCCTTTGATGCCCGATGACTGTCAAGTAAAACACGTTGTCGGAGAGCGAGAGAGAAACGTTGAAAAGGTGGCCGAAAGCCAAACGGGTACACCCATTTGGTTTCAAACTTGGCAGTGACGACAGCCAGTGATGATAGCCCATGTGAATAAGGAATACACCCAATGTGAAGTCGCGTTTAGATACCTGGACAAACAACCACTTGATATATATTTGTTAATTCCAAATCCGGTCGTGTTTCAAGCAAAAGAAGGCT
Source organism: Chytriomyces cf. hyalinus JEL632 (assembly GCA_025435555.1). Lineage (NCBI taxonomy): Eukaryota > Fungi > Chytridiomycota > Chytridiomycetes > Chytridiales > Chytriomycetaceae > Chytriomyces > Chytriomyces cf. hyalinus JEL632. The sequence continues at coordinate 39,473 of JAIWWG010000142.1, read as the reverse complement.
GCACAATGCGCACTGTTTGGCCCAGAAACCGAAAATCGCGCAGTGATCGCCAAAAGTTACAAAATTTGTCCAAGACATCACAGCTCCCCAGTCATCATCCATTCCCCAAAATGAACCAAGAAGACGTGCGCAAGATGCTCAAAGACTTTCGCCGGCTCCGATCCGAGATTGTCGATCGCTCCGACTTTATCATTTCCATGTTTGAAGCCGCGTTGATGACTCAGGCCACGAGCGCAACCCCGGACCCATCTCCAGAGCAGATGACGTACCAGGAGTTTGGTATCCGTCTCACTGTGGATGACTACACGGGCAGCGCAGAGCTCTCGCCGCATCAGTCTGGGGTCTCGCTGTTTGCAGAGTCGGATAAGCGCGTCGCGGCGCGCACGGGAAAATCAATACGGCGCAAACCGCCCAGCGAGCAAATTCAAAGCCACATCAGCATCAATACAATGCCTTCAATTCTGAGAAAAAAACGCGCTTCACAGCCAGACACCCGAGGTCTGGCAAAATTCACGGACATGGCAACCGACGGAAACTTTCCTGGAACTCCGCGGCGTGAATCAAAAACGCGAGATGAAATCAAACGAGTGCAAAAACAAACGCTGGAAGTGTCAGACAGCGATTCTTCATCTCCCTTAAATATGGCAATGGGTTGCATGGGCGCTTCAAGATTTCCAGTGAGCTCTTCAAACTCTTTTGGCTCTCCAGATTCTGCAGATTCTGCAAAGTCTTCAAATGAGATGTTTGCACGGCTTAAACAAGAGCCGATCTTGGTCCCTCTTCGTGATATGTCCTCAGACCTGCAACCCAGCGGGAGCGTTGCGCAGTCCACCACGCGTTCCAACTTTCGGCACCCTAGCAAAACCGCAGACACAAACCAAGATACACCTTCAGAAAGTCATTACAGTTCAGTTAACTCGCGTGGTACATCAGCCCTGTCGTTTCAAATCGAAGAAAGAACTACATTGAATCCAGTCAGCCCCAGTCTTGAAGTGCCAAGCAGTTTTGCTCCATCAAGATCTCTGCTTCGAAACCCTTCAAAAAATTCAGCAAAATGCAGTTCTCCAAAGGTCTTTGTACCGGTCCCGACGAAGCCCACAGAGCAACGCGTCCCAATTCCACCAGCCACGCCGCCCACTACAACTCCTTCACCTCCTCACAACGCACTAGCCAATATTTTCCTCCTCCCCGCGTATGACCATAAAGGCAGAAGAGTGACGACGGAGCAGCTGTCTGCGTTCGGACCATTATCCATCAATTTTCGAGTGAACGGAATTCATCCACGCTCGCTGTTTTCAAACGTTTGGGATTTATTTTCAGCGTGTAAGTATCATAAAGTGATACTTTCTTAGCCCCGACCGATTAATCATGATATCTTAGTCGTGATATTCACTCTACTTTGGATTATACCCGTCATCATCAGCTACAATTACACATACGCGCTTATGAACGTAGACCATCTATCCATATGCATCACAGTAATCTTTGCCGTAGATTCTGTGATCTCGCTATTCACACCACGTCTTGTTGAGGGAGACTTTACGTTTGATTTCGTGGAATATGAGAAGGCAAGACCGACCCTCGCCGTTTGGGTCGAGGATTACTTTCGCCAAGCTGTTTTTATCGAGATCTTTACACTGGTAATTTCTGAAATCTATTCAGATATATCCTCTTGTAACGCCTCCTTTCATTTTCCCAGATTCCATTCACAATATTCCTCCATTCAGCAACAGACTACGAACTCCTCCTTTTGATCCCCTTAATCCGCGTATACAAACTAAAAAACCACCTGCTACGCTGCCCAACAATAACAAACCTCGCCTGGCGCATTGACGACTTGGCCGCGGCCCCCATTTCCAAAATCATACCCATCATTGCCGGAATTTTCTTGTTTGCCCATTTCAACGCGTGTACAATATTTTTGATGGGGAGAGTGACGGGGTTTGTGGGGTGGTCGACGCTTTGGCCGTTGTATGATTCAGCTGATATTGCTGAGATTTATGTGTGGACTTTTTACAAGGTAGGCCCTCGCTGTTCCTTTCATTCTCGAATGCGCAGTCAGAACTGAAAATTGATTGAAATCAGGCAATTGGAAACATTTTCCCGACTTCGTTAAAGTACGTGTTATTTTTTGAAGTGTTCTCCATTCAACTCAAACTCTGCGCTTTCCTCAGTCCCTGGACAATGGCCGAGCAAATTGTTTCGTTAGTTTACATCATCCTGGCTGCCATCGTGGTATGTACCTGCTCCCACCGCCAACCGCACCACCTGCATAAAACTTGCACCTTCGCAAAAACACAGTACGCCGTATTCCTCGGCTCCATATCATCCGCCGTGATGGCATTTAACCCATCCGGCCGACTATTCCACCAAAAAATTGGAGAGCTACGCGATTACATTCGTTGGAAAGATTTGAGCAAAGATACAGAAACTAAGCTCTTGAGTTATTATGAAAGCCGGTATCGCGGGAAATATTTTGAAGAAGACGCGGTGCTTGCGGATTTTAACGATTCACTGAAAGCGGTGAGTGGATCAAGCAACAACTGATGATGAGTGAATACCTCGCTCAACCATTTGCCAGGAAATTCTCCTCCACAACACTCGAAAACTCATTGAGCGCGTACCATTCCTAAAACGCTCCGAAGACGATGGGCGAGACGAACTCTTCATTGGCCGTATAGCCGGTGCCCTGCATTCATACAACTATATACCAGGCGACTACGTCACAAAGCAAGGAGACTCTGGGTCAGACATGTACTTTATCCTTTCAGGGAAGGCAGACGTGTATGTGAACAGGAACAAGGTCGTGACGTTGTCTGCGGGAACCTACTTTGGAGGTAAAGACCACGTAACTGTGTTTTCGTTTCTCCTCTCTCACACCTTACTCATCACTTTACGTTTTAAAAGAGGTGGGCCTGATAACAAAGACACTACGAACGGCAACTGTGCAATGCGCGTTGCCTAGTCTCATGTACCGGCTGACGTATAGCGACTTTCACATGATTCTCGATGACTTTCCGGACATGAAACTACGAATTCAAAGGTTGGCGGCGGAGCGGGAAAAGGTGGTCAAAATGGCCGAGAATAATCGCTGAGAAGAAGAAGAAGAGAGAGAGAGAGAGGGCGCTTACTTTTTTCTTTTCATTCAATTTTCGTGTATAGGGTCGCAATGGGTTTCAGTAAAAACGGGATGTACATCCATCCTTCTGAGCGTTTAATATTATTGTTTCAACGATGCGCAAATCAAGGCCTACCCAACTTCAAATCATCCAACTTCAAAACATCAACACACATCAAAAACTCCATCTTCACCTCCGCAATATCCCCTTCCTCTCTAAACTCGACCGACACAGCGGACAATGCACATGCTCTTCCAACCACGGAATCACACAATCCTGGTGAAACGCGTGTCCACAGTTTAATTTTTTGATAATTTCGCCGTTCAGCCAGACTTCCAAACAAATTGCGCATTCAGATTCACGAACAGTTTCGTGGCGGCGGCGCGCGGACAGTTTTTTGTTGTCTTTTGGTTTAGATTTATGTTGTTGTGCTGGTGTGGTTGCTTTTGGCATGTTTGGAGATGCCGCATTGAGCGTTGACTGACTGCTACTCGCGCTCGCACGAGCACGTTCATTCGCAACTTCCTCAGCAACTTCCTCTGAAATATTAAGATCTTCTTTAAAGTCCAAATACCACTGCTGCTGATACAGTTCCGCCATATTTGGGTTTTCGAGTTCCGTAATGATATCGTAGCCTGACTTTTTCGTCTCAGCTTCGACGACGGGTGGTTGTTGGTCAGGTACGACATATGTGAATGTAGTGAGTCTTCGGATGGCTTGCGGGTTCAAGCCGTGGTAACTTGGGACATCGCATAGGGCAATGTAACAAGGCTGAAGAAGATCGTTTTAAAACAGCGCAATTCCTCAGAGCAAAAAGAGTCATGACACGTACCATGAAGCAAATGGGAGCGGACATGCACACAATAAAGATGCACTGAAACAGCGAGATGTAGAAGGTGTAGACGTACGTCAATGACGGTTCAATTGACTGCGAAAATCAAAACGAATGAAATGTCAGAATTCGTTCAAGAATAGCCTAACGAAAAACTCAACCCACACAGCTAGGATCCGCGTTCTTAACCAGAGCAATGCCGAGTGGAATCAGTGCAATCTGAATAAAAGAGACAAAGAAGCTTGCGTAAAATGCGATTCGCGATATCGTGATCCTGCCGCCCCAGTCAACAAGTCAACACGCCGAAATTGTTCTCGGAATATAGAATATCTCACTGCTGATGAACGCGCCATGTCATTCTTAAATCCGCCCCATTTTCCAACAGCGGCAAGCTGAACATGAGAAGAGTCGACAGCCCAATCTGGACCCCCATCACAACCGTGTTGAACACTGTGAAGGTCCAAATGCCCACGTCACAGGGCGCGACATCGATGGCCAGAGCGTACATGTTTGCGCTGATCATGGCAACAAGCGCTGTCAAGTGCGCTCCAAGCCAAATCCTGTAAAAAGAAAGCGCGTTAAAATGGTTTCGGGATCCGAACTCAAAGTTGAAAAACGAGCCTCCAAGTGAAAATCATGGATTGAAAGTCGCTCGACACTTCTTGAGCTGTATTCGCACGCGGAGGGTTGTGTGCAACAGCACGGACGACTGGTTGTGGTGGAGGTGGAGGATCGACAGTGCGGAAAGCATGTTGTCGATAATGGTTACGCGCTTCTTCTGGCTGTGGGAGTGTACTGGGCCGTATCAGTTCCATGGCGTTTCTGCCGGCGAGTTCCTCTGCAACTCTAGCGAGGTTCGCACATGCCTCGCTGTGTGGAAGTACGGGCTCGGTCGTGATAAATGCCTCGTTACTATTCATGCCAAGTTTGCAAAACAAACACACGGTTTGTTTGTAACGTGATTTAGAAGCGTGTTTGTCAGTGACAAACCAACAAATAAATATTTACACACAAAATAATATTTTAATTTTGGGATGCAGAGCCTGCTCGCGCTGTCACTGGTCGTTCTTCTGGTGCTCGCAGAGCCACGGACACGCTACGACTACCGCCAGTCGCTTAAGCGTCCGTTCGTGCCGGGCCCGGGTCTCAAGACGGACTCGAAGCAATCTGTGCTGGTGCCAAATTTTAACCCAGTTGGAAGTAAGTCCCTACTTTCTCATCCTCTTTCTCTGCTTGGCATGCATGCACTAATGCTCAAAGATGTCGTTGTTCAGATTCCGTTGTTGCCTCTGATCGTATCCGTCTGGCTCCCAGTGTCGCCGATGCCTCAGGCGGTGTCTGGTGCACGCAGCCAAACCCGCACAACGAATGGATGGTACGCTTCTCTTTTGCATCGACATCCCATGGAGGCACGCATGGTTTGGCGGCTGGACGGGGTTTCGCGTTCTGGTACGCAAAGGATCCGTCTGTGCAGGGACCACTCTATGGCGCAGGATCCATGTGGAACGGTTATTATTTCTCTGTTTTGATCATTGTTTATTCTGTGTTGTTGAGTTGTTCATTGTTATCTCAGGCCTGCTTGTTGGTCTCGACACTTCCAGCCCCGAAACAAACAGACACTCTCCCCTGATTTACGCCATCAAAAACGACGGCTACACCAACTTGGATACCCCGAATGCACCACCCGAAAATCAAAACTTTCTTGGGAAATGTTTTCGCGATTATGTCAATGCACCACATAACGTGTTTGGACGGATCACTTACGCGGGCAGGACTTTGAAGGTGTTCATTCACAAGTTCGCTAACCTTGATGATCAGTGGATCTGACATGACCGTTGAAACAGGTCGAAATTGATTTGACGCAAGGCGGGTTCGGGTTCACCGAATGCTTCCGCGCCGACAATGTTGTTCTTCCAAGAGGATACCATTTCGGCTTCACTGCCGAGACTTCGGCGAAAGCGCAAGGTCTTTTTTTTTTTCTTGAACACCTCGAATCTGACTTTTCACATTCTCAGCCGACCATGATTTGTTCGCGTTTGAAGTTTTCGAAGTGAATCCGAGCGGGGGCAAGGTGCAGATAGCAATGTCTTTATTCAATGCGAAATTAGTTTTCTGATCGACGAGATTCACAGGGCCAAAGCGACCATAACGGCATGCCTGAAAGCAAGGATGAATTACAGGTAAGCTTGCGTCTCTTTGCATCTCAACTATCCACTAGGCATCTAAAAGCTGGCGTCAAAACTGCAGAAAATCAAGGATGCTGAGGCCGCAGTCCTTGCCGCCGAGGGATGGGAATACGAGGAAGTCTTGCCTGTCGGATTTCAAGAAGCTTTCTCTGTGAGTTCAGATCTAATTTTCAATGAGAACGCTCCTCCATCTGGAAAAAGAAAACTCAATGGCTTCCTCACTTTTCATTTGGTTGACCCAGCCCGAAGTTCTTCGAAATCTCGAAGACAACCAAGAAAAAATCATTACCGCAATCAACTTACTGCAAGAAAAAGTGGGGCTGATTCCGAGTCAAGCAGCGCGTACCGTCAACTCGCGGTACGATAAAAACGCGCTTATTCACATGAATCCTTTGGATTTCAAAGTGCGTGGAGTTTCCGGAAAAGTGGATGTTATGCTGTAAGTTTTTGCTTTTGCTTTCATGTGTCGTTCTGGAAGTTAAAAACCGTTACTTTGGCATGCACGCGCATAGATCGCTGACAACAACTTTGAGTGAAGATATTCGGCAGCTCACGACCAAAATCAAACTTGCGAATGATCTGGTAAAGTGATTCCTTCAGGTACCTGCATGACCAAGAACCCTGACATGCATTTGAACAGGGCGATGCGTCTCTCGGTGCAATCGGAAAACTCCTTGGAGAAACTGAAACGAAAATGGATTCAACCGCGCAACTATCAGCGCAAAAGGGCGCAAATGGAGGAAGAGGTGGGAACGGAAAAACAAGCATGATGGAGTACTGTTTATTTTTGATGATTGGAGGCGTATTTGTGTGGGTTGTATCTGCTCTTGCGAGAATGGGCAAGAGCTCTGGATCTTCGTCCGTGAGTTTAGGGCGCTACTGAACTCCAGTTGGAGAGGTTCATTGGGTCATATTCTATAATAAATCCCTTGGTTCGTTTCAACCTCAGCATCTGCACCACCACATGACCCAACAACTAATATCACTTTAATAAATTACCCACTCGAACATCAAGCTCCCGAATAAGTCTATCATGTCTAGAATAGAGGCCAGAATCAACCAAAGAATCGCGCTCCTTCACCAAACGCTCCACTTCAGCTTGAATCCGAGGATCCAAGTTTTGCCTTTTGGTTTCACGCAGAATCCCGCCAGACTCACTGTTTTCCTTTCCTCCAGCGACAGAACTGGTGTTCTCTTTCTGATCAACGCGCGGGTTGTCTGGAAACGTGACTGACTTCTCCTCCTTCGCACCAGACATTGACTTGAGATGCGCAATTTCTCGACGCATCGTATCAATCATTTTCCTTTCATTTTCAACAGACCCCAGCTCTTCTTTTGCCAATAGCCGCATTTTGACGGTATCCAATTCATTTTGACTTTTCCGCAATCGATCCTCAATCTCTTGCTGCAGCAGTTTCTTTGTCTTCGCAAGATCTCGCAAAGTTCGAATCCACTGCGCCTTATAATGCCGCTTCGACGCTTCAAGCGACTCTGCCCTCCGCTCCCTCGCAGCAGCACCCGCAACAACACTCGCAAGTTCATTCTTGATGGCAGCTACAGTCGCTTCTCCCATCTCCGCAGGCGTCACTCCCATACCACTCACTTTTCCTTCCATCACATTCTTGCGGAACTGCTCAAACTCGGTTTCAAGCCGCCTTAATTTGACTTCCAAATCGTCTCTCTCACGAACGACGCGGATCCGCCCAGCTTCCGCTTCTAACGCTTTAACTCTCTCCATTTCAACCCGTGCTTTAAACTCGTCTCCCAAACGCCGGGCTGTATCTTTCGTTTCATCATCCTTGCGTCGAAAGTATCGCTCCACTTCTTCCTTCCTCCGCGCCAAGTCCTCCTCCCCCTTTTTCAAAACAGAATCGCGACCTTCCAGTTTGAACAACAAATCCCGTGTGGCAGTCTCAACACGTTCCAAATCTCTTACACGCGCAGCAATAGCATCAACACGTTTCGAATCCCGTTTCGAAAACTCCGCCGTCAGTTTCTCAACAAGACTTGTTTGCAACTGCGATAAATGCGTTTTGAAGGATGCCATTTCTTGTCGCTTCCATAACGCTACTTCTAAAGCTGCTCGGTATTCTTGAGTCTCGTGGATGGAGGATGGTGTTGGAGATGCGGGTTGCGGGGGTGGTGTTGTTTCTCGTTGCCGAATTTGCTGCGATGGTGCCAATTTGGAGGTTGTTTCGGGGATGCTTTTGACGCCTGCGCCGTGCGAGAATTTGACAAATGTTGGTGAAGGGCCACGTTCAGCATCTCGCGGATCGTCAACCCACAATTCCTGCTTAGAATGCGCGTTATCTGCCATCGGAATCGCAGAATTTGCCACGGGAGCCACAGTTTCATCCAACAAATCCAAGTCATCCACAGCCCCAAAATCCTCCAACGCAAGCACAACCCTCAAATCCGCAATCTTAACAATCCGTCCACCCCCATTCCCATCTTCCTCTCTTCCTCCTCCATCCGATTTATTCGCAACAACGCCAACAACCAAATCCAAACTCTGCAAACGCACTTGAACAGGTTCATGCACAACTTTCTGCTCCTTCAAACAAACTGCACTCAAATCCACCGTCGCCAGACCAATTTGCACATTTTTTTCGTACGCATCCGTGTTCCACACTTCAATCGCAAGCGGCACAGCTTCCAAATAGGTCAATAATCGCTCAGCGCCCATGACAAATTCAAACGCGCAGAACGCGTTGGGAAGGTCTAGGCCAGCAGGTTTATGAGTGCTTGTTGTGGTGATAGGGTTTGTCGGTTTGACGGGTGGGTACGTTGTGATGGGAGATGTGGTGCCGAAAGGTGGATACGAGTATTTCAAGAAAATAGGGCCGTGGGCAGGGTGGATTCCGCGGATGGACCGAAGATCGATTGAGAAACGGTATTGATGCCATGGAGCTGGTTTTGGGACGGGTGCAGGAAGAGATTGATTTTTCGGGGCAGGGTACTTTGAGAGATCAGGCTGTCGCTGCCCAGAGATTTGGTCCATTTGAAGCTTTGCGGCATTCATCGCAGGGATCTGATTTTGCTGCGTGTATTTTGCAAATTCTTCGGTTTGAGATAAAGCAGGCCGTTGGAAACTTGTTTGAACAGGTGGCGATTGCGGAACTGGCATATCCGTCATTAAATCCGGGCTTTCGGCTCCATGCCGTGGATCAACCAATCTTCGCCCGAGCAATGCCGGAGACCCGCTAACCACCGGTTTCACCTGCTCATCATAAGCCTCCTGCTGATCATACTCTTCAAATTCGTTTTCCTCGTACCCTTCAGTTTCAGCACCACCAAGCAAATGCCGTTGCAAACCTCCCGTCTCAGCTTCCATCAAATCACTTTGAAAATCCGGCGACACAATCACAGAAATTCCCAACCCAGCAACTTTCCCATCCACAGAAACTGGCAACTCTTGTTTCGCGTCGTAAAACGTGACGACAGTCTCCAAAATCTTTTGCCGTCGTTTCAAATCCTCCGTGTCTGGATCCTGTGCCTCCTGGTTCGCCATAATACTCCTAGCCAACGAACTCCGCAACATATCGTTCACTCCAGGAGATTGCGATCTCGAAATCGAAGCACCCGCTGCTCCTGGAAGTTTTCGAAACCCGCCCACAGATACCTCCACAACACCCATCTCATCCACATTCGATTCCAAATCCCGCGATTTTTCATTGGCACCAGCCATGACACTCATTAAAGGCACCTCAGCGTATCCGATAACTTCGCTACCAGGTTCCTGACACAGCGAAACAACTAGCACTTCAACATCGCCCAAAAACTGCGAAAAATCGTGTTCTGAGGCGCGGATTCGGAAACTGATGCGTTCTGATGGGAAACTTGGTTTCGACAAATTAGGAAACGGTGTAGTTGTGACGGTGTTTCCGAGGAAGGAGTAGCTGAAATAGTATCCTTCGACTGGAGTGGTTGAGACAGCATTGGAATCAAGTGAAGGTGGTCGAAGAATTGACAGGTTTTCAGCAAATGCGATTGTGAAGTTGAGCAGCCAGTTTGGTCCGTTGAAGCCGATTTGGTAACATCCTGTGGGTGTCAGCTCGATAGGCAGTCCAGAGGTTGTTGTAAACAGAGTCTGGTTTTGATTGAATTGATATGCAGGCGATGGCGGCTGTCTAAAATCGAAAGTTTCGTGTGAGGAATAGGAGAACTGAATGCAAAATAGCAATCAAGAACTGACGTTGCTCCATCAGGGTATAGTTGAATTCGTATTGCTTTCGGAGAAGATATTAACATGGGTTTCGGTGAAGCTGCTGAAGATGGAATGTTTGATTTTTTCAGCCTTTTCTGTTTGCTGCTGCCTTTTGGGAGAATCGAGCCTGTCGCAGCTGGCGAGATCTGTACGCAGAAGTTTCTGTCAATGAACACAACCAACCCCGAAAAGAGAATATGACCCACTTTTTGAATTATAACAAATGCAATCTTGAGTTCGGGTTTAAAGACTGACATAGGCGTTTTCTTTGTCGTGTTCACGTTCAAGAGCGGATACCACACTGACGGGTTTTCTTTTCCCGACTCCAGCGGCGCGTTTAAATCCGATGACACAGCTGATGCCGCAGTTCTAAACACAGTTTGGCGAAGATGAGCCAGAACAGCAACTGTAAAAAACAAGAGAGTCACCGTAAGTCCAGCATAACATAACCAACTTGCACGCGTCGATTCAACGCGTCAATCGCATAGCAGACAAGCTTCAGTTTGGCTCGTTGCGTGCGCAGAAATGCGAGCGGTTTATGCGAGATGTCCCTGCATAAACAAAAGGAACATCAACTCAATGAATGCACACCCAACAACAACTCCATGCTTACCATGCAAGGTCTGTATCCCATACAGGCTCCTCATCGAACGGGACGGGATCCGTGGTCAGAATCTCGTTGTTGAAGCGGCATTGGAGGTACAGTCGGCTTTCACCGCCACCACCGTCGAAGCGGACAGGCGAGAAGTTTCTTCCTGTTGTTGATGGTGCGTTTAAAATTCGGCATCGATCGAGGAAGAGACGGCGTTGCTGTACCCTCGCGCACGGTCACCAGAACTCGGTTCATGCACTCCAGTTGGTAAATATTTAAGTTATTAATAAAATGTTTGCGATAAATAAATATCCAACAACACAACACAATTGAGAAGGGACAGTCTGTCCTTCTCCAGTTTGAACATGGACGCGTTTCTAGTAATGCCCGCGCTTTTCCAAACTTAAAAATTAATACATTTTAATAATTCAATGAACGACCATCCGTCTCATACATACTCCCAACAACATACTCAGTCTCAAAAAATGAAATAAAACAATACAGCAGCCACAGCAGCAAGACCTGATCCCAGCAACTGGCCCGACGAGGCAATGTTACGGCTACCATCCGCTGTGACCGTGACAGAGACTCCGCCTGTTGCTGGGATGCTGGAAGTGTTGTTATCACGTCTGGACACCCCGGCTTCCATGAAGCGCATGTTGACGCCAAACGTATAGCTGGCAACGTTGGGCATCACAAATGCATCAAGTTTTCCACCGGCACATCCAAGAGCCTTTGGGAACTCGGCAGCCTTTTCCAATGGGTTCGCAAAGAAAGTGAGGGTGGTGTTTCCAGCATCGCTTGCAAGTGCCATTTCAGCCAGGCAATTGGGGTCTACAATGGCAGTCTTGCCTCCAGACGTAATTGTGAGATTGAGGGCATCGATTCTGAACCCGGCAGCTTTCAAAAAGTCGGAAGTCAGCTCCAGCTTCCATGTGCTGGGCGCAAAGAGTTTTGTGGTGTGCGACAGGTCTGTGACTGCGGCGGTAACAATGTTGCTCTTGATCTTGTATGACACTTTGCAGGCCGAGTCGAGGCTGAAGATGATTTCGAACCGCTGAAGAACACGCTTTGCGCAGTCAGACTCAGTGTCACCGTCCGGGACGTCCGACTTGATGCATGCGCGAGCAAAACCCTCGTACGAGAAGGTCGCCACTTGCTTAGGATTGGCACTTGGAATACACGTGACTGTGGAAATGTACTTGAAATTGTCGCCGCCCATCATCGTGAGCTTTGGCGTGGTTTCAACGGCGGGAGATCTGTCCAACCCAGTAATGTAACGCACTTCCGAGTTGGCTGGCGAGTTGACGTCCATCTCGGCTACAATCTGGAATTGCAGGGTTCCGGCACCGTCGCTGTTGTAGTCCAAGCTAGTGACGATGAAAGATGCTGTCATGACACCAATCACGGCTTTCGTGTCGGTGGCGGCTTTCAGTGCGTCTCCTTCAAACTCAAACTCAAGGTCATATGCGCCGCTGGCACTGAGCTTGTCTGTCCAGGCCGTGAAACTCGTGGTGCTGGAAAAGAATGGGAAAACATGAGTTTGAAAATATATCAGTTGACCAGGGCAGAAAGAACACGCACCCGATGAGTTTGTTCTCGCCCTTCGAGAAACAGTTGGCCACCAAGTTATTATCCAAATCCCACGGCAAGACAACGGTACACACTCCATTGATTTGGTTCGCCACAGGGTTGAACTTCTTCATGAAGTCGTCCAACTCAGGGCCGCTGATAAACGGTGCGCACCGCGTGAAGTGCACGCGCTGGCCGTAGTTGTTGAACTGGAACTCGATCCCTGCGGGGCGTCCACCAATGCTGGCGGGACTCTGGACCATGTTGATGGGCAGCAACGCAGAGGAGCTGTTTGCAGGAGGTTCAATCTGGGAACCACACTTGGAAATGTCCATGAAGAAGAGGGTTTTGCCGGCGAAGAGGCCGCTTGTCATTGGGGCAAAACTGAAGATGAGGTTGTCTTGAGGGGAGTTGCCTTGGGGAGGGTCAGCGAACGCGAGCTTCGCGGCGGCAATGAGATAGAGAAGTTGCACAAGCATTAGATGGGTTTAGGCGTTTCGACTTTATGATACCCTGAGGCGGGAAGATAGCCACCTTTATAGAATTTCAGTTTTCACACAATTTGTGGCGCGTTGTTTCAGTTTTTGTGCCTCTTTTTCCGGTGAAAGTTCACGGAAGCAGTCACCAATTTACTGTTCAGCATCACGCAACGCCATTTGCTTAATAAAGTACTTCCCCCAAACTGAATCGTGCCGTAACGGCTGATTCCTCACATCCCGAAATCCACCCACACGCAAATTCGCACTAGCATTATTCACCCAGAGACTCGCGCAGTCATATCTGAGCTTCCCAGTCTTTACATCCAACATTGAAGCATTCCCGCTTCTTCCGAGGCTTCACGTAAAACGCGTGTCAGTCAGTATACTTTTGGATCTCCATCACAAAACTATGCTGGATGAATTAAGAACTTCTACTTTGGCGTTTCAGCCAAGGAACAAAAGACGATGGTGACTGCGGCTTCGGCACCTCCAGAACTTCTTCCGTGCGCACACACGGGTGAGCCTTGTTTGCCTCATAGATGCGATCATCCAAATCCCGTATCCATACCCATTTCCCAGTTTTCACATCCATCATTTCAAAACAAACCCCTTTTTTCGCAGGCCCCGCAAAGCCCATGTTGTTATATCCGTGTAGAAGAGTATCCATCTTTGATGGAGGCGCCACGGGTAACATGCACCCGTCGATACTAGTTTTGGCTTGTTTTTCAGTCAAAACTTCCTTCGCACTTTCAACCAGACGCGCACGCCAGGGAGATGTGAATTTGAGCGCCGGTTGGTATAATTTCAAAGACGACTGCCTGTCCATGGTTTGGAACAGAGTTTCAAAGGATTGTATACTTGAAAGAAACATTTCTTCTCTGTTTGGAATCAACGAGCGTTGTATAGTCGAGCATATGGTAAGGTATGGAAACGTGGCTATAGCATTTGAAGCCTGCTCTTGCTTGGTTTGTAGGACATCAGTGAATTCGGGTATGTACTTGGAAAATGACGGGTGCAGAACTTGGCTTTCCTCTGGCGGAATCACCTGGTTTAGTCATATCATAATGCTTTAACGACAGGGCACATATCAAATGAAATGAATAAATCTCAGTTTACTAAACTGAGATTGCGCACAACGCAGGAACCGGCGCATTTCTACTCAAAGATGCCGCTTTTTGCCCATCCCAAAAGACAGCCTGCTTTCCCTCCGCTAACTGCGCGACAATCCATTTTCTGAGTGTCGCCACATTTGGCCCATGATCGTTGTCATACATGAACAGATAGTCCCGTGTCAAACCGCGAGTACTGCTTAACAGCGTCCACATGAGCGTGTCCACATACAAAGACGCGTTTTCAATATGTCGGCTTGGAAGTTTGGAAACATTTGATTTCGTCTGGTTGCGTTCTTTGATTCGTTTTTGCAGAGCGTCTTCAATCGACGTGAGGGTTCGCTCTTTCAAAACCGCGACCCCGGCATCAAGTTCTTCCAAGCCGTCACTTTCCAAAGGCTCTTCATGCACCGGCACATAAATATGCGACGAATGCTTCTCCACTTCCGGCGTATTCAAATAAGCATCTGAAACCCTCCCCGACGAATAAACAACACCACACGTTGCAAGCTGGTCCGCCTTTTCGAGCACCCGCGCAAAAGTTTCCAAATTCAATTTCGAAGCAGCCACATCCAGAAGGTATGGAATAGATGTGCCGCCCGTTTCAGCCATCGAGTTGATGACGTCCTGATATGCGATCCACAATGCATTGAATGAGGTCTTTTCAAGCGATGGCAATAGATCGCTCCCAGACGAAAGAATGAATAAAAGTGCCAGATCCTGCTGAACACGGCACAAGTCCGTTGTCACTTTCCCCGCTATAGAATTCGGAAACAACGGCGCTAGATGCTCCGCCATTTTCGACGGTAAAAATGCAACACTCTGGTCCAAATCCAAAACCCCCGTACGGATTTCGGGTGCAGCAGCCAAGAGTAGATGAATGATTGCATCTGGATTTCCAGTCAGGATGAGGAAAAGATCGCCCTTGTTCCACAGACGGGATGACTGGTGCAGTAAACGCTGAACAATTTTTATCTGAATGTTCCAAGTTTCAGAAGGAAACATTGAATGCAAAAGAAAAAGGAGATGGGTTACCTCGCCCTGGCCGGCAACGCGAGATCCAGAATAGATGCACTCCCTGAGTAACGAGTTTGTGTCTACGGTCCAGCAAATATGATCGGCAACAACCGCATCGAGCTTCATCATGAACGAGGATCCCGGCGTGAAATTGAGAGAACTGAATCGCGAAACACCCGTCGCTGTTCCCTTTCGAAAATCAAAAATAATACACAAAAAGGATAGGTCAACACAGTCAGTGACTCGCACGGCGATGCGATGATAAAAATCGAAAAGATTGCCTCACTCGTTTTTTCGACGCGGCCATATTTCGCTCTCGTTGCGTCAGAAGTTTCGACAAAGGTGGTGGACCGTCGGCAGCCACAAACAAGGAAACCACGTTCATCGGGTTTTGCCGCGGATGTCTTCGAGAATTGATGGGCTCTCTGACAGCGGCATCTAAACGCTGCTGCACTGAGTGGGCCTGTAAGCATCAGCAATATAATAAGTTTTCGAGCCTCCAAAGCACAGATCCGCACATACCAACATCCTGGCACCTGAGGGAGCATCCTTGACCCCGTGCGCTGCCCGGTCTAGCAACGAATTCACATCGACAAGTGCATGTACATTGGAAGAGTAGGGCGTTGGAGAGGATAAAGCCGCTCGTTCAGCAGCGGAATGGACAGTGCTGCAGTCTTTGATGATAGTTTGCGGGAACAAGTACCGCATAAGCGTCCACAGCGACTTGACGCCCATTTGCTATCAGTGAGATGTGTAAAAAATGGGTGGTTTGTACCGCCCACCACTTTTCACCTCCAAAAATTTGTCTTCAAGCAGCAATGTTCGAATAACGGTCGTCCTGCCAACTGCATTCGTGCGGAAAATGTCAAACATTACTCGCCATTCAACCATAAGCTGTATTGGATAAAATGAACCATTCCACTTTGGGGTTCCCAAGCCAGATGCCAACTGCTGCTTCGCCGACAACCGAAATCCATTCGCGCGTAAACCCGTAGTGCAATTCTTTGCCTCACACAGTCGTACATTGAAATCCCGCACCCAGACCCCATCACAAACTGCACGAGATTAGCATCACGTAAACCAAAATAGCAAGATTAAACTGCGTCTTCGAAGCCTCCCGAACTACATCCGTGCGCCAAAGTACGTCTGTTCGCAATCCGGGTAAGCTTTCTTTGCATCAGAGATTCGATCATCCACATACCCACTTCCCAGTTTTCACGTCCATCATTTCAAAACAAACCCCTTTTTTCCCCGGCCCCACAAAACCCACGTAGCTATACCCATTAAGACGAGTATCTATCTTTGATGGCGGCGCCACGGGTAATATGCACGCGTCGATACTAGTTTTGGCTTGTTTTTCAGTCAAAACTTCCTTCAAGCTTTCACCGAGACGGGCTCGACATGGTGCTGCGAATTTAAGCGCCGGCTGGTAAAATTTCAAAGACAACTGCCTGTCCATGGTTTGGAACAGAGTTTCAAACGATTGTATGCTTGCAAGAAACATTTCTTTTCTGGTTGGAATCAACGAGCGTTGTTTAGTCGAGCATGTTATAAAATCGTGCGGAAACGTGGCTACAGCATTTGCAGCCTGCTCTTGCTTTGTTTGCTGGATGTCTGTGAATTCGGGTATGTACTTGGAAAATGACAGATGCACAACTTCGCTTTTTTCTGGGGGAGTTACCTGGATTGGTGACGCCAGTTAACAACAAGGCAAATAAAACATAACAAAACTCAACTGAAATTGCGCACAAGGCAGGAACCAGCACATTTCTATTCAAAGACCCTGATTCTGGTCCATCCCAATAGACAGCCTGCTTTCCCTCCGCCAACTGCGCAACAATCCATTTTCTGAATGTCGCCAAATTCAACCCATGACCGTTGTCATGCATGAGCCGATAGTCCCGTGTCAAACCGCGAGCACTGCTTAACAGCGTCCACATGAGCGTGTCCACATACAATGACGCGCTCTCAATATTGGTTCGCTCTTTCAGAACCGCGACCCCACCATAAAGTTTTTCCAAGTCGTCACTTTCCAGAGGTGCCTCCTGCACCGGCAGATACGCATGCGACGAAAGCTCTTTTGCTTCTGGCGTATTCAAATACGCGTCCGAAACCTTCCCTGATGAAGAAACAATCTCATCCATCACAAGCTGCTCCGCCTTTTCCAAAACCCTCGCAAACGTTTTAAAATTCAATTTATAAAACGGGTGTGTCGTCTGTTTGAGTCATTGAATTGATGACGTCCTGATATGCGATCCACAATGCATTGAATGAAGTCTTTTTGCGGCTCGAATGGAATGAGCAGGAAGGTCGTTATTCGGACGTCACGCAAAAAGAAACTGAAATTTTTTCCCGGTTATTTTGTCCGAATTCGTTCGAAAAAGTGGTGGCGGTAAAACATGTTTAAAAACAACCGCGCTTGCATCTCACTGAGAACAAATGGGCGTCAACTCAATTTGGTCGCATATGCGGTCCTGCATAACATGAGCAAAAGTAATAACTCATCCAACTGCTTCCTGTACAAAGCACACACCGCCGTACCAACATCATGGGTTTTGAGGCAGTGTCCTCGGTTCTGCGTGCCGCTCGGTGCAGCAGTGCATTCACATCGACAAGGACATGTACGTTAGATGAGTGCGATGTTGGAGAGGATGACGCCGCTCTTTCCGCTGCTGAAAGAACAGTTTTGCAGTCGGTGATTGTTTGCGGGAACACCGACAAATAGTTTTTTTTTATGTATTTCAAAAAAGATGGCGAAGTTATAGTATTCAGACTCATGTACGTGGGAACAATCATTTTGCAAATACTGTTGCCTGCAGATTTACGTGTCTGAAGGGCATGGTTCGAACAAGACAAGCCTTCCAGAGCATCCTTCCACAGCGACAGAAACAACGACCCGCTTTGAAATTAGCGATGATGGTTCTCGCCGTTCAATGTGATTCAAGCTTACAAAAAGTATATGATACAAAGATTAGAGTCCACCCATCCAGCAACAGCTCACATCCCCATAAACCCAAACGCCTTTGAAACAATGCCAGAAACACCCGCAGAAATCTGCGCACCTAATGACGGCTGCAACTCAACAACCGAAGCACTCCCCACATGCGAGACGCGCTCAAGAATAAACGCATCAATCACAATACCGCGTTTCCAGCTAGTTGAATGGTCTTTGAGCGTGAATTCGAGCGTCTTCCGCCGGTTGTCGTCGGGGACACGGATGTTTGGCAGGGTTACCGTTACCCATGGCCATGATGCATCAGTGACATGGTTTGCGACCAGATTCCGCATGCTTCTACTGTATCGTGCTAGCACGCGGCGATTCTGCATCTCGTCTTCCTCGTTGTTATCGTCATAGTGTTCAACCAGCTCCACCATGAACTCGACACTCTGAAGAGTCGGAAACGGACGCTCGATATGCATACGCAGTTGTGGTTTATATGTCCCTGGCACGCATGATCGGAGAATCCCGGAAACATTGAAGAAACACACGTTCCGAAGTGCTGCGACCGATTCTGAATATCTGCAACAACCAAGAAGTAAGACAATAAGATAACATCCATCCACACAACAAGCACGACTAAATACCTTTCGCCGACATCCGTGATTCCAGCCATACTGTTCGTGATGGTCCAATACCTCGGATCGCTTCCCCACGTGATCTGCATATCCGTTGCTGGGACGACACTCGTAAGCACTTCATACGCATCCATCACCTCGTCTGCGCTAACATTCCTTTCCAAAGAGGAAAGCAAGAGAGACGGCTTTGATTTCGCCAGCTGTGCATGCATTCGTTCGCGGCCAAACACGGCAATGGCAACTTTGATCCAGAGATGCGTCATGTGCCACAAAGGCCGCATGCGCTTGCATGTGGAAGTGAAACGAGCAAGTTGGTGCACAGCAAGGTACTCTGCGATGGCGATGAGGAGTTCCTGTGGGAGACTGTCCATTTTATTTACTTTTTGTGTCTATCTTTGGTGCACTTAAAATGCACCACTCTTCACTCTCATTATTCTTGCAGCCACATCGTCCACCCAAATCCATCTCCCCGTCTCCGCGTCCAAAGTTTCAAAACAAAGCCCGCTTCTACCACGCTGTGCAAAATATAGAGCTGCAGTGTTGCTATTGCGATTGTTGGGGAATGGTGGCAGAGGCAACGCGCAAGCATCCATTTTACTCTTTCCAGGAACAAGCTCGTTCGTATTCTCGATAAAACGCACACGACATGGCGACGCAAATTTGAGAACAGGTTGGTACAAGTTTCTTGCGTCCATGGCTTTGAAACGCGTTTCGAATGCGAGAACGTTGGACAACAGCAATTCGCTCTTGTTTTTTGCAACTTCTGAAATTTTTTCTTCTTTCCCGACTTCAAGATGCTGAGAAAATTCAGAGATCCATTTTGAATAGGATTTGTGCATGACTTGGCTTTGCTCAGCTGGGATCACCTGATTCATTTATGATTTAAGTATAAGTAGCGAACAATTGAATCCTTTTGGAAACACAACTCAACTGAGACTGCGCACAAGCCAGGAACGAGCGCATCCCCCACCACATTGGTCGCGTTGGTTCCATCCCAGAAAACATCCTCTCTGCCCTCTGCCATCTGCGCGGAAAGCCAGGTTTTCAATACCGACACTGTTGGTCCATTATGATGCATATACATGTGCCGGTAGTCACGTATTTGACCACGCGTGTTTCCAAGAAGCGTCCACATGAGTGCATCCATGTACTGTGAAGCAGTTTCATTCTGCGTGTTTGAATTTCCGCCTTCATCCGATGAAATCTCTGATTTGGCCTCTGAATCCTCTACATCAGTTTCATCAACCTCTGAATTTTGGCCCTCTTCGTTTTGAGTCTCGGAGCTTGTCTTCACCGGTGGAGCGTTTGCTGTTTTACTTGCAGCACTGACGTACACATGGGATGAATGCACCCCAACTCCCGCCAAACTGTTCAGATACGCATCCGACACCACTCCTCTATCATCCACAATTCCATTCAGCACAAGCTGCTGTGCCTTCTCCAAAATGCGAGCAAAGGTTTCGAAATTCAATTTCGTGGCAGGAACATCCAAAAGAAACAAAACTGAATCATTGTCCGTTTGAGCAGTTGAGTTGATAACGTCTTGATACGCAATCCACAATGCATTAAACGAAGTTTCCTCAAGAGATGGCAAAAGATCGTTCCCGGATGAAAGAATGAATAAAAGCGCCAAATCCTGCTGAACACGATGAAGCCCGGCAGCAGCAGTCTTTGAACCAAGATTTGGAAACAAGGGTTCCAAGTGTCTCCTCATTTTCGGCGTCGAAAACGCAACTTTCTGGTCTTGATTCAAAATCCCAGCACGCGTTTCCGGACCAGTCAAGAGCAAATGAATAATTGCATCGGAATCGCCAGTGACAGTAATGAAAATATCATCTTGGTGGCGTGGATCCGAGGCAACGCTGTGCAGTTGTTTTACGATTTTGGTCTAGAGTTGTCTTTCAGATGGGAAGCAGCGCAAGTCGTACAGGAAGGCCCACCTCTCCCTCTCCAGGGACTCGCGATCCAGAATAAACGCATTCTCTGATGGAAGATGTTCGAGTCACAGCGCAGCATGCGTGATGCGTGAGAGCAGCATCCAGGGTCAACATGAACGTGGCTCCCGGAGTAAAATTGGATGGGTTGAAACGAGAAGAACTTGTTGCGCTCTAAAAAGCGGATCAGCGAGTCATGTCCGAAAAAAGAATTAAACCAATCCTCATACTCGTCGTTTAGATTCAGCCACTCTTCGCGCACGCTGCATCGTCAGCTTCGAGAAGGGTGGGGGACCGTCGACAGCCACAAACATGGACACAACGCGGAATGGCTTCTGTTTGGCCGCGGGAGTTTCTTTGGCAAAGAAATCAAGCAGCACGGCCAACGTGTCGAGCTGTATTTGTTCAGCGAGTAATGAGCTGCAGCACCTTCTATAAGGTATATTGTACGTACGTACCACTTTCTTTGTGCCAGTGGCATTATCCTCGACTCTGTATGCCGCCCGATGCAGCATCCCATTCACATCTACCAGGACATGCACGTTGGATGAGTTTGATGCTGGCTCATGTGAAGCAGTCGCAACGTGGTTGGCTGCTGCCTGCACCGTGGACACGTCCTCGCCGACAGTCTGAGGGAACATGGATCGCATGATCGTCCACAGCGACTTGACACCCATTTTGTGAATCGAGTTTTGGTACGGATTCAACGATAATTATTTCTCATATGGGCGGTATTGGATGGGGTCTCAAAGATGACAACCAACCCACAAGCACATCAGAACTGCAAGCAGAGACAGAGGAATCCATTTTTGCTCTCCTCGCAAACCACCAAACTGAGGAGTCCAGTCGCAGGTGTAGCCCGATGTCCCCAGTGATGACTGATCACCACTCACGGCCTTCGCTTCAGCCTGTTCCTCACGCGCACAGCGCATGTCCGGTTCCTGAAGTCAGCATTCAAGGGACTCGGGAGAGGCTTTGTGTCGCTGGATGCTTCAAAGCCGTGGATCCTGTTCTGGATTATCCATGCTCTCGATCTTCTTGAGGAGCCGCTTTTGACTGAAGAACGCGAACGGTATGCGATGCTTTTATTTGTTGTTGATTACGCTCATCTTAAGTCGAAATAACAGGGCCATCGACACTCTGTCGCGCTGTCAGAATGACACTTCTGGAGGATTCGGTGGCGGTGCTGGCCAGTTGAGCCATCTTGCTACGACCTATGCGGCTGTACATGCGTTGGCATCCATTGGAACTGCTGAAGCGTTTGATTCTGTCAACAGGTTTATATTTCAACTTATCCTCCTTGCCTGCGTGCCCAACTCATCTCTTGAACAGAAAGAAACTATACAACTGGATCCTATCCTTGAAGCAACCTGATGGATCATTTATCATGCATTACGGAGGAGAAGTGGATGTCAGGTAAAACGGATCTCTTTTGTTTATTGCGCACCTGCATCTCAAACATCAAATACCCCTCTCTTCAGAGGAAGTTACTGTGTCGCATCCGTCTGTAAACTCCTCAACATGCTTACCCCCGAAATCACTGAAAACATGGGCGCGTTCATTGCATCATGTCAATCGTACGAAGGTGGGATGGGAAGTTTCCCAGGTGTGGAGGCGCATGGCGGGTATACATTTTGCGCAATGGCTGCGATGGAGATTTTGCAGGAAACGAATCGATTGGATACTCGTGCTTTGACGGTATTTTATTTTTGAGGGAAATTCTTGACAACTCCTCATTTTTCACATTATTTTTCGCACTCTGGCACGCAGGAATGGACTGTTTCACGGCAAATGGAATTGGAGGGTGGTTTCCATGGTCGAACAAATAAGTTGGTGGATGGATGCTATTCTTTTGTGAGTCACGCATGTGTGGCGTTTTTTATTGGAGATGTGTGTGGAAAACTCTTATACACGGATCTGTTTTTATTCGCAGTGGGTTGGAGGCATCTTTCCAATTCTGGATGCAATTTCGCTGCGAAAGGATGGATGTATGTGTCTTGTTTCTCCTTGCTTGTTGGAAACGCGTTTTTAGGCTGACTGTTTCATTTTCTATTCTATCAGCGCCAGCATGGTCGAAAACTGCAGCCCCATTCAATGGAATTCTTAACAGAGGTAAACACACCCTGCACGCCATCAAGTTCGGCAACATGCATGTTAACAAAACACCCCAAGATGCGTTGCAAGAATACATCCTCATTTGCTGTCAAGCACCGAAAGGGGGTCTGAGAGACAAACCAGACAAGTATGTTCCAGTGCCTTCTTGTTTCAGATTTTCACGCGCTTAACTCATCCGCATTTATTGTTCACAGATCGGCTGACTTTTATCACACATGTTACTGCCTCAGCGGTCTTTCTATCGCTCAGCATACATATTCCTGGTCTGCAGAAACCCAAGAATTCAGTGTCGTAGAAAATGCGGCACGCGTAGTTGGGGTAGCAAACAACAAGCTGGTAAAGCGTCTTTGATGAGCCATCTCTGATTCCAAACTAACATTATGGACACGACATAATAAACAGCCTGCCACGCATCCAGTGCACAATATCAGGATGGATCGCGTGCTGTTTATGCAAGCGTATTTCCAACGCCAGGCTGAATAAAACTGAGAGTGCCTCTCGTGTAGCATACGCTAACGATGTTGGTCTGATGCAGATTCCTTGAATTGGAAGGACTCAGTCGCATTTACAACCGCGAATGCAAATGACGCCACCGTAAATTGATTGATGGCGATTTTTGGAATGCTGTTTGCTCAATCACTTCACAAAGATCCCAAATGCACCTTCTCCAACAACTCCTCGGCGACACGCTCCAGATCAGTGGTAGCGACGGGGGCCCGGTATCTCCTGTCATGCCATGCATCTTGACGGCTCTTTGACCACCCAGCAACATACAGATGTCAACAGCCGCCATCGCTGCAACAAAGAAACACGTTCTCCTCTACTTTAGCGCAAGCTGGTGCCCGCCATGCCAACGCTTCACACCCAAACTCATTGACTTTTGCGAAACCCACAGCGCCGCAACCAACAATACCGACATTGAGATTGTATTCATCAGCAATGACCGAGACGAAGCTTCGTTTAATGCTTATTTTGGAAAGATGCCGTTCCTGGCGCTTCCATATGCACAGCGAGACCGGGTTGCGAGTTTGCGTGAGAGGTTTCAAGTGCGCGGGATTCCGTCGTTGGCGTTGCTCGATGCTGCGACGGGGGAGACTCTTAATTTCAATATTCAGCCGTTGTTGAACCGGGACCCTCGCGGTTTGTTTTTCCCGTACAAGGAAGTACGTTCTTTGAAGGCGGTGATGGATCAGTTGCAGTTGCGAGATGGTCAAATGGACTTGTCGGAAAAGACGATCGCTCTGTACCTCGACGCACCATCTTTTAAACCAAACATGTGGGGAAAGTGTAGCGGCGGATGCGGCGACTTTGCGGCAAGAGGCGTGCGCTTTTCATGCAACACGTGCAAGTACTTTAACGTATGCGAGATATGCATGGAAACCATTGCAAACACCCACGACAGTACCCACGACTTCACTCAACATCCAGCACTGGATTTACTTGGAGACTCGCTTTCCCTGCGAAACGCGCTTCTTGAAAAATACAACGCTGCCAAGGAACAAGGTCTTGCATTTGAAGCAGTGATGGTATCATTTGCTCAGACGGAACAAGAGCATACAGAACATGCTGCCAGTGTTCCTTGGCCTACGGTTGCGTTTGACGAGCGATTTGAGACTGCGTTTCTACTTGCACGCGAGTTTGATTTGGAGTATGACGAAACCAACTTGGTGATTGTCGATGCGCAACGAAACGTGATCAACAGGGATGCTGCTTTGGTCGTCAAGGATGTTTGTACTTTTGTTTTTGACCCGTTGATTCTCAAAATCTTTCCTCGCATTCGACTAAAAACCCAAAACCCCAAAAAAAACAAAAAACTTTTTAGGCAGATTCAACGTTCCCGTTCTCGGCCCCAACAGTATCAGACCTCAAAGACTCTGTCTACGCATCCAACTTGTCCCTCCAACACACACCCGCAGTCGTTGTCTTTACTTCCGCCACTCAGGCCCCCGAGATCAAAAAGACATTGACCGCCGTTGCAATGCAACTCAACACAACTACATCCGTATGCACCGATGATGTCTGTGTACTCCCATCATCAAGCAAACCGGACGTGATTTTCTTTACCGAGACTGCAGATTCCAACTATGGCGGTGCAATCAAGTACAATGCTCCGTGGAATGTCGATGCGTATGCTCCAAATGCTCCTGTTGTTGTGTTGGCTAATTTCCCACGGCGTGAGTTTTTTGTGGCGCCACCAACCATGGGTTTGACTCAGGAAGATGTGCTTCAGTTTATCGCGGATTTCAAGTCGGGAAAATTGAAGGAGCTGAAGGATGCAAAAGAGAAGGCTGCTAAAGAGGAAGAAGTTAAGGTGGCTGAAGGAGGGAAAGAAAACGCGTTAAAGAGCGCGACGCCTGCTCAGTTTGCTCAAAAAGTAACGACAACTACAACCAACACAACCACCTCGACTGACTCGAAGGGTGTCCTTACCACTGTCGTGAAAACTACAACTTCTGTCGAGATTCGGCCTGTTGTTTGAAGGTGCATGAATTGGCCGAATATTAAAGTGAAGCTCAATAAAATTGATTTGTCAAAGAAGGCCGTTCAATGATTGCAGCTATATTTGCCTCATTGGGTCCAAATAACGAGAGAATCGCATCAAGAAATCCCTCCCTCCAACTACCACTGCCACTGCCACTGATATCCCCACCAGCACCCTCCCTCCCTCCCTCTGGTACTCGATGTCTGGGCATCGTCTGCGTGTAGCCTTCCTGACTGTATCGGGAATTTTGATGTTTGTGATAATTTTTACATCCTCGCTCGATGCAGCTGTCACTGAATCGCGTTGTGTGTCGCTGTCCAAGATTCAACGCACGTCATAAAAGCTTACCCTCGGTGACTGCCAAGAAACAGTGCCATAACATCATAAACACCGCAGATGAATGAAGCCCTCTTCACCACCCAAAATCTTGAGCCCCTCCGCAACATAACCGTCAAACTTAAACTCTGAGCCTCTGACCCCGCGCACAAGCTGAAGGCCTAGATAGTTTTTTTTATCAATACTGCAAACTGCAAACGCACAAACACATCTTCACAGTTCGAACTCGTGCCAAGGACAGCGGCGCTATCCCGCTGACCTGCTAAACAAAAAAAGCGGTTCAGTGATTGCTATATTTGCCTCATTGGATCGAAAGAAGCTGTCGCATCAAGAGATGTCCCCCTCTGACTGCCACTATCTCCAGCACCACTACCCTCCTTCCCTCTGGTACTCTTCTGCACAACATCCGGCCCATTGAACCCCAATACATCGGCTAGCGCAACACGTGAACCCAACGTTGCACAATTTAAATTTTCAACAACTTGCAGTGTATTCTGCAGCATGGCTTCTGCCGCATCCGTTTCAGTCAGCCGTACCATCTCTGCCACCGTGGTATATGTGGTGCTTTCTGTGGTGGACACAGCGTCGCTTTGCTGCGGGGAGCTCGTTTGACGGACAGAAGAATGTCGGCGAGCCGTGGCATCCCTTGCCAACTCGTCCCTCATGTTGGCCAGGATCTGGGCATGCAGAGAATCGATTTGTTGACGGTCTTGATGCGCGTTGAATAGGGCGTCGAGTTCGAGGAAGAACAGGTCCAGTTCCGAGGGGATCTCGGCGTCACCCTTCCTTGTTGCTTGGGTGGTGCCAGGGCGAGGGGAGGAGGAGGTGGTGGTGGTTGTGGTGTTGGTGGTGGTGGTGGTGGTGGTGTTCAGAAGGCTCTTTCGTGGTGGATGTCTGGGCATGGATGGTCTGGGTGTTTGTTGTTCAGAGGGTGGGCAGACAGGCAGGCAGGTTGCTTGGCTCTCTTCTCCCTTTTAAGCTTACTAAGTTCCCATGCGGCAATTTCTTGATTTTGCCAATAAATTTTTATTTTGATTAAATTGGTTTGACCGCTCTTCAAAAACACATTCACCGATGTTCGTATGAAGCGGTTACCATCCCACAGCGCTAGCCCCTTCTCTTCTCACACACCCTTTCTCGGACACACTTATTCGTTGTCCGAGAATTGAATTCGATTGTTGGGTTACTCAGGTTACGTAATATCAGCAGTCATCATCTCCATCAGCTGATGTCACCGCTTGCGTCAACACGCTGTGTGTGTGTGTGTGCGTGTGTCTCTCTCTCACGCGCTGTCGCTGGATCTGCGGCCCAACAACCATCAACACATTCTCATCTCAACGCGTCTCTTAACCAGTGCATGTGTGCCAGCCAGTAAACAAAAATGATTTGTCAACAGCAAATGGAGATTGGATTTCTCGCCGTCTCCGGGCAGATTGAGTGGGGGTGTGGCTGTGGCAGTGCGGTTTGCTTTGCTGACTCAAGACTTAAATGTGGTTATGGCGTTGAGTGGTTGACATGTGCAAAATGCGCCAATTTGTTTTATTTTTACTGAATCATGCGCGCGAGTTGAGGGGTGCATGTTGGTTGGATGACGCGTAGCTTGACTCTGGGTCTGGGTTCTTGTTGTGTGCTGCGATAACAGGTACTGCCATTGGTGCGAAATAAACTATCATGGACACATCCGATGAGCCGTCTTTGCATCCTTGTTTCATTCGTGCAAACAAAAAAACAAGGTATTAATATACGGGAAAAGGAAACAAGAAAATTTTATCAACAGCGCTTCTGAAAAAAATATGAGACATTCAAGCAGTGCAACCGGGAATAAAAGGCAACCCTTCAAGAAGCTCTTCAAAATTCGAAAACGACATTCACAACGGCTGCTCCGATGCATGACGGGGGTATTATCCAACTTGCCACCGCCGGCAATGAACGAGGCATCATTCATCAAAGAAGCGCTGCTCGAGAAGCGTCGTTTTTCCCGCCGTAGTTGTTTACGCAGGTCGTGCATGGCACGCTCATGAAGAGGTTGAAGCCGGGCACGGTCAATGAATGTTTTGGCCATGGCTTCCATCTCGAGAAACAAGTGTTCCGTGTCGGATGGGACCTCTGCGGTGCCTGGTCGTTGTGACGCTGAAGGGATGTAGGGTTGCTTGCGGTGGTGGTGGTCACCTCGTTTGGTCATATTTGCCTCCCCCCCCCCACCAGCGCGCACTGACATACGAAATACAATTAACTTGACAGTGCTAGGTCCTGTGTCATGCCCGTTCACTAATATTTATTCAGTATAGAGTTGCAGCATCTTCACTGTTCAACGCCGGTGCCACTGTCCATCGGCACTTTTACCATCCATTACGCGCCGCATATGCTTCAGAGAGGCTATTCAAACATCAATGATTGCAATCAGTGCTGTGCGACTGTGCTGTGTTGAGTTACGCTGTGTTTTGTGACGGGGAGTGGGGCAAGTAGCCATTTCGGGGAGGTCAATATACTTTTCCATATATATATAGAAAAACGTCATATAAACATAAAGATGTGTGGAAATAGAATTTAAGTGGTAGGCGTGCAAGGAAACGCGCTCAACAGTTCCTCAAAGTTGGAAATATTTAAATAATCTCTTTCAGTGCACCCCATTGGGTCACAGATATGTCTTGAAGCATTGATATCATCTTCGGTATCACGACTACTAAGTTCAGACATGGACGTGGTTGCGCCGACTGAATGATCGGGTAAAAAGATTGCTTCTGGGTCATCTTCCTCGGCGGCCAGATGAAAGCAAATATGTGAGAGCAGCAAGTCTTGCGTTTGAATTCCAACGACTCGCTCCTGATCTCCATCAGCCACACCCACAGCAACATTAGACACCTTCGCAGCCGAAGGTTGCCCGGCATCGCATGCCCGGTGCTGCTGCTGCTGCTGCTCAACCACAAGCTCATGCCGCACTTGCGCCACTATCCGCGAGTGCAAAAACCGTAGTCTGCCACCGTCAATGCGTGCCTTGAAACATGCCTCAACTTCCAGCCGCATCAACTCAACATCGGAAGGGATCTCAGCGTCGCCCTTCCTGCGGAGGTAGGACCTTGCAAGGGTGCGTGATGGTTGGCGTTGGTGTTTACGGAGCGATACTTGGCGCGTCATTGGCTGGTGTTTTTTTTTTGCTTGCTTTTGCGCGCGCCAATGAATGTTTATTTTTGAGGCTCCCATTGCCTTCAATTTTCGAAACTGAAATTTTTTGTAAAGGGCTTGAGAGCTTCACGCAGCGAAAACACGTGCCGGCCGGTAACATTCCAAAATGTTCATGCCTCGTTGCCTTTGTATTTTACTAGTCACACAGAATGTTCAATGAATATTCTGGAACGCGTCACACTGAAAAAGCATGGCTGTTGTCGTTTGTTGGGCATGCCAGTGGAGATGTAATTTTGAACTGCAGGTGTAGCGACAGAAAAAAACAGTTTCTGTTCTTTATTTATCGTTGAAAATCACCAACAAGAGAACTATAAACTATATTGATAAAGATGAGGAACAAAACAATGTCAAGGTTGCTCCCCCTTTCACGTTCATGGCGTGTCTTGAACGCTGTCTCGAGTTCCACGAAACAACACAGTTCAATATCCGACGGGATCTCGGCGTTTCCACTTGCGGCTGTTCTGGTGGTCCGTGGCTGGTCCGGGAGTCATAGAATCTGGTCATGTTCTGCCATCGTTCGTGGTATCACGACCCCTCGGTGTTTTTGGTGGAGACATGGATGTGGTTGCGCCGGCTGAATGATCGGGCAAAAAGATTGCTTCCAGTTTTGTCTTCCTTGGCCGGCCACGTGAAGGCAAACATGTGAGAGCAACTCCAGGGCTTGAGTTCCGGTGACTCCCTGCTCACATCCACATCCGCAGCAACATTAGACACATCCACAACGGAAGGTTGGTCGACATTGCGCACTCGCTGCTCAACCATAAGCTGATGCCGCTCTTGCGCCTCTATCCGCGTATTCAAAAGCGCGTTGTCTGTCACCGTCAATGTGTGCTTTGGAACATGCCTCCATCTCCAGTCTCATCAGCTCCTCTTGTCGGATGGGATCTCAGCGTCTCCCTTCCTGTGGAGGTAGGACCTTTCTCCGGTGGTTACGCTCGGGTACATGGGCGCGTCATTTTGGGCGTGAAATTTACTTTTTTGCAACCAATGGTTTGCTTTCTCGCCGTGAGATGCGGCTAATTTTCGAAACTGAATTTTTGCACTTTTTTTTTTTTTTTTTTTTTTTTTGAACAGGGCTTGTCGACTGCTGGAAGTTGATGTCTGAATTTGGAGGAGAAAATTTAGGGATATGCCGCGTATTCCGCATACGAAAGAGCCCGCTGGAATATTTCCATGCGTTAAAATATCTTTTTTTGAAACTGTTGTATTCATCTCCTGCTTTTAAAAAGTGGAGTGAATGAATAAAAAAACAAACGCGAGATGATTTATCGGTGTCACACTGCAAAGCAATTGTTGTGGTTGTTGGGCAATCAGGATATTGATGTGACAGAAAAAAGTCCTTGAAAACGAGGCCTTCCCAGCAACTCCACTTCCCAGTGAATAAGCAATCACCGCGCTAGCCCAACACTCACCCTCTTAGAGGTATCCCCGATAATTCGACACAAACACAGACACGCAACTCTGGTGAAACACATCTCACAGATGTCTGAATTCTCCACCATTCTTTGTCCGCCAAAGTGCTTCACTGGTGCGACAAGATATGATTTCGACATGCATTATGCGCCGTGTACTCCGGTACGCCGAATCATGTGGTGTTGCTGCTGTTTTGAATAAAGACTGGGTGATTGAACCGGCGCTGCCATGGAGGTGGAGATTGTACTTTAATTGAGATTGGGTCGCGTGATCAACACTGACCATGTCCATGCATCACGCCCATTGACAACAGTGGGATGTCATTGTACAAACTATTTCGATGAGAAGAGGAAGGATATCATAAAATAGTAAAGGAAAGGAAATGGGGCAAAATAAAAGTAAATCGGATATCAAAACACAAAGAGTTTCAAGTCAGAGACGCGCACGGAAAATGGTTCAACAGTTCCTCGAAACTGGAAAACGACACTACGTCAATCGAGCTTGCAACACCGGTACTTGCCAAGTCTGGTTGATTGAAGTGATTTTGAAACGTGCTGCTGCCAAGAACGGCGCTGTTCCCATGCTTAAAGAGACGGTCGGCATTGGTCGCCGCCAGTTCGGAGGAAAAGACCGCGTCGTCCAAGTCTTCTAGACTTGAGTTGTGCAGGAAAACACGCAACCCCGCATCTTGTTGTTCTTCTTGTGCGTTTTGTTCTCTTTGCTTTGCGTCTTGCTCCGCATCCTCCGTCTCGACAGAATCAACAGAAGTAGTGTATCCCAAGTCATGCGCAGCTGTAACGACGTCCAGTCTTCTCTCCCTCACCAGTTCTTGCCGCATTTCCTCCACAATGCGCTGGTGCCACGTCTGCCGTTTTTCACGGTCTTGTCGTGTTTGGAAGGCTGCCTTGATTTCAAGAAACGCCAGTTCAATTGCTGTTGGGATCTCTGCGTCTCCTTTGCGGGCGTGGTGGCGGGCATGCAGGCTTTGGGGTGGCGGAATGGGATGCCTCATTTGAACAACTTTTTTGTTTGTGAAAAAAGCGAGATCTTTCTGCAATACGGTGTGGTGATGAGATCATCTTTTTTTTTTATTTTTATTTTATTTTGTTTTCATTGCATCGACGCGCCAGAAACCCTGACTTGTGATTTTGATGCCGCAAACAGCCTGGGGTGTTGTTTGTATTCATTCGTGCTCATGATGTTTTGTGCAATGCTGCCTTGAATGGATCGTGGGAAATGGTCGTGTCGTTTCAACTGCGCTGCCACATCCGTTACAAAACAGGAAATCCAGAGCACCACCAAAAGTTTAAAAAACAAAGGCTGGATGTGTGACGTCACACTCCTCTCAAAGCACCAAGGCACTTTTATAATCCCTCCTTGTTTGATTCATTGCTTGCGGCAGAAAGTCCCTTGACACGTGATGCAGTTAGAAATTCAATGCGTTCACACTCCAGCCTAATGACATCCCGAATGCGTGGGATCATGGTGATGGTCTTGTGAGAACCACGTTGAATCGATTGGAAAATTCTCATGAATCGCAATTTTTTGTCGGAACAAAAGTTTTTAGTAGAACACTGTTGGGAGCAAACAGGTTTCGACTTCCACTGCGCGGCGTTGATATTAATTGGTCCAGTCAAATTCGACTCGGTCGGTAGCACCTCATGATGAATCGCATCGCCCAATTTTCACAGTTTTGGGATCCAGATAACAGTCCTAAACTATCAACGGCCACCAGTCTCGTGTGCAACACAGGGCACTCGTTCAGCGCAGAACTGGAATAGCGTGTTGTTGTTGCTCGGAAGGAGTACGTACTTGTGTCAACCTCAAGCGGTACCATTGGACGTAAACGGGGTCCCATCGGGGAATTTTCGCTTTTGTTGTCGATGCAATAGGCAAGAGCGGATGTACTCCCGCGGTGCGTTTGAGTGAAAAAATTGGGATAGTTCACCGCCAGCCCCATGTGAAATGCGGACACACTTCCGAAAAAACGGGGATACTTTCCTTCCGATGGACGCACGGATGGCGCCGAGTGTGACGCTAACCACGTGATGGATGCTGATGAAATTGTTTTCCAGCAGCGTGGACTGGCTTTGCGCTTCTTGCTCGGAAGAATCACTGGCGATGAGCATACCGGCATCGGGCGTGAGAGGGTCAATGGGGCTTAGCATCGACCGCTCCTTATCCAGTTGCTCCCTCATTTCAGTCACGAGTTGGGTATGAAGAGGCTGGAGTCTTTGACGGTCGGCGTGAACTTTGCGACGTGCCGTGAGTTCCAGACGCACCAACTCCTTATCAGTCGGAACCTTGGCATCTCCCTTTGAAGAGTACGGGTTTGGCAAGACACGGGATTGACGGACTCGTTGACGTTGCAGCGGCAAGAGACGCGTGAAGGAGGCAGTAGCATGCATCTTTTGAAGGATTTAAAGTGGTTTTTTTTTGGGTGTTGATTGAGGAAAGTTCCAAAAGTCTCCGTGTCGGGGAAGGGAGATTTTTTATGTTCCTGGGTTGTCGGGAGAATGACCAATTTTTACGCAGCAAAGAATGGGCTTTAAGTTGTGCGTGGGTTTTTCCGGAGGGGCACATTCTTGTTGTGTCACCTTTTGGAGATGTCAACTTTGAAAACTGAATTGGGCATTGCCCGACAAAAAAATTTCTCTGCACAAAGTGGTGCATGGTGTCAAAGAACGGAATCGAAGTTTCTTGTCACAGCAAGGCGAGCAGCAAGGCTCAGCGTAGAACAGAATGCGGATACCATGGCTTTGTATAGCAGGACTTGGACAAGACCCTCCCATCCCGCATTTGCCAGCGTGATTCTAACCAACAAAGTTTCGTGTTACACTCGTTGATTAGTTTCACTAATTTCAATTGCCTTGTTTCAGGCATGAATATGCGGATTGACGACGTCGCCATTCCCCGACAGTGACACGTCATTCGATGCAGCGCGAAGACACAAAAATTGCCGAGACCCGACAGCTCCCGCAAAATTCTCTTGCGACAACTCTGGCGGGAAAAAATGATAAAGCGGCACCACCAACACTCATGCGTAGATGGAATGCGCACTCTGCTCTGTGGGTGCTGCATAGATACCCGCACCGAAATGTCAGTTCACATTCTGACACCCCCGTAGTTACTGTCAACCCACCCGTACCGCATCAAAAACAGGTTGGTGTTGCTGCCGAAAGACACGTCGAGTTTGCATCTTGTAAGTACTTAGGTGGTGGGTGAGTCTCGCTTTTTTTTTGGTTGTGTTTTGAGTTTGGAAAAGTTCTGGCATCCTTTCTTCTTTCAACGACCTGCGGCTCAAGCAGAAAATAAACTTGTCCAACAACGGTTTACGAAGATATCTACTTGATCCGTCCACGCAATGCGGTCCTTTCTTTGCTGGATGAATATCCGGTTATACACACACGTGAGATGGACCCCCCACTGGAAACAAAACAAGAAATTCGAGTTCCCATCGCGCATGCACGGACTCCGGATGTCGTTCCGAAGCTTTCCGAGAGCATCTCCTTCGAGTCACTCTATTGGTTTTTTCATTAAGGAAAAAAGGTCAGTTGGTTACACGGCCGGTATGGAGCGTGCATTTGAGCTGCTTGTGTCCAACAGACACAGATATCGTTGAGGCAGGATCATCTGACGCACATCCGATGGTCAACCCGCAAGCAATGGCGCCGTTATTTATAATCATCCGGTTACATGAAAAAGTTCCTCCCTACCAACACACACTTGCTTCTATGAAAGTCCTTTATTGCGTACAGTGCTGGGACAGGAAGCTGCTTGGATTATAAAAGACACGCGGGGGTGGATGCTTGGCACTTTGAGGAACAAGCTGATTCATCATGGGCTGACAGGTGCTTCACAACGCATTCATCCGGGCTTTCTTGTGGTAACCCCAGAGTGACGAGTGAGAAAAATTGTAGTTGGGGGCGTCAGTAATTGGGAACTGGAACATTCTCGACTTTGGACGAAATACGTCAAACTTGAAAGATTCTGTCCAAGGAAAAGACGCGAAACACACCGACATGTTATGTACTGCACAACCCGATCCTGGTAGTCTCATGAGTTTCTTTTTCTTCTTCTTTTTTTTCTCTTTTTCTTTTTCTTTTTCTTTTTTTCTTTCTTTTTTAAATATACTTATTCAGGTAGAGAAAGAAAAGGGAAAGAGAATGTCCAGTCTAATAAAATGTCCACGGATTGAGCAAAAGGTGTATAATACAAATCATAGCTTGCTGACGACTCATCTTGATTGCACAGAAAACCTTTTCTTTTCCTCCGACCGCCGCAGAGTTCCAGGAACGTGGACGCGTCATTAAGGCTGCTGAATCGGCCGTCCAACGCCATCCAGCACTCTTTGGTTGCTCATGCCAGTCTCGTCCACCTCCACATCCATGCCCGAAGCTCCAACTGGACTCTCTTCCTGCATAGGTACAATCTCGGGTGAAATTGACCCATCGGAACTTGTAATCACATCCAAATCGTCGGTATAGATTCGTTCTCTTCGCAAAACTGCTTCCTTCTCCCGATCGAGTTGGTTGCGCATATCCAGCAGGGCCTGTGCAAGTAGGGGTTCTTCGCGCGCTCTGTCGCTCTGTGCGTTAAACTCTGCGTCCAGCTCCAGAAAAAAGAGTTGCATTTCGTCGGGCAGCTCTGCGTCTCCTTTGCGGGCTTTACGTCTGAGCATGCGGTTACGGTGCTGTTGATGGTGCTGTTGCTGTTGCTGCTGGTGAGGATGGGTCTGGCGTGGGTGGCGGCGTTCTTGTGGGTGCATTCTGGATCTCGATTGCGTAAGATTTTTTTTATGTTTTTCCCCACTTCGGCCAAGAGCCAGAAACTGGGGTCACCTACGAGTGAAGCCGCGTTGTGTGTGCTGGCAAGGACGACGGAGCTTGTATACACCATTTCAGACATGCAGAATACCATTAGAATCGCATGGTTACCCACTGGATACTAGATTACTCCATGCGAGAACACGCTTCCGCTGACTGGGCGCTGAGTGGGGTACAACTTCCCGCCGCGCCAAAACACGCTCAAGTGCACGGGACCAAGGTCAGAATGCTTCAGCACAACCTTTAAGCTCTACCACACATTCTTCCCTCTCTCAAGTCCCTCCATATCCCAACCCCCTCTCTCGCCTTGTATAAATAAATCCGACAAGGCTGGGCGACATAAAAACCCACCAACGTAAAATTTAACCAAAAAAAAAGATGAGCATCAATCGCATCCTGCCCAAGGCTCACCTTGTCGACAGCACCGGCTCCCACATCCCTGGCTCTAGTCTCAACCTGTCCGGCAAGGCGCTCGCCATCTTTTTTGACGGCGTAGCTTTTGACGACAGCACTGATGAATTCAATTGCGAAAGCGTTGCCCCACATGTCGCAAACGGACCCAGCTACATTGTATCCACTGAGCGCGAACTCAAAAGTGACAGGACTCTTGGCGGCAGCCATACTCGCCGTGCATGCCAAGAGTGCGTGGATGCAGGGCTTGCGGACTGGGCGAAACCATCATCCAACAACCATGGCGGCCGAATCGAACCCTTTGATAGAGTCGCCGAATCTCATCTTGTATGTAACTCGCTTATCCGTGCGTGCGAGGCATCCTCGGATTTGGTTGTTGTGATGGTCTCGTTTGCAGACACGGTTGATGAATTTGAACAGCATGCTGCAAGAGTGCCTTGGTATACTGTTGCTTTTGAGGACCATGATACTGCGTTTGCGCTGCTCGATGTGTGTGGTGCGTTTGAAGGGGAGACTGAAGTGTATATGTGGTCGGATTCTGGAGTATTGATCAACAAGCATGGTAATGCAACGTTTAAGAAGGTACTTCCCTTTTATAATATTCATCATTGCGGATATATGTCTCAACGTTCGAATTGAGTCCTTTGCTCACTCACTCACCTCACTCGGCAGAACTCCTTACCTCCTTATCTCCCCCTTAAAGTCTCTGAGCTCAGCGAATCCAACATGTCCAACAATCATCACGTGAACGAGAAACCGGCCCTGATTCTCTTTTGCGAATCCGCTACACCAGAAGAAGCATCGAAATTCGAAGCCATGCTGAACCTAGTCGCAGAAGGCGTTTTGGGTTCCTCAGACCCGCCCATCATCTTTTTTCACCAGTAAACACTTTTCCGAATCAAGCTTCAACCTGCGAACGTGGGCCAATTTATCCACAACAAACCCCACTACACCTGACTTTTTGATCTTGGACTCAACACGCGGGAACAAGACATTTACTTCAAACGGGCTCGCTGCCACCGTTGAAAACTTGACTCAGTTTGTGAATGCATTCTTGTCTGGAGCTTTGAATCGCGCGATTTGCGAAAGTCCCGTTCCTGGCGTTTTTACGAACGTTGAGAATTCAGAAAAAATGTGGCGAAAGACTGTCACGATCAATACGATTAAGAACGCCGCGCGACATCTGTTCCACCTGTTTCACGTGATTCCGAAATTGGACGTGACCTTGTCAAATTTATACAGCGAAGTGGTGGAGCTTAGCGTTTTGTACAGTTTGGCTGATTTTGTGCATGAATTTTGGGATGGATCGAAAACGCGGTTGAATGCTGTTGCGCCAGTGTTGTGGGCTTTGGGGGTGCTTGTTGCTCCGAATGTTGAGTCTGTGGTTCAAGTTTATTTGATGGATGGTGGGCTGTTAGTTTCGGCGCCTTGGGGCAGGGTGCTGCGTGTTGTTGGACTTCATAAGCAGTTTACGTGAAACTGCGTCCATGAGAGCACACTTAAATTTAATAAATTAACATAAATAAGCACTCAAATTTATTGGCATGTCATCCAACAATCGCAACCAACACTACAATGGCGGCGCAGGGAGCAGCAGCAGCAGTAACAGCAACAACAACAGCAACATGATGGAAGACCAGGCAGCTTCGCTTCTCGAGTCGCAGAATGACGAGTCAGTGAATGCGTTACATGCAAAGATTCGGGCCAGCAAAGGGTTCGTTTACCTTTCTTTTCGATTGTATTTCCCATGGGCGCGTGTTGAGCTTTGGAAGTATTTCGATCGCACTGCGGAGATGAACTTCGAATCGGTGTGTCGCCACCCACTTTCGAAATGCTCAAAAGTCTCATCCAGTGTTTCGGACGAAAGCAACTCTCTTCAACTATACCACTATTGATATCAAATTGCATGCGACACAAAGCAGTTCCTCTAACGCGGTCTTTGTTTTACACAGATATCCATTGACCTACACGACAACGTGAACGATCAAAACAGGTTTACTTCACACCCTCCCAATCAAAACACATCAATAGCCTAACTCGGCAGCAAAAACCAGATTCCTCGAAGACATGTCGCACTCATTTAACCAGGTCGGGGATGGCCTCAAAACTTCAGCAAAACGAATGCAAACAATGCTCAAGACACCGCATGGCCAGCAGACATGCACCATGGCAGTGTTGGTTGTAGTGTTGTTGTTGAGTGTGTGGGCGTTGTGGGCAAAGTGGTCGAAATAAAATCATTTTATTTATAGATATGCATGGATGGCAACGCTGTTCTTTCGTTGGAATGGATTGTGGCGGTAAAAGTGGCATTGAGAAGGCATTTTGCAAAGAGACTAAATGTGCACACGTGATGTTCTGGGAAACATGGGATTTCTTGGAATGCAACTGTTGCAGCAAGTGCCAGGCTGTTGATTGAAACTTGCACTCCACTAGCTTCCAGGACCATGATGCGTTGGATTCCTCCCCAAGGAATGCATTGTAGCTTTTTACTTGACAGGAGTTTGATCTGCGTCACGTCTAGTTCAGAGCCACCTTCCCTAGATGATTGATTTCAGCGTGCTTCTGGATTTATTGCATTGTCACAGGGCGATCACTTGCCCATAAATAAAACAACGATGAACAATAAATAAAATAAAATAAAAGAAAGGAGAAAGAAAGAAATGAACTATCAACTAGCAAGGAAGAAGAATAAACCCCATGAATAACAGTTGTTACTTTACAATCCTCTCTAGTATCAACAGCTTCAGGAGATGCCAGGACAGTGGAAACAAAATCCAAGAGTGACAGTTCAGCAGGGCAGCAAACTTGGCAAACACACTA
This sequence comes from Chytriomyces cf. hyalinus JEL632, assembly GCA_025435555.1. Classification (NCBI taxonomy): domain Eukaryota; kingdom Fungi; phylum Chytridiomycota; class Chytridiomycetes; order Chytridiales; family Chytriomycetaceae; genus Chytriomyces; species Chytriomyces cf. hyalinus JEL632. The sequence goes on along the minus strand of JAIWWG010000142.1, from coordinate 1,264 downwards.
TGGTGTGGGCGCAATGGTACAAGAAGGGAGTCAGTTTGAGAAGCACAAATGGTTTTACTTTCTGCATCACTTCTTTGAGTTACTGGGGTGCACTGGCAAGGATAGCAGCTCAGAGGTTGACAGCATGTGCAGCTTTGCAGAGGGCAGCAAGCCACTTAGCAGCCTTTTCCTGCTGGGGAGGTTCCAGGGGTTTGCCATCAATGTCTAGAGCATGTGGTTTGAAGGCCGCAGTAAGGACTTGTTGGCTGCACTCTCAAGAACTGTGAAGTAATAACTGTTATTCACTGGGTTAATTCTTATTCTTCTTCCTTGCTAGTTGATAGTTCTTTTCTTTCTTTCTCCTTTCTTTTATTTTATTTTATTTATTGTTCATCGTTGTTTTATTTATGGGCAAGTGATCGCCCTGTGACAATGCAATAAATCTAGAAGTACGCTGAAATCAATTGTCTAGGGAAGGTGGCTCGGAACTAGACGCAATGCAGATCGAACTCCTGTTAAGTAAAAAGCTGCGACGCATTCCTCTGGGAGGAATCCGACGTGTTGTGGTCCTGGAAGCTAGTAGAATGCTAGTTTTGGGTCTTGGCATTCTCATATGAAAGTGCCCTGAACCACTCTTTTTGCATGAAAGGTGGTGTTAGTGGTCACATCTAAAGGTGAAAGCTGGAGGCCATGTGAGTTCTCTATTCACGATAGAGGGGTTTGAAGTGTTGTGCTACTGTTCCTGTTTGTCACAAACAGAAGCTATCCCATTCACCTCCCCTGTGGTGTAGCAGGCAGGACAAGGATACTAAGACGCTATCAGAGGACGAATACTTACTGGTGGAACAGTGTAGGGAAGAAGAGTACCAACCACATGTGAAATTGGTTTATTCTCAGGCCAAAATTCAGGATGCTTAACACTATTTTAACCCTTACTAATACAAAGCCATTGGGGGAAGACAGTCAGATGCCAAGATGGAAGAAGATAGTATTCACCGAACCGTGCTTTAATGGGAATTGTCTAGTTCTTGAAAGGCGGTGCACTGCAAAGTATAGAGCGCAATGCAGTAAAATCATAGTGGTGAGTGATGTTTACTTAACGTGTTGTTTTATTTGTTTTGGTCTATTAGATAAATGCATCGATTCCAATAGAGTGATTTTGCAGTTGTCAAATTTATAAGTTTGACTATTGAAAATTGACATTTGCAGGTCAAATGTCAAAAATGGATTTTATATTTTACAGATATAAATAACACAGCACAATGAGGGTTACAGGTAACTTTTG